>BPTQ01000005.1:140437051-140542608 GCA_019973895.1 Chrysanthemum seticuspe | reverse complement strand
CACCAATAGCACCTGACGTCGTCGCCTTCTAACTTCAGCAACTGTGAGTGCCTTGATTTCGACTTTGGCCATTTTCTTCATATATTCGCGCCTTTCCGTCCAAATAAGTGCCATTCCAGCATTTTGCCTTCACGAGACCTAAAAAGTGAAAAGGAACGATATTAAGCAATAACGGATACAAAAGTGATCAAATAAGGACTTAAAAGACCCCTCAAAATGGTACCTTTTAAAACCTTATCAATGAGATTTGATGTGATGTTGAGATTCATTGTGTTATGTGATGGGTACTTTGGTTTATACATTCTCACGGAGGATATTATGTCACAGCTTGATTTGATGTTTGAACAGAGTTGACTATGGGGTTTTTTGTATGGTATCTCTTATTTGGATTTGAAGTGAGGCTTTCCGGGCGTGTTTACTTATTTCATCTTCTCTTTTTCTTCCCTTCCGCGAAGATGACTTTTTGGGAATTTATAAAGTGTGATAAAGACTTGGCTATCTAGTTACTTTTGTGATTCTTTCTCGCTTAACCCACAACGTAGCTATCACTTCGGTGTCGCACGCTGTTGAGGATTCGTCAAGAGGTTTTGTACATTGGGTACACAATTTCTTTTCACAAGGATTAGTACAAGCTTAAGTAACAAATCTGGGGAATTCTACTTCATGTTCAAGTTTGGTATATCGGGTTTACTTCTCCAAATAGTCCCAGCTATAGCCGACAGAATATGTGGATGATTTGTTTTACCAAAGTATTTAAAGGATGAGATGTGATCAACAATTCTCATGGGTTATTCGACACTACAGAATGTCAATGATACTTCACAGTCTAAGCAAAATCTTTCAAGAATCTTTTGTGTCATTCATGATTTTTCAAGATGTTTGCTTATGACAAGAACTTTTCGTGCAGAAGGTCGTACACGTTAATGATGCTTCCAAAAGTTTGAAACCATCATGGGGGAGAAATGTGTACTTTGATGTTTTACGTTCAACCTCCAGGGGGAAGTAGTGTATACTACTTTACTTAGTATGGTTTGTGAAGTATTCTACATATGGGAGAAGAATTGTTGATGACAAAAAGAATTGTTGATGAACCGTTGCATCTTCCCCTAAAACAGCTATTCACTGAAACCGAATTTGTCATAACTCATTCAATCTTGCGTTGCTTATGGTTTAGTCTTGGTTTTGTAAAATCCCGCGAAAGAATATATTTCTCGGTTTAAATCATAGACTTGCAAAATCCCGTAACAATGGAAACATCCTAGTGAAAGAAAAAGTGCATTTTTGGATCAATCTCTCGGTTTATTCTTGGTTTTGTAAAATCCCGCGAAAGAAACTATTTCTCGGTTTAAACCATAGAATTGTAAAATCCCGTGATGATGGAACCATCTTGGAGAAAAGAAAGTGTATTTCTGGATCTTATATGATGCTGGTGCTACGGTTTCTTCTTCGAAGAAGGGATAAAGGGTGTACTTCATGAATTGGGTGATTGTTTGGATATTCTTCATGGCAGTTTGGTTATTACAAGGTTTTACGGGGTTATGTGCTTTTAACCAAGGTCGGGATAAAACCATTATGAAAGTTCATTTAAACGTCAAAGGAGGCTAGATCTGAGCTTTTAACCACAAGACATGACAACAGCGTTAATTCAATATTATTTATTTGAGGTTGAAGTGAAATTTCACGGGCAAGTGTACTTAGTATCTAAAGGTATCAGGGATGGTTGGTTGAATATTCTTCAAGATCCTTGTTCAAGCTTTTAACATTTACAATGACAAAGACTTGAAAATCTAGTTACCAGCAGTGGGGTGGATGGATGAAGACCTGGTTAACTATCACTTAAAGGAGTTACATTGTTGTTCTTAGTGTCACATTAAATTGTGGATTTTCAAGAGGTGATGTACGTCTTATACTTGATAGTTGGTTGGATGAAGAGTATAAAGTACTTAGGGATTCAAAGTTGCATGAACTCTCGGTACCGCTCTTTGTTACATGTGTGCAAGTTCAAGTCACGAGTTCGGGTTATTTTACTTTAAGGTCAAATTCATCATATTGGGTTTTCTCCATCAGCTGTCACAACAAAGAGCCTACTAAATGATAATGGGGTTGATATCAAGTTAGCCAAGAGTAGTAGAAGAGAGAGATTATGACGTTTGAATACAACAGTTCAAACCTCGTTCCTCAAAGAAAAGAAATGTGTACGCTTCAGTGCACATTATCTTAGAAAGAAGAGAAATCTTCTTATTTATGATGTTTGAATACAAAAATTCAAACCTCGTTCCCTAAAGAAAAGAAAAGTGTACGCTTCAGTGCGTTTTATCTTCAGAAAAAGAGAAATCTTCTCATTTATGACCATTCTCATCAACATGCTTCATGCTTCTTCCATGTGCGCTCAGTTATCAAGTGATCCGAACTACCGTTGCTAGTACTCTTATTCCACTTGCTTAATTATAATGGCGATGGCGACATCATATGCAGTTTTTGCAGGGGAGAATTGTGAATAGAATACATTTGGAAGATATTCACTTGTTTAATCAAGAATGACATCTCCGTATGCAATTCTTGAGGGGGAGAAGAAGTGTGATAATTCTGCATGTTGAGTTATATCTGAGAATATATGGTCATACGGCCCCTAACTCATGTAAGAACCAAGCTTCTTCTTATCGGCTCATCTTCAGATGGAGTTTCTTCTAAGAGCCGTTGGTTGACATCTTCTCACGGACTGATGAGTTTAACGACAAGTGCTTCCAGTTAATGCTTCACGTACACATCAACATGATGATTCCGAACAACCTTCTGTTCTTGTTTGATGTGATTGTTTATTTGGTGTTACCATTTCAAGTGTTCGTTGCAGCCTGATTGCTGATTTCCTTAATGAACATCTTTATGTTCTTGTTTGATTGGGAGGGATTTTAGTTAAGGGGATTTGCAAGATGTAAGTTAATAGGAATGCTTTTGGTGAGATGAAGATGTTAACTTTCTATTCCCTAAACGGATAATCTTGAAGAAAGTCGAGTCTACAGTCTATTCTACATTCTCTGCTGTGTGTTAGAAGACTAAAGACGAGTTGCATTTAACGATCTAAAGACTTCTTCTTATCTCGGGCATTCATTAAAAAGATTGTCAGTTTAGGGGAGAGCACTAATTGGGGGAGAGTGAAACGTCAGGTTTAATCCCTAATTAGATTTGCTCACATTGTTCTTTAGCAAGTTGATTCTCACAAAGATTTCAAGTGTTCTTCTCATAAGATTTCAAGTATCTGGGCTTATAATGTGTTGCTGATTCTGAAGTATCAAAACCAACAAGGGGGAAGGAGACACGTATCTAAATGCAAAGTGAGTAAACTTGATGAACTTAATACTTCTAAGTGATTGAAGATATCCCAGGAAGACATATGTCATGACCGCAGAGAAACTCAAGGTTTAATTCATGGCGTTTAGTGTTCTTATTCAAACTACGTGGGGGAGGAGATGTAAGAAACAGTTTCTGAAGATAAAAGAGGTACACAAGTGTTTGATGATTTTGATGTTATCAAAATCATTAGAAAGAGAGATTTGTACTTCAGGGATGTTCAGAAGATTCACGTGATCGGACTTAATCATTTATTCTGGAGTTGATATCCGCATAGATGATCAGTGATTCAATATGCTACTTCAGTGTTATCGGTTAGTCTCTCTTCGGGCATTTGGGTACTTCGGGTTCTTGAGCTTCATACACAATCATCAGGAAAGATAAATGTGTACATTGGGAGGTGTTATCAGTTATTCTTTGAATAGGTATATGTGTATTCGGGTTCTTGAGCTTTATTCTAAGAGATTGGCTGCATCAATTCAACTACTTGGGGGAAATGGTCTCTTGATAACTTTTGGTATGCATCGCTTCAGACTTCAGTGGAAAAGAAATATGAGAAGATTTATTCATATGTGGGATGATACATTGTTGTTCTTCTATCTTGATGATACCCCGAACAGAGAATCACAATAATCATTCTTAAAAGGAGCAGCAAGATCGATAATATGGTGTGCTTCTTTGTGCACCTGGCTAAGGCAAGCTTGAAAGAGAGCCTAGAATATGCTCAGCATGATGATTTTTAGTTTGGGGGAAGCTGCCAAAGTCTCACTTTTGATGGTTCAATTTCTCTCAACAATTTACGAGCCTTGAAAGGTTTGGTGGTGAAAATTTAAGAGATGATGACTTCTATCTTCTACAACGATGTTGAACGATATCCTTATCTGGGTACTCGTATCATCATCTTCTTAAACTATATCATCTTATCTGTGTAAATATTTATCAAAAACCAAAATACAAAAATATAAAACCAACAAAAACAAAATAGAAAATAATAAAACCAACAAAAACCCATAAAAATCAGAAAATTTAAAAATACCAAAAACATTGTTTCTTTTAAGACATGTCTTCTGGTATCGATAACATCTACGGTCTTAGAAATGTCATTTAATACTGGCACGGGACTTTAGATGAAGTTCGAGCAGAAGGTGTAAATATGTTTTTCAAAACATGACTAAAAAAAGGCTTGCAGTTATTTCAGACTGTAACCCGTGCTTAAACCATGGTTTGCGATTATTTCAGATATGCAACCCGCTCTTAAAAAGGGAAAGTGACGCCCTTAAACAATTTTCTTAAATTTCGAGCACTTATCCAAAACAAATTGAGGAAAGCACGTCGACAAAAAGACTGCTGTTCCTACATGTTTTTCTTTCTAAAATTCTTCAGAAAAATATTTGTTGTGTTTCAAAATGGTGGAAAATGAGTTGCTTGAAAATCAATTAGACTTGGAGTTTTCATAAATTTTCAAACTCAATCAATGACTTTAGCATCGTTAAAACTTTTTATAAAATGAGTCATTGATTGAGGGGGAGAATGTTTTCAAATCTATATCATCTAACGGGGTTATTTAATCAATCCTATATACTTAACAGAAAAAGATAACTGCCTAAGTTGAAGGACTAGGAGCATAGGATATGATTGTTAGGATTAGATGATTTGAATTTGATTGCAGGAACATTATTCCCATGCCTCTTTATGATCTGATTGAATGATTTTCTATGTTGAATTAAATTTTATTAGTCGATTGCTGTTTGGGTGTTGTCGACCACCATATATCTGTATGTATGTCCACTAACGTATGCAGATAACATGGTTTATAAGAATGTTCTCGATCCGGATCCCACAAAAGAAGATGATTGGATGCCGATTGGAAAGGGCAACTATATCTTGGGTCGACAAAAGAAGAAACGGAACTTAATTGGATCTCTATGGATAGTTGGAATGATATATACAACTTCAGAGGTATGACTGCTTCAGCAGATGGTTTTCTTCAAGCCTTACAGCAACAACAGAAGCAGCTTAACCACCTAATGTCTCTTTGTGCATGACAAGTAGTGAATAATACCATATTTGAATTTCTCAAAATGGAAAAATAATTGTTTGAAAATAATCGAACTCAAATTTTTGAAAATCAACCAGACTTCATTTTAAATATAAGTCACTCAATCAATGACTACGATCATCGATTGAGGGGGAGAGTTATTTCAATCTTAAATATTTTCAAACGATCTTTCATCAAAAAGTCCGTTTGTACAACATTAAGTGGTGATCTAAAGATTCAATGTTATGTCAGGGTATGATTTTTCGTTAAAATCAAAGATCTTTCAAATGAAATTTTTTATTTTAATTAAAGATCTCTTAAAATTATCATACCTGACACTAACAATCTTTAATGTCTAAAATTGATCTTTATTATACAATTTCAAAATTAAATCATGCCACGTCTTTCCCCAAAATCTTTTAAATGATTTAAATCAATTGGGATCACAAATCTCAAAATGTTTGAAATTTTGATCGGGGGAGAGATTGTGATTTAAATCTCAAATCTGTTTAAAGGGTGATTGTTTCAAAAGCACTACTTCCTTCATGTGCCAAACAATTTCAAATACATGATGCACATGACTGTGGAGGAGCATTTAACCAAAAAACCAAAAGAGAATTTAAACCAGGCATATTTTCTCCCATGTTTTCTAAAACCTATTTAAATCACTTGGGATCCAAAATCTCAAAGGATATGATATTTTTGATCGGGGGAGAAACTGTGATGTAAATATGAAATCGGATAAAAGGTGATCATTTTGATTCAAAGTGCAGGCTGCTCTCCCATATGTGCTAAACGTTTTCATTAATTGATGCACATATTGAGGGGGAGCATTTCAAAAGAAAATAAACTATCGAGGTACAAAGGATTTAACATCTTAAGTACCTTGATTGATTTTCAAATGGTTTCTCTATAACAAGTGTGATCGTGGAAGTACTTCAAAGACATGTTGCCTCTATGTGTTAAATGATTTCAAATAACCAACGCACATATTGAGGGGGGAGCATTTACCAATAAAATCAAAAGGCATTTTATATGGAAATTGTTATCAAGGAAAAACTTTAAAGTCCTCTTGCCTCCATGTGCTAAACAATTTCAAAATCATAAAGCACATGTTGAGGGGAGCATTTCTAAATGATCAAAAACAATAAAGGTACGAAATGCTTTGATATTATATCACAAGTACCTTGATTGATTTTCCAAATGATTTTTCAAATTGGTTTCAAGAAGGAAAGAACTATACCACAAGACCGACCACTTTAATTTATGCATTGGTGTTATCAGGATGGTAAGGTTAGGTATTAGTTCTCAGGATCCCGCCAGAGCCGGAGGGATCTATCCAG
Organism: Chrysanthemum seticuspe; assembly: GCA_019973895.1. NCBI lineage: Eukaryota > Viridiplantae > Streptophyta > Magnoliopsida > Asterales > Asteraceae > Chrysanthemum > Chrysanthemum seticuspe. Next base: position 140,535,879 of record BPTQ01000005.1, on the reverse strand, counting down.
GGACAATCCACTAGTAGTGTAGAAGTCCTTAGGTATGATGAAAAAAAAGAGAAAAGTGAGAATAAGGGAAGAGTGCCGACTTAGATAGTGCTAGAACTGGAATAAACCCAACAAGGTTCTAGTAATGAAGTCTCGGTAAGCACTGAAGGGGTTGAAGAATGAAAAAGAAATGAATGTGAAAAGGGTGAAAACAAATAGCCTTCTAATAATTCAACCTTAGGGCAGAAACCGGGTTCAATACATATTCTACTGGTGGTTACTAAGGTAACGCCGGTATTGAAACCAAGACGTCATGGACCCAGTGACGCACTGCACTAAATTTCCAAGCTACTCAAGTTCTCTTAAAAGGACTTGTTTCATTCTCACGGGGAACCTACATAATCTATCGACTTTATCTTAGAGATAGTTGGTATTGAAGAAGGAGACCCTCTCCCTAGTCTCCGATATAGGAAACCAAACTGCACAATTGAGTCTAGAGCCAAGATATTATCCATAAATCTCAGTAGGACACACTATTCTTGAAGTCTTGTTGTTTCACACAATGTGGAAAGTAAGATTATTGATAAGGATTTAAAAGGTATCTTTTTTAGGGGTCATTTAATCCCTTAATTGATGACTTTTGTATCCGTTACTACTTAATTTCGTTCCTTTTCACTTTTTAGGTCTCTTGAAGGCAAATTGCTGGAATGACACTTATACGGACGAAAAGGCGCGAATATACGAAGAAAATAGCCAAAGTGAAGAGTTGAGACACTCAGGCTGCTGGAATTGAAGGGGACGGCGTCAAGTTCTACTTGTGACGCCGTCGGAACAAGTTTTGTGACGACTCAGTAGCCAAATTGCTTATTTACAAGTGACGGCATCAGGTTTTAAAAGAGTAGGGCGTCGCAGCTCAGACGGCCTAGATTTGATCCAGACGGCGTCAGAGACTGAAGGCGACAGCGTCACAATCATAAGGTGACGCCGTCACAATGCTAACATGTCCAAGACGAAACCCTAATGACGGCGACCCGACGGCGTCATATTTAAAGAGTGACGCCGTCGCAGTTTGTAACACTATATATAGAATCCGAGTTTTTTAGTTTTTAGTGTGTAGTTTTGTGGAGTAAAAACCTAAACCAAACCAAGGCTGTCTTGTACAGTATTTTAGGGTTCCATACCCTATCTTACATCAAGATAAGTGTTTTACTTCATTAATTCAATTATGTCTTCAATTGATTGTGTGTATGCTTGCATGTTCTCCATGCCCGGCTAATTTATTTGTGTGTTTGCTTAGGTAATATGAAACCTAGTTATTGAATATTGATTGGTTGTCTCTTATCTTAATTGTGATTGACCTAGTATTGCGATAGGTCATCCGTTGTGCTATTATTGCTTGATTAATCTTTGTTGAACCTTAGTTTATAATCACCTAGAGTTATTGTAGGCTAAGCATCCAAAGAATACCTTAGTGTTAAGTTTATAAATCCTAGAGATTTTGTATTCATTAACCTTTGGTAGCTTCAAAGAGTTAGGGATAAACGCATACCCTACGACCTTATAAACACAATGCGTTAAGAATAAGGACGTGACAATTCAACAATCAATAGGAGATAACTAGGGAGTAATAAAACCTAAGTAAATACATTCTTAATCATCATACGAGCACACAACAATAGACATAGACTACCCCTAGATTAGTTAATTAGAATAGATAATAGTAGAGTAATTGGTAGAAATACCAACCCCCAAATCCAAACCTCGAGATTCATACCTTTCCATTTCCTAAAAAATATAAAAAGATAAAAAATAATCTTCCTCAACCCCAACCTTAGCGTAGTAACTTCTCACTAGCATTCCTATTCCCCTAGAGAACGATATCAATACCCGTGGCTTACCCTAATACTACACTACAACGATTAGGTTCACTGCCTAGGGTGTTGAAAAACTTGCTCGACGAAAAGGAAGTTCCTTTGACCCCGAACGCGCTGTGCAAGCGTATCAAGTTTTTGGCACCGCTGCTGGGGAATAGAATAGCTAGTTAGGATTCCACCTCGTTTAGGTTTCCTTGCTTGATTCCTATCAATTAAGCCTTTTTTTTCCATTTTTATCTTCCTCGTAGTCTATCCCCCTTCTTCGTGACCTTTGTTAGTAATCCCATCACTTTTCATCATGAAAGGTGATAACCAACCACCACTCATCAACCCACCACCAAAATGACCCACCAAGAGGCCGTACTCTTGGTGAATAATCGAGACCAAGCCACCTAGGCTATAGGAACAACATTGAGCTTCCCGACCAAGCCCAAACTACGGCCATGCGATCCGACACCATCCGGTTGGTGCAAAACGGATGCGCATTCCATGGACTTCGTTCCGAAGATCCTAATCAGCATATTAAGGATTTCCTTAAAATTGTCGATTCCATCGACCTCGATGCTACTACTCGGGAGACTACGCATCTGTGTCTCTTCCAATTCTCTCTACGGGACCAAGCTAGTAATTGGCTTGAGCAACTTCCCGCCGGCTCCATCCCAAGTTGGGATGATCTCACCTCTCGTTTCCTTGCTCAATTTTTCCCACGAGGGAGAACTACTAAGCTTAGGAATGGAATCTTGATGTTCCAACAACTTCAAGGTAAATCTCTCTACAAATCATGGACTCGATTCAAGGACTTACTCCATAGAGTCCCTCATCACGGCATTGATCTTTGGCTTCAAGTCCAACTCTTCTAAGATCATGTCAACTTCCCCACTAAGCGATCCATTGACAAAGCGGCTGGTGGAAAACTTAGTGATCTCACCGCGGAAAAATCATGAGGTATAATAGAGGACCTTGCTATCTATGACAACGAAAGTTGGAATGACCCCCGTGAGTTGCCCAAAACCGTAAAGGCAATCTCCTTGCCTCCTACTGACTCACAATCTTTCGACCGTAGGATGCTCGAGCTTGAAGATCAAGTCAAATTCCTAATGAGCTCCTACGACAATCCTAAGTCTTCACAACAAGTGAACAAAATCACTCTACCTTGTGAATTGTGTAGTGGTTCCCACGACACTCGAGATTGAACAAGACTCCCCGAACAAGCTTTTGCGGACTACGCCTCCATGCGTACCGACGGAGCGGGAGAGAAGTGGTATACTTTCAAGCCCAAAGAAAACAACTTAGGAAATTCTTACAACCCCTCATGGAGGATTCACCCTAACCTTAAGTGGAACCAAAATTCAAGCACACCCCAAAGCTCATCTAGTCCACCTAATAGGTTCAACCCTCCAAACACCAGCAACCCCACTAGTCTTTAGGCAATTGCATCTAGATTCATGTCATCTCAAGAAACTCGATTGACTAAGCTTGAAGCCGATTTTAAGTGACGAAAAAGCGAGATGACAAACAAGCTTGATGCCCTCTTAAAAGCCTTTAATGACCGTCAAATTGGAGTAATCCCAAATGATACTATAAAGAACCCAAAAGTGAGTTCGATTTCATCGACTTCATGTGTTGGGAATTATATTTAAGTTGATAAGACAAAATACATGAAAGATGAAAGATTGTTGAAGATAAAGAAAGATAAGGGACCTACTTGCTAAAGAAGTATTTATTATTTAGTCTCTTATAGTCATTTGTAACCCTAGTATCTCTATTATATAAAGAGATACAGGGAATTAGGTTTAAATGTGTGTCAAGATGTAAAACACCAAAGTGTGTGTATGTGGGAAAACCCATGCGTGGGGTGCCTAGGGTTTTCATGAAGTCGACTTGTAGTTTTACAGTCTCAAGGATCATTGATCCCTGTTGTATAACCGTCTTAGAGTTGATCGTCTAGGATTGGGGTTGTGGATGTGTTTTGTAGAACACATTATGATGGCGAAACCTTGATATAATAACAATGAAAGTTCTTTATTCCGCTGTGCATACATATTATTTTTCATTGTTATTTGTGCTTATTGATAATCCTAGATAAGGTCTAAACAACCTCGAGCATCGATTCTAACATGTGGTATCAGAGCGGGTTGCTCTTGATATCTGGGATTTCGCAAGGTTTCTTGAAGAAGAGATAAATTCGAAATTAATAAATTTTCGTATGGTTTCTGTAGCACTGTTTTTAAACGATCATAACTTTTTCGTTAACCGTTGGATCGTGACGAAATTTTTGGTGGATGTTCTATATATAGCCATCTAACTTTTCACCACATGAATTGTCGATCTGAGCTCTCAATCAAAAGATATAGGCTGTCGAAGTTGGCTGCAGACGGAGGTCTTCAAATTCGAATTTTTGGAATTTTTAGGTTTTTAAGCAAGGACATATTGCTTGCTTGGTTCAATGTTGATAAAGGCCTTTGTTGATCGTCTTTATTTTCTAACAACAAGAAGAATTGGTTTATGATGAATTGGTTTCTGTTTACAAGAAGAATTGTGCACTACAAACCCTAATAACCTGCTGCTACTTGATTGGCCATTATTGTGGATGGTTCAACTTCAACATACTGATGTTATCTATCCATATCTGCTACTTTAGACGAATCTACTGCTAATTCACATAGGATGGTGGCGTCTTATATTTACTCATGAGACGTGTATGGTGATATCAGTTAATGGATTATGAGAGTAAGAAAAAGAAAATGTGGCACTTTACTACTATTTAGATTATATCCGCTGCTATGATTCAGGTTACCACCGCTAGCTTTACTCGTAACCACTGTTGGGCTTCTCGTTACCACTTCTAAGTCATTTCCACTGCTAGTGTTTGGTTACCACTGCTACACTTTAAATTACCACTGCTCGTTCCTTGTCATTGTTGCTTCATGAGTTTGCTACTGCTCATTATCCGTTTATACTGCCATCGATATTTAGTACTGCTCCATGACATCATGCGTGCTTGTTGTTCAACATTAAAAGTGCTATGGTTCGTGATACTATGATGGAGCATCATGTGGAATTAATTTCTTGCATGCGTAAAGTTCTAACTTCATCACTGGTTGGATAAACATTGTCATAGGTATTGAATTATTCTTGTGATATGATTGGTGCATTCAAGTGCTATGGTTAATACTTTATAATGGGTCGGTGATGTTCTTATCACATGGGTCAGTGATCTATGGGATTTTGTAACATGGATATATATATATATATATATACGTGGGATGCTTATGTGACATTGGACGGTGGGTTGGTAATTGGTGAAATCATTGTTATTGGTTGCCACTAAGTACTGATTTGGATCATCATGGATTCTTGTACTGATTTGGATCTTAATTGGTGGAAGTTATAATATGTGGGGCTAGTTTGTTTACTTATTGTGCTCACATTTATTTGATCGCGTACACTTTGTTGTGGTATATATTACTACTGCTAATGTTATCCGATATAAGATGTTTCTACTGCTTATATTATTCGATATCGGATAACACATGATTTTTAGTTCTCGTATGATTTTGGATTTGAGGGGAAGTTGTACGAGTTTATTGGATTTTTGGCAACACACACAGAAGATTTGCTTCACACACACAGGCGTTTGGTTTTGGATTTTTGTTCTTAACAGGTTTTTTTTAAAGGCTCGTTCTTATTTGCATAATTGATTACGAAGAAAGGTTTTTATCACCTATTTGAAGATGAAGTGGAGTTTTCTTGGATACGTGTTCTTATCATATCTTAAAGTGGGTGTTACACTTTATTGATAACTTGTTCGTGCATTCATGTTGTGACGAAGACTTGGTAAATCTAGCAAGTGAATTTTGCTATCACTTAAAGGAGGTACGTTGTAGTGCTCAGTGTCTCATTGAAGATAAGGATTTTATCAAGAGATCGAAGTCTCATATATCATCTGGTATGAGTTCATAGTCACGTGGTTAGTACAAGACATAAGACGCAAGTGTGGGTTGTTCTACTTCAGCGTCAAGTTGGTAATACTTAGTTTTCTTCATTAGTGATCATTACATGGAGCCTACAGATTTGAAAGAATCAAGAATATGGTTAACACATGGGTTTCGGGGGAAGCTTATTGTTCAATGTTTAACCATCTACATGCATCATTCTAGGGGAAGATTTTAACTCTTGTAATTCATTATTATTACTTTTGGTTTAAGTATCTAGTGTCTTAAGTTCATTTTTAGTTGCGGAAAACTTCATGGTAGGTAATTTGAGACATTAGATGGCTGAATTGGAAGTGTGGTGATGATTTGTGATGGTCAAGATCAAAGTTGCTCATATTCGCGGTTCTCCTAGTAGATTACGACAAAAAGGGGAAGAAAGGCGACAAAGAAGCTGCAACTTTGTTGGGTTTTAGGTTCCTTGTATGATGAATTACTTTAACTGATGGAACCGCGGACAAGCTTGAAGATAACCACGGACAGAAGAAGAGTAACCACTGATGAAGATAACCGCGGCTAGTAGTATTGAGTAACTGCTGATAGTATTGTAAGCACTGCTAGTTCTATAGAGTCGGTTAGTTTATTGTATCAGATAAATATGGAAAAGATATTTATCTTGTAGGTTACGTATTGTATATTGTATAGGACTCCTTAACCTATAAAAGGAGGTCCTTGGCTAGGTTAGATATACGTGTATTTTATATCAAAAGTCGTTTTCACTTCAAGGTTGCAAAACCCTAATACTGTAAGAGTATTCGTATTAATAATATTGAGGTGTTGAAAGTTAACTGTTCTTCTTCTTAAGATCAAGTGTTAAATTCCGCGTAATACTTGATAAGCTTTTGTTACTAGTCAGTTTCTATATTAGATCGTTTGCTCAACTGGGATCAACAAGTGGTATTAGAGCTTGTGATCTAGAAACTGTTAACAAGAAGAAGTCTGTTAATTTGTACTCAAGGAAGTTAAGATGTCTGAAGAAACTCATATGGTGACTGCTTCTAAGGTTCCCATGCTCAAACATGGTGAATATCAAATCTGGAGGATGCGAATGAGGCAATACATTCGCATGATTGATTATGCTCTATGGGATGTTGTTGAAAAAGGAGATACTCTTCCTTTGAAGGGTGAGGATGGTAAGGAGATTACCATTGTTAGTGAACCTGATAAAGCTAAGAGGAAAATGGAGATCAAAGCTCACAGTCTTCTCTCCATGGGAATACCTAATGAATTTGCATTGGACTTTGATCAGTATGAGTCGGCTAAAGAACTATTGGATGCTCTTGAATTGAGGTTTGCTGGTAATGAAGCTACCAAGAAGTCAAGGATGAACATGCTTAAGCATCAGTTTGAAACCTTCACTGCTCAAAGTGGAGAAAAGATTGATGGCACATACAATAGGCTTCAAAAACTCATCAGTCAACTGAAGGCAGTGGGTTACAAGTTCCTTCAAGAAGATATTAATTTGAAGTTCATAAGGAGTTTATCATCTGATTGGGCTATTCATACAATTGTGTGGAGAAATAAGACAGACTTTGCTACTATGACTCTTGACAATCTCTTCAATAACTTGAAGGTTTATGAGTCTGAGAATAACTTTTCCAACTCGTCTTCTTCTAATCAAAACATTGCTTTTGTATCCATAAATCACAAAAGCTCACAAGATGTATCCACTGCTGCCTATGGTATAACCACGGCTATTGCAAACAATACCACTGTCAGTGATAATGTCAGTGATGGTGCAATTTGTGCTTTTCTGTCAGATTTAACTACTAGTGTTGATGTTTTGAATCAAGATCTAGATCAAATTGATCCTGATGATCTTGATGAAATTAACCTTCAATGGCAAATGGCAATGCTGACTCTCCAGGCAAGGAAGTTTCTGAGGAGGACTGGAAGACATGTTAGGTATGATGGTCAAAGGAGAGCTGGATTCGACAAAAGCAAGATGGAGTGCTTTAACTGCAAGAAGAAAGGTCATTTTGCCAGGGAATGTCGAGCTACTAAAAGACTTGAGGGTATTAAGAAGACAACAGAAGAACCTACTAGTTCTTCAGCTTTGGTTGCTCAGGATGGACTTGGTGATTATGATTGGAGTGATCAGATTGAAGAAGGTCCAAATGCAGCTTTTCTTGCTAGTGAAGTTTCAAAAGAGCATAACTTTGCTCTAATGGCCTATGCTTCATCTTCTGGTTCAGATTCTGAGGTATCTAATGATTCTAAAGCATCTACTTGTTCTTTTAAATCATGTTCTGAAATCTTAGAGTCTCAAAAGGCTATCACTGAGAGTATGAGAAAAGAAGTAGAGAGATTGACTCTAGATAACTTAGGATATAGAGTTGGTTTAGAGGGTGTGGAAGAGAAGCTAAAATTCTGTATTAAATGTGAGTTTGAGTATGTAGAAAAGATTAATATACTAGGTGGTGAAATTGATCTTAAAAACAGAGAGATTAAAATGCTAAAAGATAGACTAGCAGAAGCAGAAAGTGTAAAAGTTAAGGCCCTAGAGGAAAAAGAAAAACATATTGTTAGGGTTGCTAAATTACAATATGCTTCTGATCTTGTACAGAAACCAATTGGTCAAAAACTGCTTAGAGATGGTACTGGTATAGGATACAATGATATGCTACCACCCCCTTTAATGAAACATGCACCACCTGTTAAAGAACTGTCATTTAGTAGTGAGTTCAGTTTTAATAAACCTGTTGAAGAAGTAAATAAGACTGAATTACCTAAGATATGTTCTGCTAAGTTATCTGGTGCTCCCATAATTGAAGATTGGGAATCAGATTCTGAGGATGTTAGTATTGAATCAACAAAGTCTGAAAAGATAGAGCCTGTTAAGAAAGTTGATTCTAATCAAGTCTATCCTGTACCTAGATTTGGAGCTAAAGTTACCAAGAAAGTTGTAGAGTACAGAGAAATACCTAGGGAACACATGAAACAATTTAAACCTAGGGGAAATCAAAGAAGCTTAAATGGTCTAATTTCTAACAGACTAGGTGATGCATTTCAATGTGTTAACAAGGCTTGTTTTGTGTGTGGTAGTTTTGACCATTTACAGAGGAATTGTGATAAAAACAGACCACAAGTTTGGAATCAATGGAGGAGGGTGAATCATAAAAACTTTTCAAATAAAACACACCCTCATCCTAAAAGAAACATGATTCCAAGAGCAGTGCTGATGAGGAATGGGAATACAAAATCTATTGTCACTGCTACACAAAAATGGATTCCAACCACAGCTAAGCAAAATGTAAACGCGGCTAAGCAGTGTCAAACCACTGATAAGCCAAAAATCACCACTGATTCAAAAGAAGTTTTAAAAATTCCAAAGGTGATAACTGATACAGTGGTTGGAAATCATTTTTATGCTGTTAAGGCCTCAGCAAGTTGGCAATGGAAGCCTAAGACAAAGGTTTTACCATATGTCAACTGTGCATCAATGGACCTAACAAAATTTGAATATTTTGATGCACAGGGCAGACCCAAGTCAGTACTGACTTGGGTCCAAAAGAGGAACTAATCTTTGAAATCTTATGTGCAGGGCAATCTTCAAACTGAGCTAAAAGATAAAGGAGTATTTGATAGTGGTTGCTCTGGGCACATGACTTGGGATGGAAGCAATTTGGAAGATTTTGAAGCTTATGATGGAGGATATGTGGCATTTGGCAATGATCCAAAGGGAGGAAAGATTCTTGGTAGAGGCACAATCAGAACAGGGAAGCTAGACTTTGAGAAGGTCTATTTGGTACAGGGACTAAAGTACAATTTATTCAGTGTTTCTCAAATGTGTGATAAGAAAAACTGGGTACTTTTTGGGGAAACTGAGTGTGTGGTGTTATCTCCTGAGTTTAAGATGCCTGATGAGAAGTTTATACAACTTAGGGTACCTAGGAAGGAAAATATATGCTGTTTTGATCTTAAAAATGTTCTTCCTAATAGGTCCTTATGTTTGTTTGCTAAAGCATCTGTTGATGAGTCAATATTGTGGCATAGAAGGCTAGGTCATCTAAATTTCAAAACAATCAATAAACTGGTAAAAGGAAACTTAGTGAGAGGGTTACCTTCAAAGGTTTTTGAGTGTAAGGAACTGTGTGTGGCCTGTCAAAAAGGAAAACAACATAGAGCCTCTTGTAAGACCAAAACTGTAAACACCATAACACAACCACTGTTTATGCTTCATATGGACTTATTTGGACCAACTTTTGTTAGAAGCTTGAACCATAAGCAGTATTGCCTAGTTATCACTGATGATTATAGTAGATTTTCTTGGGTATACTTTTTGGCTACTAAGAGTGAGACTAGTGAGATTCTTAAGAGTTTCATTACTAAGATAGAAAATCTAGTAAGTCATAAGGTCAAAGTAATCAGATGTGATAATGGAACTGAGTTTAAGAATAATGTGATGAATCAGTTCTGTGTAGATAAAGGTATTGAAAGACAGTTTAGTGTTGCTAGAACACCACAACAGAATGGTGTAGCTGAGAGGAAAAATAGAACACTAATTGAGGCTGCAAGGACTATGTTGTCAGAATCTAAGTTACCAACTACCTTTTGGGCTGAAGCTGTAGGAATTGCATGTTATGTGCAAAACAGAAGTAAGGTAGTGAAGCCTCATAACAAGACCCCCTATGAACTGTTACATGGTAGGAAGCCAATGATTGCATTCCTAAAACCTTTTGGGTGTCCTGTTACCATTCTGAATACCATTGACTACCTAGGCAAGTTTTCAGAGAAAGCTGATGATGGATACTTTTTAGGCTATTCTACTAATAGTAAAGCCTTTAGAGTATACAATAGGAGGACTAGAATTGTTGAAGAGAACCTACATGTTCAATTCAGTGAAAAGACTCCTAGTGTTGAGACCAAAGGACCGGACTGGTTGTTTAACATTGATATGCTAACCAAATCTATGAATTATGAGCCTATCATTGCAGGAACATCCACTAATGCTGATGCAGGTTTACAGAAGGATTCTGAAGTAGATAAATCTTCAAAGGAGGCTGATTCTCCAACAGAGTTCTATTTGGTTGAAAAGTGGAAAACTGGTACTGTTCCTTCCATCATTCACAAGCAAGGTCCCTCTGATGATGATATCCATAATACTGGAAGCAAAGTTGATCATCATCAAGATAAAGATGAATTGGTGCAAAATAACTCAGTGTCGGTAGAAGAAATTGAAAAGAAGAAAAAGCAGTCTGCAAGCACTGCTAAGCCTACTGTAAGTGCTGATAGGCCATCTGTAAATGCTGACAAGCCATCTTCTACCACTGATTGTTCAAGTGCAATTCCTGCTACAAGCACTGATGATAGTACTTTCTTTGGACCTTATCCAAAGCCACTATATCCTAATGAGGAGTATCCACATGATCCTGATATGCCTGAATTAATTGAGATGGATACTCCTACTGATGATGAAGACTTGGATGAATTCTTCAATGCTAATTTGACTAATTTGGACACTGTTATTAATGAAAGTCCAATTACCTCTACCAGAATTCACAAAATTCATCCCAAGGAACAGATTCTTGGAAATTTGAATACTCCAGTTCAAACAAGAAGCAAAGTTAAGAATACAGAACCCTTTCCTGAACATGGGTTCTTTGCAGGATCTCTTCACAAAAGAAACAGTCATAAAGATCTGCAAAATTGCTTGTTTGCTTGTTTTCTATCTCAAAAGGAGCCCAAGAGAATAGAAGAAGCTATAACAGAAGAAGGATGGGTAGAATCAATGCAAGAGGAGCTTCTTCAGTTCAAACTTCAAGAAGTTTGGACATTGGTTGATCTTCCAAATGGGAAGAGGGCTATTGGAACTAAATGGGTATTCAGAAACAAAAGGGATGAAAGAGGAATTGTAGTGAGGAACAAGTCAAGATTGGTTGCTCAAGGATACACACAAACTGAAGGTTTGGACTATGATGAAGTATTTGCACCAGTTGCAAGGATAGAAGCTATTAGATTGTTTTTGGCTTATGCTTCATTCAAGAATTTTGTTGTGTATCAGATGGATGTTAAAAGTGCAGTTTTATATGGCACTATTGATGAGGAGGTATATGTTTGTCAACCTCCTGGTTTTGAAGATCCTGATCATCCTGACAAGGTTTACAGGGTGAGGAAGGCTATGTATGGACTGCATCAGGCTCCTAGGGCATGGTATGAATGCCTATCTACTTATTTGATGGACAATGGGTTTAAGAGAGGACTGATTGACAAAACTTTGTTCATTAAAAAGCACAAAGATGATATTTTACTTGTTCAGGTTTATGTCGATGACATCATCTTTGGGTCTACAAACAAGGAGCTATGCAGAGATTTTGAGAAACTTATGCATGATAAGTTTCAGATGAGTTCTATGGGAGAACTCACTTTCTTTTTGGGGCTACAGGTTCAACAAAGGACTGATGGTATTTTCATTAGTCAAGACAAGTATGTAGCAGATGTGTTGAAGAAATTTGGGTTTCAAGATGTCAAAAGTGCTAGTACACCTATGGAGACTCAGAAACCTATACTACCTGATGATGGGAGTCCCAAAGTTGATCTGAAGTTGTATAGATCCATGATTGGATCTTTGATGCATCTGACTGCATCTAGGCCAGATATTATGTTCTCAGTATGTGTGTATGCAAGATTTCAAGTAACACCCAATACATCACACATGAATGATGTTAAGAGGATCTTTAGGTATTTGAAAGGTCATCCTAAATTAGGCCTTTGGTACTCTAAGGATTCTCCTTTTGATTTGGTGGCCTACACTGACAGTGACTATGCTGGAGCTAGTCTGGATAGGAAGTCTACTACTGGAGGATGTCAGTTCTTGGGAAGCAGACTAATTTCTTGGCAGTGTAAAAAGCAAACTATTGTGGCAAATTCTACAACTGAAGCTAATATGTGGCTGCTGCTAGTTGCTGTGGTCAAGTTCTATGGATTCAGAATCAATTGCTGGATTTTGGGTACAATTTTATGCATACTAAGATTTACATTGATAATAACAGTACAATTTGCATTATCAAAAATCCTGTTTTACATTCTAGAACTAAACATATTGAGATAAGACATCATTTTATTAGAGATTGTAATGAGAAAAGATTGATTCAAATGGTAAAAATCCATACTGATTTCAATGTTGCTGATCTTCTCACAAAAGCTTTTGATGTGGGGAGGTTTCAGTATCTTGTTGTTAGTATTGGAATGCTAATTCTCTAATATACTCAAATTGTTTTGTACAAGCTTGTAAAAGTATTGGACTGTTATTATGTAATCTTATGTATTGCTATCTCTTTTATATCCACTGATAGTGGTGTTTCTAACCACGGACATGTGTTGCTTCTAACCACTGATAGAGTTGGTCTATCCTCTGCTAGTTGTTCTGTGTTTTCTCTAATCATTGTGCAGGAAAATGCTAAATCATTACAGAGATGCAAGAAGTACTGAAATTTCATTGTTCATTCAACAAAACAGTTTACAGCTTACAGCTTACAATGAAACTTCAAAGTGCTGAATAACGACTACAACTATACATGATTTTCTCCTAATATTTCTACTACTACTATCCTTGCTGATATCGTTTGAATGCTGGATATGCATTTATCATATGCAAACAAAGCAGCTAAGGATCAAAATGGAAAGGATGGATTGATGAAAATGAAGAAGCTGAAGCTGATTGTGGCAGATAGATGGATGATATGATATTCTTCTTGTGCTCCATCTTCTCTTACCATCATTCAGCAACTTACTCCATCTTTCCTTTTCCCTTCCTGGTTACGATATGTGAAGAAGCACCATGATTTGGTGCCCTAAGACCAAGAACCACCTCTCTGTCACTAGGGAGTGGTGGGTTTCTTGCTCGAGGTCTTGGTTGGGGGTTAGAAGATGAAGGTTTGGAGTTTGCAGTTCTCTTCTTCGAAGAGTCATCAGAGTCTTCTGAAGCATCACTTGGATCCACAACACTATCATCTTCAGATGATGGGAGAAATGGAGATTTTCTTGGTCATGGTTGTAGTGGAGGCAAATAGGTTAGCCATGGGTTTCCATCTTCACTTGATGATGAAGATGATGAAGAGGATGAGGTGGTGGTTAGATCAACCACTTCTGGTTTGTTCCAACTAGGGTTCCACATTTTGGTTGATTGGGAATTTTTGGAGCAATTAGGGTTTTATCTCTTGATTGGTTTGGGCGTTATATGATATATGGGTGCTTTTTATAAGTGAGGATTAGGGTTACTGAAGTAACTAAGGGGCAGGTTAAATGTGGTTGGAGAGTTAATGAGATTCTTGGGGATTGGACTGAGATATATTCTAGAAGTTGACTATGTTGACTTTACTGTTCTAACCTCGGATAGGTCATTTGTAACCACTTCTGGCTATTTCTAACCACTGACAATCATAATCTTTGTCTTTGTGTTTGTTTTGTGTTGTCTTGCAGGAAAGAAGGATGTCTTTGCATAAGGAGCTAGTGTGTTTGCTGCTTATGTTTGTGTTAAAAAAAAAAAAAAAAAAAAAAAAAAAAAAAAAAAAAAAAAAATTTAGGTAGTTTTGTGTCCATTGTACTCCTTCTTATCTGGTGAGATACAATTCCCATTGGTCTGGATTTGCTTGCTCTAATGATGTTGTGCAGTTGATAGGAGTGGTTCTCTGCATCCACTGATGGAGTATTTCAACTACGGACAGATGTTGTGGAAGCACGGATAGTATGCTTATCTGTTTTGATACTTCAGGGGTTGTTTTTGACACTTTGGCAAAAGTATATTTTACTTATCAAATCACGGATGGATCACTTTCGCTAAACTCATAACCACTTCTACTTCTCTATATCCTTAAACCCTAATCACTTTTATTGATTTCTTCACAAACCCACCTTATTCACATCATTAATGGATTCACAGAAAATGCCTGAGTTGTACTCTACTTCACATAATCTTGTTGCTCTTCTCACCAAAGATGCTCGCTCTGAAGGGTTTCATCAAATGATTGATTTCCTTGTTCATAGTCCTATTCACTTTGCTTTAACGATTGAACCTACCATTTTCAAAACCTATATACGACAGTTTTGGAAGAATGCTACCCTTGAGGAGGTTAATGGGTTGGAGGTTTTTAGTACTAGGGTGGATGACAATGCTATTTCGGTTACTGAGGAGCTTATTCGAGAAGTTTTGCGGCTGGATGATGCTGATGGTGTTGATAATCTTTCTGATGCTGAGATTGTGGCTGGTTTAGAGCGATTAGGATACACACACAGAGGTGAAAAGGTACAATTTTTTAAGAATCTGTTTTCTCCCCAATGGAAGTTTTTGATTCACACGTTATTAATGTGTATGAGCAATAAGACCACAGGATTTAATGATTTTCCTTCCAAGATTGCTACTGATATTATTTGTTTGTCAGATGGAAGGAAATTTAATTGGTCTAGGATAATTTATGAGGGGTTAGTGCAGAATATTAGGAAGAAGGGAAAGTATTATTTGTATCCTCGATTTGTTCAATTGCTTGTGGAACGACAAATTCAGGATCCTATTGAACATGTTAGAGAGTATGAAATAAATCGTATGATTCCTCGAGTGTTTGCATATATGAGGAATCCGCCACAGAACGTTGTTATTCCAGATGTTTCTTTGTTTCCTCACATGTTAAATTTTCCTACGGATTCTGAGGTTCATGAGGTTAGCAGAACAGAGGGCACTCAGCTTCCTCAGGCTAGTGCTAGTGGTTTGGTTAATGAGGCTGTCACACGGTGTGGAGGTGACATGATTGGAAGGGCTTCCACTACTGATTCATGCTTAGATGCTGGTCAGGATAGTGGAAACATCAATAAGACCCAACCTTTGGCAACTCCTAATGTGGGAAGTTCTTTAGAGCTTACCACAGGTGGAGGTATCCCTAGCCAACTGGCTACTTCAGGGTACATAGATGATCAGGCTCGGTCTGGTGCTATGTCTTTTGTATCCAAGGATTCACCGCTCGGAGCAGTTAACACCGCTCGAAGTGATGAGGATAGGTTGGAACCTGATAATGAATTGACGGTTGATGATTATGTACATGATGACTTTTTCGATGATCCACCTCTCGGACCAGTTAACACAGGTCGAAGTGGGGAGGATATACTTGAACGTGTAAATGAATTGACGGATCAGTGTGCTAAGATGGAGGATAAGATTTCTGGTCTTCAGGAGTTAACTGTGCTTCAGGGCAAAACTATTCGGAGGTTAAAGCATAGGGTCTTGGTTTTGGAAAGAGTGAAAAGACCTGGTCTTGCAGTTTTGAAAGCTTTGAGGCGTCTGAAAAAGAAGGTGCACTCTTCTCCTACTCTGAATGTGGATGATGTATCCAAACAGGGGAGGAGTGATGGCATGACTTCAGGGGAGGCTGGGAATGTATCTGTTGGTGTTACTATGGATGAAGATGTTGACAGTGGAGATCAAGACTTTGTAGTTTCTGATAAAGCTGGGAATGCTGTTGTTCTTGAAGAATTGAGGAATGTTGATATAGTACAGAACACAACCACTGATGGTATATCTGAAACCCCGGTTAGTAATTTTGTAATCACTGATGTTGTTTCAGATTTGGCTATTGTTTCATCTACTGTCATACCCACTGCTGTTACAACTACTTCTACTGTTGTTACCATTATTTCTGAATTACCATCTAAGTCTAAAGAAGTAGAGAAAGAGGCTACAAGCACATTGATTAATTTGAGCAAAACTTCATCTATACCTACATCAATTATTGCACCTGCTTTCTCTATTCAGTCTACTGCTACTAAAGCAAAAGGTAAATCAAAAAGTTTGGTTATTGGTGAACCTTTGAAGAAGAAAATGATCAAATCTAATGTTGGAAAAGGCAAAGAAGTAGTACTGAAGTTCAAAAATAAAGCAGAACAAGAGGCTTATGATAGAGAGATTGCTAGAAGTATGGAAGAGGAGGATAGAGCAGCTTTGGAAAAGAGAAAGAATGATGAAGAAGAAGCTAGTCAGAAGATATTAGCTATCTGGTATGAATCTCAAAATTATCTTAAAGCTTCAGAATTGATCAATGATGAATATACAGTACAAGAATGGGCTTTGTTCGATGATGAAGAAAAGGCTAGACTTCTGGGAATGTTGGCAAAGAAGGTTAGTAGAGGAAAGAAGAAAATTGTAAGAAAGAAACCTCCTTCTATTGCTCAGTTGAGGAATGTTTTGATGAGAATTATCAAGAATTCTGGTATATATGTTTCTGAAAATCTTACTACTTGTGCATTTACAAGAATTTTGGAAATCTATGAGAGATGTATAAGAATTAATAATGATGATTTCTGCCCGATGGATTCTCAAAAGGAAAAAGAGTGGGAAAAAGATCATGATGCATGGATGGAGAGTAAACGAAAAAGAAAATCTGTAGTTCCGGAGACATCTGATTCTAAGAAGTTGAAAGTTGTTGCTGAAGTAAATCCAATCATTTCTTATGAGTTTAATCTTTTAGATGGCAGTGAAGGAGTTTGGAAGATTCAAAGACTCAATAATGATGTTTCTGAGTATAATAAATTTTCTCAAATGCTTCAATATTTTGATAGAGATGATTTGATGAATTTTTGGGTACTTTACAAGAAATATTTTGGTGAAGTACATCCAGATGATTATCATGAGAGGTTGATGTATCATAATTTGAAGATTCTATTTGAGCCTACTCATGATGAACCAGAATGGCAAGGACTCTACAATGGTCAAGTTACTCGTTGGTTTTTATATCAAACCTATGGAGTTCATGTTTTAACTGTTTCTGGTCAGATTATTCATATGCTTGTAGAAGGTGAGTATCCTAAACTGAATAATCATCCAGCAATAATTACTCAGATGTTGAAGTCAGGTTGTTTCAAGATGTTATTGTCCTATGATAGTCAAGCTTATGACTTGCTGAAGAAGTATGAGAAGATACTTAAAAGTAAGTGTTTGGCTACATCCTCCACATCAGATGTTTTGTGCTTAAAAGAAACTTGAGAATTCTGTTGGAATTTGTCAAGTTTAGGGGAGGATTGTTGGGTTTTAGGTTCCTTGTATGATGAATTACTTTAAGTGATGGAACCGCGGACAAGCTTGAAGATAACCACGGACAGAAGAAGAGTAACCACTGATGAAGATAACCGCGGCTAGTAGTATTGAGTAACTGCTGATAGTATTGTAAGCACTCCTAGTTCTATAGAGTCGGTTAGTTTATTGTATCAGATAAATATGGAAAAGATATTTATCTTGTAGGTTACGTATTGTATATTGTATAGGACTCCTTAACCTATAAAAGGAGGTCCTTGGCTAGGTTAGATATACGTGTATTTTATATCAAAAGTCGTTTTCACTTCAAGGTTGCAAAACCCTAATACTGTAAGAGTATTCGTATTAATAATATTGAGGTGTTGAAAGTTAACTGTTCTTCTTCTTAAGATCAAGTGTTAAATTCCGCGTAATACTTGATAAGATTTTGTTACTAGTCAGTTTCTATATTAGATCGTTTGCTCAACTGGGATCAACAAACTTGAAGATCCTTGTTAATATTGCATGTTTAAGGGGAAGTTCATTTATCTTTCATGACATATTTATTCGTGCTTATTTGGTTTTGTCATTATCAACTAGGGGAAGATTGTTGGGAATTATATTTAAGTTGATAAGACAAAATACATGAAAGATGAAGGATTGTTGAAGACAAAGAAAGACAAGGGACCTACTTGCTAAAGAAGTATTTATTATTTAGTCCCTTGTAGTCATTTGTAACCCTAGTATCTCTATTATATAAAGAGATACAGGGAATTAGGTTTAAATGTGTGTCAAGATGTAAAACACCAAAGTGTGTGTGTGTGGGAAAACCTAGGCGTGGGGTGCCTAGGGTTTTCATGAAGTCGACTTGTAGTTTTACAGTCTCAAGGATCATTGATCCCTGTTGTATAACTGTCTTAGAGTTGATCGTCTAGGATTGAGGTTGTGGATGTGTTTTGTAGAACACATGATGATGGCGAAACCTTGATATAATAACAATGAAACTTCTTTATTCAGTTGTGCATACGTATTATTGTTCATTGTTATTTTGCTTATTGATAATCCTAGATAAGGTCTAAACAACCTCGAGCATCGATTCTAACATCATGTTCTTGTTCACCATGGGAGAGTGCGCATCCATGCCCCTCACACCCAATGGTCCACTCGATGAAAGCTATCAACAAGGGTTCCAAGCAATCCAAAATGAGGTACCAAGGCCCCGCACCATTGGTAAAACCTACTCTTGAGAAACCCGTCAACCAAGAATCCAAACCTAATCTAGAGGTAGAGTACAAGGAACTCCATCAAGAAAAACCGGTTCTTGAAGTCTTAGCTCATGCACCCTATTATAATGCTCTAAAAGAAAAAATATGAGCTAGAACTTAGACTTGGAAAACATGGATCCGATTTTGTGCAAAATAATTTACCTAAGAAGTTAGACGATCCTGGGCTATTCATTCTTCCATGTAGGCTTGGAACTTCCAAACCTCTCGATGCTCTAGCCGACTTAGGGTCATGCATCAATCTTGTTCCGTTGTCCCTCCATAGAAGCCTTAACTTAGGTAAGATAGAACCAACGGAAACCATCTTTGGTCTAGCGGATGGTAGTATTACATATCCGGTAGGGATAATAAAAGACATGGTAGTACACTTAGGAGAATTGACTCTTTTGGCGGATTTCCATGTGCTAGACATGAATAAGGACCCGACATGCCCATTGCTTATAGGAAGAGGATTCTTAGCTACCGCTAGTGCCATTATTGATTGTAAGATGTCCAAAATAGTGGTAGGAGAAGGGAGTGCTAGGTCAATTTACGATGTCAAAAAGCATACTTACTATAAAGAAGAGGAAATCCCACACGAAATTAGGTTGGATAGAGCACAATCTAGATATGGACCTTGGATTAATAAGAACTTCATAGGTCCCCAACGGCCTTTTTATCTAGATGAAGCCTTTGCTAGTAAAGCAACTTTCCATGAAAAAGAATTGGCTAGGGACATGGAAGTGAACCCGTTCGAGGACGCCTTAGTATTTAGAAAGATGACCGAGTTCCTAGGAAGCTTGCCCGTCAACCTTGTCATGAATAAGTGGAAAGTTGAGAGCGATAAACCCAAGCGTAGGTGGGATTGGGATAGACCGCCTAGTGATGGTAATGGAGAGTGGCACATTAGGATGACGATCTATGACCCCGATGGAGAGAAATTTGAAAAGGCATATCGAACCAAATGTACTACTAGGAACTTAAATGATAAGTTTTATCCTTATGACATTCTTGAGGATAAGCTTACTTATATCGGTACGTAGGGGCACGACTTCGAGTCTAGCTACAAGACTCATAAATAAAGAAAAGCGTTTCGTGGGAGGCAACCCATGCTTAATTGTTTGCTTGTTTGTGTCATGTATCTTTTATTGATTGTTTATTCTCATGTTTAAATTTGTAAAAATGCTTTATTTTGTCTTTAACCTCGTCTTAATTACATATAAAGGTATTTTACATAAGGGATAAGTGTAGGGAGGATTACACACGTTTTCAAAAGAAACGTGAACATGAGAATTACAATTAATTAAAAGATAAACATATGTGTTTGTTCGAGTAAAATGCTTGTATCGAGTCATAATGGATGTTTTGCAGGAAATTTTTCCACGTTTTAAAGATAAAAATTTTCCAGAATTTTTTCCAGAAAATCGCATACCAGTTTCTGTCAGGATCGCAACCTGACGGCGTTAGGAGGAGCAGAAACAGCTTATTACGTTTTCTTGTTTTCTGAGCTACTTATAAATTTTTGGAATTTTCCAGGTCTTAATTTTCCAGAAAATCTGTAAACATCCATTCGACAAGCATTATATCCTAGTTTAGTAGAGTCATATATATATTGTTACCGTCGATTTTACGCGAAGGTTTCATTTGTTTTCTTCAAAGTGTGCATGTTTACTTTAGCAAGAAGAAGATACATAAGATGAGAAGGAACTTTTCACGCAAACATTCTTCTTGAAGAAAGATGTAACCACCACTTAACACGGATCCTACCAAGCTAATCAGGGGAGTACTAATTTCTTTCGTTTTTAATTACCTTCCATTATCATTACTTTGATACTTTCAGGGAACATTGGGGACAATGTTCAGTTTAAGTGTAGGGAGGGAAAATAAAACGGGAACTTTGAAACTATGCTTATCCTTGATTATTTGCTTTGTCCAATTTCATTTGTGTAATAAACCATGAGAAATATCGGTTAGGGAAATTTTGGCACCAAATTTAAAATTTTTCATGACATGTAGGAGTGGGCCTTGGTCTTAATAAAGCGTCTCATTGATAGGAAGTTATATGACTAGCACAAAAACCCTTTACCACTTAAATTCCACCCAAAATGTGAGGATCGCCCTTAGATTTGTAGGAATTAAAGCATTCATCTTTAATGCTTAGAGTGTGAACCGGCAGTATAATAGATTCTAGAACTTGTTTTGTGATGCATTCCGAGATCGCTAGTAAGACTACACTTGTGTAGTTAGGAATAACTAAATGATAAGAGGCATTAGGATAACCCTTGTTTGATACCCGTAATATAATTACTTCTTCCACATCGGTTGAGTAATTCCCACACACCTTTGCGTTGTACTCATCTTTAGTACACGATACCCCTAGTTAACCCCTCATAGCCTATCATTTTCGCGGTTCTCGTGATGTTTCGATTTTCCGGAATATCAATGAAGAGCATTGTTTACAATCCACCCCGAAATGTACACCCAAATCGCCTTTGCCTACCTTGTATGCACTCACTTTTAGTGCATTATTGTTATCACACTAAACCCTTAGTTCAATTATATAGTTGCTTGCATAAGTTGCTAAGTCGAGTCATATCCTTTGTACACAGTTTTGGGACGATTGGGAATCATGGGAAAAGTAAAATTTTATGAAATGATGGGAAGGGAACTTTAAATTCAAATTCCCTTTATTTGCATAATAATGTACTCCAAGTGTTTCGATCTTTTCAATTCGGGTCAAATTAGTGTTAGAGTAATAAAAACTCAAGTGTAGGGATGTGCCTATAAATCCCTATCATTTTGATGTTATCATAGAGGATGGTAGAGTAAAAGTGTATGAAAAAAAAATCGAAAAAAAATAGAAAAAAGAGAAAAAGAAAAAAAAATATAGTGTGAAAAAAAAATGAAAAAAAAACATACGGGCTACCATCCTCAATCTATCTTTAAATTTATGTTTGTTTGTTTCAGTTATCTAGAGTTTAGAGTGTCGAGTCTTGTCTTAGCAACGTCATTCTTCACATGCTTGTAACATAAAGATTTTTGACTTGCCACCACTAAATCGCCTATCCCACCAAACCCTTTGTTTCCCTACCGTAAGCCTAACATTACAACGCTTTAAAAGACCTCTTGGATAGTCTTTCCTAGGTGCTTACGCCAAAGAGATGGAGGTTTGATCTAGTCTCAAGCCTATGGTAATCTATGTAATAGGACCGGTTAATGAGTGTTTATCTTCCATTTCCAACTAGTTATATTTCATATACACCCGAGAGATGTGAGTATCCAAACACCCCATGTGAGGTGCTAGTATGTAATTTCCGTGCTTGTTATGACTTTTGCGGGGCTTATATGTGTTGTGGATCGTTCTAAACTAATGCTTCATGACCCCTAATTTATAAATCAATTGGCTAAAAGCACATTTACTTGAGGACAAGCAAATACCAAGTGTAGGGATATTTGATAAGGAATTAAAAGGTACCTTTTTCAGGGGTCATTTAAGCCCTTAATTGATCACTTTTGTATCCGTTACTACTTAATTTCGTTCCTTTTCACTTTTTAGGTCTCTTGAAGGCAAATTGCTGGAATGACACTTATTCGGACGAAAAGGCGCGAATATACGAAGAAAATGGCCAATGTCAATAATCGAGACACTCAGGCTGCTGGAACTGAAGGGGAAAGCGTCAGTTTCTACTTGTGACACCGTCGGAACAAGTTTTGTGACGACTCAGTAGCCAAATTGCTTATTTACAAGTGACATCATCAGGTTTTAAAATAGTAGGGCGTCGCAGCTCAGACGGCCTAGATTTGATTCAGACGGCGTCAGAGATTGAAGGCGACGGCGTCACAGTCATAAGGTGTCGCCATCACAATGCTAACGTGGCCAAGACAAAACCCTAATGACGGCGACCCGACGGCATCACAATTAAAGAGTGACATCGTCGCAGTTTGTAACACTATATATAGAATCTGAATTTTTTAGTTTTCAGTGTGTAGTTTTGTGGAGTAAAAACCTAAACCGAACCAAGGCTGTCTTGTACAGTATTTTAGGGTTCCATACCCTATCTTACATCAAGATAATCGTTTTACTTCATTAATTCAATTATGTCTTCAATTGATTGTGTGTATGCTTGCATGTTCTCCATGTCCGGCTAATTTATTTGTGTGTTTGCTTAGGTAATATGAAACCTAGTTATTGAATATTGATTGGTTGTCTCTTATCTTAATTGTGATTGACCTAGTATTGCGATAGGTCATCCGTTGTGCTATTAATGCTTGATTAATCATTGTTGAACCTTTGTTTATAATCACCTAGATTTATTTTAGGCTAAACATCCAAAGAATACCTTAGTGTTAAGTTTATAAATCCTAGACATTTTGTATTCATTAACCTTTGGTAGCTTCAAAGATAAAAAATAATCTTCCTCAACCCCAACCTTAGCGTAGTAACTTCTCACTAGCATTCCTATTCCCCTAGAGAACGATATCAATACCCGTGGCTTACCCTAATACTATACTACAACGATTAGGTTCACTGCCTAGGGTGTTGAAAAACTTGCTCGACGAAAAGGAAGTTCCTTTTACCCCAAACGCGGTGTGTCAGCGTATCAATTATATATTAAGAGTCCTACGCATTATCCTTGTGGTATTGCCAAAACATCTGAGTGATATGTCAAGTATTCACGATGAAGATGAAAATCCTTCTAGAGCCAAAATCTAACAAGCTCTTGGTGGGTGACATGTGAGATCTTTCATAAGATCAAACTTGTGACAACTGGATAGAAACGATGGGGTGATTCACTCTTGAATCAACCTTGGTCCAGGAAATGGATTGACGGATACCTTTGAAAAACCGGTCGTTGTGCTCAACAACTCTTTTCTCTAGCACATCAACTGTGTATTAATTGATGGTTTTCATAAAACCTTCGTTGTATTGCAAAATTCTTTCTATTAAGCAATACACGATTGTTTCCAAATTAATTTTTCATCAATCAGTGAATCTCAATTCGCTGGTTCACTCACTCCGTTTTGTCTACTTTGGGACGCTCCGGTTTGAGAACGGCTAGATCAAGCTGCCTTTCAAGGAGATTCTTCGGAATTCTACCTGATCACAGGCAGTATTTATACTGATCAACGGGGAACCGTGGTTCTTGCAACTGTATTCAATGAAAGTGAACAAAGACACTTTCGTGTGTTTTATTGCTAACTGTTGTTTGCAGGAACATTGCATGGTTGCAGCTGATCGATATTGAGAAGTCAATTCATAACCGCATGCTCACAACACACACACTTAATTGAAGAAAATCATGACTATCAAAGATATACAACGATCCTTCCGCTACTCTGATGAAAAGATGTCATGATCCAAAAAGTGTGAGCATGGCGGTCCAAAACTCACAACATCACATGAAAGGAACTTAACAAAGGGTGATCCAGAGATTTGATGTGGCTGATGATCTCGATTAACGCTCAAAGATCATCAAGACATGGATCAGTTCAAACACCTCTACTGAAAGTACAAAGCATTCGGACTTTGAAGAATCACTACTAAAGAAGAAATATTGCGGAAGTGAAGAATTGAAGTCTACGAGGTCAGAACTGAACACAAAGATAGAATGCTAGGATGCAAAATGTATTTCATGGGGTGACCTCCCTTAGGGGGAGATTGTTAGGATTTTGAATATCCATATGGAAGAGTCGGTCACCCCAACTCTAGTCTAGCATATGTTAGCTCGTAGACTTTACGTTATTTACTAGTTATTTAGTTAGTTAGCTTGTTAGTTGGTTAATTTAGAGCAACACCGTGGAGGACGGATGGGTCTTTACCCACTGTATGCCTGATCCACAGTCCAACAGGAGGACATTTTCTTTGTAACTATAAATACCTCTTCCCACTTGGGAAGAGGTGGTGCTTCTCTTAATCTAACCTTTCTTTTTTGTTTTTACTTTCTCTCTCTAAAGAACACCCTCTCTATTCTTTATCTCTCTACAATGGCTTTCTTGTTTTATTACCATCCAAGACCATCCAAATCATCAAACAACATAAAAGTATCATCCTAACAAATATGAATGGAAATGGAAGATAAACACTCATTACCTGGCAAGTACATAGATTACCATAGGTTTGAGAATAGATCAAACCTCCACCGCTTTGGCGTAAGCACCTAGGAATAACTATCTAAGAGGTCTTTACAAGGGTTGTAATGTTAGGCTTAGGGTAGGGAAGTAAAGGGTTTTGTTAGATAGGGGATATTTAGTGGTGGCAAGTCAAAAATCTTATGTTACAAGCATGTAAAGCGTGGCGTTGCTAAGCCAAGACTCGACTCACTAACACTAAAAAAATTGAAACAAAGCATAAACATAAACTTAAAAACATAAACACAAAGATAGATGTAGGATGGTAGCCCGTATGTTTTTTCTCATTTTTTCTTTTTTATTTTTTATACCTTTTTACTCTACCATCCTCTACGATAATATCAAAATAAAGGGATTTATAAGAGAATTCCTAAACTTGAGTTTTTATATAACTAACACTAATTGACCCGATTTGAAAAGATCAAAACACTTGGAGTACTTAATTACGTAGACAAAGGGAATTTGAATTTATCGTTCTTTCCCATTACTCCATAAAATACTACTTTAACCCACGAGTCCCAATCGTCCCAAAATTGTATACAAATGATATGACTCGACTTAGCAACCATGCAAGTAACTAGATAATTGAACTAAGGGTTTAGTAGTGATAAAAATAATGCACTAAAGATGAGTGCATACAAGGTAGGCTAAGGCGATTTGGGTGTAACATTTTGGGGTGGATTATAAACAATGCTCTTCATTGATATTCCAAAAAACCGAAACATCACGAGAACCGCGAAAAGGATAGGCTCTGAGGGTTTAACTAGGGGTATCGTGTACTAAAGATGAGTACATCGGAAGGGTGTGGGGAAAATTACTCAACCGATGTGGAAGAGGTAATTATATTACATGTTTTTTGGGTGGAATTTGAGTGGTATACGGTTTTTGTGCTAGTCATATAATTCCAATCCATGATGCTTTATTAAGACTAAAGTTTAACTCGTAAATTTCATAAAAAAATTTAAATTTGGTGCTAAGATTGCCCTAACAAATATTTCTCCTAGTTTATTAATCAAATTACCAAGGACAAGACAAATAATCAAGTGAGTGAATAGTTTCTAAGTTCCCGTTTTATTCTCCCTCCCTACACTTAAACTGAACATTGTCCTCAATGTTCCCCGAAAGTATCAAAGTTATGATAAAGGAAGGTAAGTTAAAAGAGAAAGAAACTAACACTCCTTTGATAAGCTCGGTAGGATATGTGTGAAGCTGCGGTTAAATCCTCCTCCAAGAATAATGAATAAGTAATAAGCTTCTTCCAAGATGTGTTTCTTCTTCTTGTCCAATATAACCTGCAAACTTATAAGAAAACAATGAAACCTTCGCGTAAAATCGGCGGTAAAACTATATATGACACACAACTACACTAGAAAGCGAGTAAGCTATAATGCTTGTGGAATGGATGTTTGCAGTTTTTTCTGAAAAATTAAGAATTGGGAATTTCCAAAAATCACAAGTTATACAGAAAATGAAACTGACATTCTGTTTCTACATTTTTTGACGTCGTCAGGTGTTAATCATGATGCCTTCAGGTAGTCCTGAAAAAAAGTGGTCTGCTGCGTTTTTCTGGAAAAATTACCTCATTAAAACCTAGAAACATTTCTACAAAACATCCATTATGACTCGATACAAGCATTTAACTCTAACAAACACACAAATATATACAATTTCAATTATCGTTAATCTCATGTTCATGTTCTTAAAAACATATGTGATCTTTTCTACACTTATTTTTTTTTTGTAAAATACCTTTATATGCAATTAAAACGAGGTTAAAAACAAACTAAAGCATTTTCACAAAGTCTAACATGAGAATAAACAATAATGAAAAAGATATATAAACACACAAATAAAATTAAAAAACAAATATGCAAACAAATAAACATGGATTGCCTCCTAAGAAGCGCTTTTTTTTCGAGTCACGAGCTTGACTCTACCCTTATTTAACGGATAAAGGGGAATATTTCCCTACACTTAAGCTTAAATGCGGGTGATAGTAGCGATACACACCCTTAGGGTAGAAATTTGCCACGTGAGGAAAGGGTGATGGGTGATACTTATGCTCAAAGAGGTGTACTTCTTTCATTGTAACCTTACCTAATTCTATTGGTGTAGCGGGTGAATCAAGTCTTTCTCCTAGAAATGGATCATCTTCTATCACCTTCAAGAGATTCTTAGTTAAGGATACATCTTGACCTAATAAACCCGGTTTAAACACATAATGTTTCTTGTTATCTACCATGAATGGGTGATGTAAGTGTGTAAGGTCATGGGTTACTCCTATATTAGCTTCCACTCAACATGGCTTAAAGTCTACTACCTTTATCTTAACATTACCTGGACAACATGGTTTGATAGGTGAATTTGGGCCTAATTCAATTCCTAAATTCACATCCAAAGACGGAAAATTGGGTAAGGTTTTTGGTTGAGGCCCGGTTCCTCAAGACTAGTAACTTTCATAGAACTAAGATAAAGGTCATCACCACAATCGTTCAAACCTACATCCTCTAATGGTGTTTGGTCCAAAGGTTCTATATCAATCGGGGTTCCTAAAGTCTCTTCTTCCTCTTCCGGGTAAGTCATAGGTGGTGTGTATTCCTCATATGATGGTAGGGCTTGTGGTCTTGGAGTTTTCACCTCATTCTCCATTATATCTAGAGCACCTATATCATAATGTGTTATAGTATAATCTAACCCAAATACACTCCTAAGTATCTCAAATCCTTCTTTAGCCATTTCAGATTCTTGGTTTGAGTCATAAGAATCGTTCTCAAAAATTTGATCACTATGTTCTATTTTCCAAAAGGATTCCTCATGCATGTCATATGTTTTGAAATCTGTCCCACACATGCAACTAGGTAGTTCAACTCTAACCATCTCACAATCTTGTTCGGGTTTAGGTTCCATGTTCTTAAAGACTAGGTCTTTTTGATCATGGTGCCTAAGATCGGATAAATCCTCCTTATCTATTTCCTCAAGTTGTGATGTAGACAAGCCTATGATTTCATTCAACTTATTGGTTATGCTTAGGAAGCTTTTCTCTAAAAATTTCCAAAGGGTCTCACCAAAAGGAGTTGATCCTAACAATGATTGTTGAATAGAAGCCGCACATGCACAAAATTCATCAAAGCCATCTAACTTTACACCTATCTCCTCTTGGATATCTCTAAGATCACTCACAAATCTATTAGAACAATAAAAAGCAATTCTATCTGTGAAATACAATTGTTCCTCATTTGTTATTGATTCAAATGCAACTTCACTTGCCATAGTGACAAATGAAATGGGTTTTACGAGCAAAAACACAAAGAAAAAGATAGACTACAAGAATGCTAATGAAAATGAGAAAAAAAAACTCACTTGATAGGAATCAAGCGAGTTGACCTAAATGAGATAGAAATCTAACTAGCTATTCTATTCCCCGGCAGCGGTGCCAAAAACTTGATGCGTGGGTTCGAGGTCGATAAGACTTCCTTTTCTACAAGCAAGTTTTTCAACCCTCTAGGAAGTAAACCTAATCGTTGTAGTGTAGTATGTGGTAAGCCCAGGGGATTGATTTCATTCTCTAGGGGTATAGAAATGTAGGACCTTGTTTTTATCAACCTTATCACGATACCAACCTTAACACATAAGTATATCACACAAATACTAAGCGTAAAGATGAAGAAAGGTGGTGACTTCAATGATATATGTCGTGTATGTGTAGAGAAGAAAAGATGAAACAAGAACTTGTATATCTTAGAGAAAACACACACTTACAGACTCAAGCACACCCCTCAAATGACACATTTGAGGGGTATTTATACTCACATACAAAACTCCCTAATGGGCTTGGCATGGGCTTCGTGTAGATATGGATTGGGCTTGGATTACATGAACTTACATAAGGCTAGCTTAACTTAACTAATACCCATTTAGCTTAGCCCAATCCACGAGCCCGTTGACTATTCTAGTACAATATCTAACACACGTTACAGAGTTCCTAAACGTGAATGACCATCACTTCTATTAATTACTTTTAAGGCTAACAATCTCCCCCTAAGGGGTGGTCATTCAAATATGCTCCACTTGGTAAGACCTTTACTTTCCTCGAGCTCGAACTTTGTGCGTTGACATAGAATAGTCTTAATTCTTTGTTCCTTCATGCTTTGTGATCAGTTAATGGAGTTGTCTGTTGTTTGTCAACTTCTTTGGGATAGGTGTCTCCATGTCTTTCTCCACCATGATCACACTTCTTTTGACTTTGAAATTGCAATGATGTAAATTTCTCTAGTATTTGAACTTTGTAGATTCTTTGACATTTACAAAGAATCATTTTTAACTTTGTGTTGCCTTTGATTTTGGTGAGAACTTTCATGTATTCTGATGTTGGTATGAGCATGGGGAGTTGGTGTGGTCTTTCCTCCAAGGAACAATCATCAGTACTTGCATGAATATGTTAGTTGAAAAATACCAATCGATCATTGTGGACTTTTCTTAAAGAATTGACCACTACGATTATTTTACTAATGAATGTCTTGATTCCATTCACCTTGGTCGGGCAAATCAGCCGTCCGAATCCCGTTGAGAGACAGTTATCATTACCATGAATAGATTCAAGTAATAACCCACGTCTTCAGGATTCAATTCATGAAAGGAATCTCCTTAGCGGGATTTCCAGCACTTACAAGTTCGAATGTCGAGAGTGTTAACAGCATAGTGTGAAAACACATCTCTAATTCTTACAAAGGTTGTCCTGAACTAGAGGCCCTCAAGTAGGCTAACACGATATACCGAAGTATATCTACAATTCAGGTGAGTCGTTGAAGTACATCGAAGCATCA
Organism: Chrysanthemum seticuspe; assembly: GCA_019973895.1. NCBI lineage: Eukaryota > Viridiplantae > Streptophyta > Magnoliopsida > Asterales > Asteraceae > Chrysanthemum > Chrysanthemum seticuspe. Next base: position 140,505,825 of record BPTQ01000005.1, on the reverse strand, counting down.
CTTCACGACTTAACACCATTTGAGACACACTAAGCGTAATCCATAAAGAATTACCGAAGTGGCCTGCTATCAGGGCTGCTTGATGTTGACCCTGGTAGGAATTTCTATTCAATCACTGAGGATCACAATTGTAAATCCTCTCATAAATGATCTGGCAGATTGCTAAGATCTGCGTAGGACTCTAGTATGTATCACTTGTGTCCTTATTGTTGAACAACAAGCGATGAAATATTAAGTGTTTCTAAGAGATCTTTTAATGAATCTCATGGCTTTAGACTCGATTAGTGCGTTTTGGTTTTCCTAAGCGGAGACGAGGGATAGGGTCTCCTTCTTCAATACCAACAATCTCTAAGAGAAAGTCAATAGATTATGTAGGGTTCCCAGTGAGAATGAAACAAATCCTTTTAAGAGGAATTGAGTGGCTAGAAGGTTGGGTGCAGTGCGTCACTGGGTCCATGATGTCTTTGTCTTCAATACAAGTGTCAACTAAGTGACAACTAGTACCAAATGAATTGAACCCAGTTTCTGCCCTAAGGTTGATTATGGAGGGCTGTTTCTTTTCACTCTTTCTTTTGCTTTTCTTTTTAATTCTTCAACCCCTTCTTTCTCGTTTCTCACATTACTCCTTTTTTTAATCATACCTAAGGACTTCTAATACTAACTATGGGTATTGTCCTTGGGTAGATCCCTCCGGCTCTGGCGGATCAAACGACAGATTTTCCTATCCTTAGTCACCTTATAACTCCATGACTATCCTATGTTGCCATAAAACCTTTTTCTTGAAAATATCTCAAAGTGTTTATGATTATAAAAAAAATTTAAACACCTTGAGAGTTTTATATTTTTAGAAACATTCCCCCTTCACATGTGCTTATATTGTTTTAACTTAAAATCTGCACAGTGAGGGTAGAGTTCGCACTTTTTGAATTGATCAACTTTTGTTGGGTTTATTGATTTGATGATACAAAACAATAAAGAATGAAACATCAAGGACTTAAAGTGAAAAAGAAGAAATCTACAAAAAGATGGAGGGACTTGCTTGCAAAAGAAGATTTATTATTTAGTCCTTCATAAATATTTGTAAACCCTAATCCTCCAGTATATAAAGAGGACATGGGATGTAGGTTTTAATAAGTGGGTCTTCCACAATGTAGTCTACAGGAAAAGTGTGTGTATGTCTAGGCATCAAGTCCTCTAATGGATTCCTAGGGTTTGTTAGTCTCAAGGATCTTTGATACCTGTTACAATTGTGTAATCGTATGATATTGAGGCTGATGTGATGAATAAAGAATAACCTTGTTTTCTATAACGTTAATTCTTATTGAATATTCCGCTTTCGTTATTGTGTATCCTATATAATATGAGGTCTAAACAACCTCGAGCTACAACGATCTAAGAACTGGTATCAGAGCAAGGTTGCTCGTGATATCTAGGATCGTACAAGGTTTTCTTGATGAAAAAGGAAGAAAAATTCGAAGCTGTAAAAAATTCGCAACTTTTCTGCAGCACTGTTTTCTAACGACCATAATGTTTTCGTGAACCGTCGGATCGGGCTACAATTTTTACTGGAGCTTCTCTATATACCCATCTAACTTTTCACCAGAGGGATCGTCGATTTGAGCTTTTATGTGAAAGTTATTCAGTGTTGAATATGGCTGTAGAAGGAGGTATAAATTTCGAATTTTTAGTTTTTGAGCTACTAAACTTCCTAAATTCGTTTTTTCTGTTAATTTAATTTAATATGGAAGTTAGCTTGAAGTAATATGATGGTAGCATCTTGTGTTCTTAATAAAACCCTAATTCGTCTAAGATGAATGGTTCTCTGTTCAAAATACAGCAGCTGCTTGTTAAAATTTTTATGATGCAACGATTAAGGTGACTTCTCATACTGCATATGATCTAAATTGTAGTCTTACTTGGTTTGCAAGTTACACTGGTTCTTGTGTCATGGGTTAAGAGAGAGAGTCATTTATGAAGGATACAAGACTGCATGATAACTAGGGTTCCTAAAAGTAGTATTAAGGCTTGTTGTATGAGAAGGAACTGGTACAACGGGAGGTTTGTATTGCATATTCTCAATAAGGGATTACGAGCAAATAAGAGGGAAAGGAAAGAAGCATTGGAGCACTTATATCAAATTTAGGTTGCTTACTTGATACTACTGCTCATTGTATTTTTTACTGGTCGTATATATTATCTAAGAAGGTTGGTACTGTCATGTTCATGGTGTTTCGTTATCCTTCTCATTAATTGGCTACTAAAACACTACACGGTCTATGATAATCTTTATTATATATTGAAGAATTATCATTGGTTTATGCTAATGAGTGGGACGGTGACTAAAGTGCATTTAGGGCCTGATATTGTTGACCATGAGTTGTTCAATTCATGATTGGAACGCAGGAGATCAAACGTATTTGTGAAGTTGTTTAAGATGATTGGTGGTGCTGCGATTTAAAAGGTTCTATCATGTCATGGGTCGGTGAGTTAAAGCTTTTGATTTCACTCGTTAGTTTTTAAACTGATATTGTTATTGATTGTACGAGTTGTATGCATGCACACCGACCTCCAAGATATCCATTCATGTGAATACTGCCCATGGTACTGACTATTGTTCATCGAATCGTTATTCGCTGCTACGATTCGGGTTACCACTGCTAGCTTTATTAGTAACCACTGCTAGTTATGCTCGTCACCACTGCTAGTGTTTGGATTCCACTGCTAGCTTGTCGTTTGGTTTCCACTTCTGTACGCCAAGGGTTTTCACGAAAGAAGCAAACGATATAGAAGTGTTTGAAGGTTTTTTGATTGGTTGGCTGGTGTTACTTATGTTACATGGAACGATTGGTAGTTTTCTTTTCACATGGGATTCATGAAAATTATGATTGGTCCCTATGATCACTTTTTTGATTGGTGACTAATGGTTACTAATCATGGGATTCTGGGTCAAGTCTTTTCGTTTAGTATATAATCAATTATACTATATGTAAATTGATTGCATACATGGGTATTTGACTAATCAAAATTGATCATGTTTGCTTTGCTACTGTTCGAATACTCAAGTTGAAAAGAGTTGGTACTGCTAGTGTTGTCCGAGAAACATTTTTCTACTGCTAACGTTGTTCGATATAATTTGTTTCTACTGCTAGTATTGATCGATATCGGATGACATGTACTTTTTGGTTCTCGAATAATGTTTGGAGTTTTGATGGTTTACAAACAGAAGAGTTCGTTTACACACACATGAAGTTTGGAATTTGTTCTTAAACGTGTTAAAAAGGCTCGTTTTTGGTTTTATTGAAGAATTGATTACGAAGAGGATTATTTATCACTTATTTGAAGATGAAGTGGAGTTTCTTGGATGCGTGTTCTTATTATATTTTTAAACGGCTAACTACGTTTAAAAGTAACTTGTTCGTGCTTCAATGATAGTGACGAAGAATTGACATAACACTTAAAGAAGTGACATTATTGTGCTCAGTGATTATCGTCAAGAGATTGCGGTCTCCCTATACATTGGTTAGTATACGTTCAGAGTCACGTGGATAAACAAGACATAAGATACAGTTTAGGTTTATTCTACTTCTTCATCAAGTTCGTTTTATTTGGTTTTCTTCACATGTGATCATTACAAGGAGCCTACAGATTTGAAGAATCATGAAGATGATTAACACATTGGTTTTAGGGGAAGCTTAATCTTATGATGTGTTTTAATCATTTGATGTTCATGCACCACTCAAGGGGACTTGTTTGATTCTTACTAATATTGATTAGTATTACTACTTATGGTTTAAATTTATACTGTTTCAAGTTCATTTTTAGTTGCGGAAAACTTCATGGAGGGTAATTTGAGACATTAGAATGATGAATTGGATGTGTGGTATTGGTTCGTGGTGGTTAAGATCAAGTTTGCATATGTTCTCTATTTGTTGATAACAAAAAGGGGAAGAGATGTTAGAGTGACATGGCATGGATTAAGGGGAAGACAAAGGAAGAAAAGAATGTTTCATTCATGGTAAGATTTAATTATATCAACTCCTGCTACTTCGTCTAGGGAAGTTCGTACAAGAACCGTGTTTGTTTTGTCATGATCAAATAGTGGAAGATTGTTGGGTTTATTGATTTGATGATACAAAACAATAAAGAATTAAACATCAAGGACTTAAAGTGACAAAGGCGAAATCTACAAAAAGATGGAGGAACTTGCTTGCAAAAGAAGATTTATTATTTAGTCCTTCGTAGAGATTTGTAAACCCTAATCCTCTAGTATATGAAGAGGACATGGGATGTATGTTTTAATAAGTGGGTCTTCCACAATGTAGTCTATAGGAAACGTGTGTGTATGTCTAGGCATCAAGTCCTCTAATGGATTCCTAGGGTTTGTTAGTCTCAAGGATCTTTGATACCTATTACAATTGTGTAATCGTATGATATTGAGGCTGATGTGATGAATAAAGAATAACCTTGTTTTCTATAACGTTAATTCTTATTGAATATTCCGCTTTCGTTATTGTGTATCCTAGATAATATGAGGTCTAAAAAACTTCGAGCTACAACGATCTAAGAACTGGTATCAGAGCAAGGTTGCTCGTGATATCTAGGATCGTACAAGGTTTTCTTGACGAAAAAGGAAGAAAAATTCGAAGCTGTAAAAAATTCGCAACTTTTCTGCAGCACTGTTTTCTAACGACCATAACGTTTTCGTGAACTGTTGGATCGGGCTACAATTTTTATTGGAGCTTCTCTATATACCCATCTAACTTTTCACTGGAGGGATCGTCGATTTGAGCTTTTATGTGAAAGTTATTCAGTGTTGAATATGGCTACAGAAGGAGGTATAAATTTCGAATTTTCAGGGTTTTTGAGCTACTAAACTTCCTAAATTCGTTTTTTCTGTTAATTTAATTTAACTTGGAAGTTAGTTTGAAGTAATATGATGGTAGCATCTTGTGTTTTTAATAAAACCCTAATTCGTCTAAGATGAATGGTTCTCTGTTCAAAATATAGCAGCTGCTTGTTAAAAATTTTATGATGCAACGATTAAGGTGACTTCTCATACTGCATATGATCTAAATTGTGGTCTTACTTGGTTTGCAAGTTACATTGGTTCTTGTGTCATGGGTTAAGAGAGAGAGTAATTTATGAAGGATACAAGACTGCATGATAACTAGGGTTCCTAAAAGTAGTATTAAGGCTTGTTATATGAGAAGGAACAGGTACAACGGGAGGTTTGTATTGCATATTCTCAATAAGGGATTACGAGCAAATAAGAGGCAAAGGAAGGGAAGCATTGGAGCACTTATATCAAATTTATGTTGCTTACTTGATAATACTGCTCATTGTATTTTTTACTGGTCGTATCTATTATCTAAGAAGGTTGGTATTGTCATGTTCATTGTGTTTCGTTATCTTGCTCATTAATTGGCTGCTAAAACACTACACGGTCTATGAAAATCTTTATTATATATTGAAGAATTATCATTGGTTTATGCTTATGAGTGGGACGGTGACTAAAGTGCATTTAGGGCCTGATATTGTTGACCATGAGTTATTCAATTCATGATTGGAACGCAGGAGATCAAACGTATTTGTGAAGTTGTTTAAGATGATTGGCGGTGCTGCGATTTAAAAGGTCCTGTCATGTCATGGGTCGGTGAGTTAAAGCTCTTGATTTCACTCGTTAATTTTTAAACTGATATTGTTATTGATTGTACGAGTTGTATGCATGCACACCGACCTCCAAGATATCAATTCATGTGAATACTGCCCATGGTACTGACTATTGTTCATCGAATCGTTATTCGCTGCTACGATTCGGGTTACCACTGCTAGCTTTACTAGTAACCACTGCTAGTTATGCTCGTCACCACTGCTTGTTAGATATAAGTTTTCACATACACATCAAACCATAACACAAAGTGGCGTATAAATGGAATTCTAGAGAGAGAAAGTTAGAGGTTTAGGGAACTTAGTGAGAGAAAGTGATAGATATTATTATGAGCTCCAACTCTCTACCTTGGAAGGTAGAGAGTATTTATAGTCTTACATAAATCGCCACACATCAGGCTGTGGATCAGGCATACAGTGGGTAAAGACCCGTCCGTCCTCCACGGTGTTACTTAACTAAATACTACTTAACTTAAAATAACTACGACTACGAGCTTTCTAACGATTACATATAATTGAGGTGACCGACTCTTTAATACCTGGAATTTCTAATTCCTAACAATCTCCCCCTAAGGGAGGTCACCTCAATCATGTACCAAAATTACATTGAATACAAATAGATATTACATTAAAAAAATTGTTCTTGCATTCTTGATGTAGTCCTTTGTTCCTAAGCTCGTAGTCATTGATTCTTTACATTGCATGTTTGGTTACTTCAAGTGGAGGTCTTTCACTGATCCACGTGATAGTAAATTATGAGTCAGCTCTTGAGATCATTAACTAACAAAAATCTCTGAGACATCCATTGTGGTGTTGTGACTTTAGGACCGACATGCTCACATTCTGGATCATGATATCTTCTCATCAGAGATGCGGAAGCTTTAGTTGATTCATGATAATGGCAGCAGCGTAGCAGAAGCATGGAGTGAAAATATCAGAGTCATTGATGCACTAATCATGATTTCTTTATAAATGAATGTGTTAGGTGAGCATGCGGCTATGGATTGACCGCTTCATTCTGATCAGCTGCAAACGTCGGGCGTACCTGCATACAACAGTTAGCAATAAATCGCACGAAAGTGTCTTTGATCACTTTCGTTGAATTGAGGTACACGGCCCACGGTTCCCCGTTGATCAGTACATGTACTTCCTGTGATCAGGTATAATTCCGAAGAATTTCCTTGACAGGGTTTCGCAGCTGCTCTAGCTGTTCTCAAACCGGAACGTCTCAAAGAAGACAACACGGAGTGAGTGAACCAGCGAATTTTAAGTCCACTGATTGATGAAAAGAGATTTGAAAAACAATCATGTATTGCTCAATAGAAATTGTTTTTTGCAATACAACGAAGGTTTTATTGAAAATCAATTATCAATCATAAAAACACCTTTTGCTTTGAAAAATGAGTACACGGTCGATGTGCTAAAGAAAAGAGTTGTTAAGCACCAAGACCGGTTTTTCAAGGTATCCGTCAATCCATATCCTGAACCAGGATTGATTCAAGAGATTGAATCGCCCCATTGTTTCTGTTCAGTTGTCACATGGTTGATCTATATAATAGATCTCACATGCCACCTACCAGGAGCTTGTTTGATGATGGCTCCAGAAGGCTTTCCATCTTCATTGTGAATATGATAACACATCACTCAGATGTTCTGGCAATACCACAAGGATAATGCGTAGGACTCAAGATATAATCTCTCTTTCCACATTGTGTGAAACAGAGAGTCTTCATTGAAAGTGTCCTAATGAGATTTATTGATGATCTCGTGGCTCTAGACTCAATTTGTGCATATTTGGATCCTGTGCCGGAGACTAGGGAGAGGGCCTCCTTCTTCAATATCAACAATCTCTAAGAGAAAGTCGATAGATAATGTAGGTTCCCCGTGAGAATGAAACAAGTCCTTTTAAGAGGAACTTGAGTGGTTTGGAAAGTTGAAGTGCAGTGCGTCACTGGGTCCATGACGTCTTGTCTTCAATACCGATGTTACCATCAGTAGCATATGAATTGAACCCGGTTTCTGCCCTAAGGTTGAATAAATTGGAGGGCTATTTGTTTTCACCCTTTCCTCATTCAATTCTTTTTAATTCTTCAACCCCTTCAGTGCTTACCGAGACTTCATAGCTAGAACCTTATTGGGTTTATTCTAGTACTAGCTCAGTCTTAGTCCGCATTCTTCCCATATCTCATTTTTCTCCTTTTATCATCATACCTAAGGACTTCTACACTAACTAGTGGATTGTCCCTGGGTAGATCCCTCCGGTTCTGGCGGATCATGGGAACCAATACCTAACCTTATCATCCTTATATCACCGTACATAAAGTAAAGTTGGTCGGTCTATTTGGTATTGTTCATCTTTCATATGGAACCACTTGAAAACCATTTGAAAATCAATCCAGATACTTGTGATATATTATCAAAACATTTTGTACCTGAATTGTTTTTGATATTTTTAGAATGAGAACTCCCCCTCAACATGTGCATCAAATGTTTGAAATCGTTTTGCACACGGAGGCAAGAGGAAGAATTAACTTCTTTGATTACCATTTTCTAAAAGATATCACCATCACTTCCTTGATCAAATCAAGTAGATAAAGCATTTCCGGGAAGGATGAGGTTTTCATAAGTTTGCTCCCCCTCAATATGTGCCTCGAGATTTGAAAAGAGTGTTTTGCACATACTGGAGGGAACCTGCACATTGAGATAAATGATCACGTTTCAAATCATAGGTTTAAGATAGATGCTCCCCCTCAACAAGTGCAATTTGAAAAATTGAAATCGTTTGTCACATGTGGGAAGGACAGCGTGAACATCCTTATAAAACCATTTACCGAATTATCAGTTTAAATCCAATTTAAATCACACATTCTCCCCCGATCACAATTATCAAATCATTTTGAGATTTGTGATCTCTTATGGATTTAAATTTATTTTGAAGGCTTTTAAGGAGAATTGCGACTTGATTATGAAAGCGTTTTAACTGATAAGGATCGGTTTTTAAGACTTTAAACTCCATTGAAAAAACATGCAAGTACATCTTTTGAAAACAATTTAATGCCAAATAACTTTTTAATTTAATTGAAATCATTCTCCCCCTCAATCAATGACATAGGTTGTTGATTGAGAGATAGAGATTTTGACAAATAAGTCCTGATGATTATCAAAAATAGAGACCGAGTTATTTTTCAAAGCATTTCGTTTTCAGCAGATGAATGTTAATAGAATCAGAGCATGGAATATTGAAAGCATGATAAATCATGGCTCTGTTCTTTTTTTAAAACCGGGTTATTGCCTGAAAATGACAATAAACCATTTTTTTCTCTTTTTTCCATTTTTTTCTCTTTCTCCCAAATTTTTTTTTTTTTTTTTTTTTTTTTTTTTTTTTTTTTTTTTTTTGTTTGGAATTCGAACAACATCTAAAGACCCGTGTCATTCTTTGAATGACATCACAAAGACCGTAGATATTATCGAACCGAGAAAAACATGACAAATTGGCAATATTTTTTTTTGAAGATTTTTCGAATTTTTTCAGATTTTTATGGATTTTGAAAGTTTTATAATTTTCTATTTTGTTTTTCAAATAAATATTTACAAGAGATAGATGAAGATAGACCTTTACTCCTCGTCTTCCTCCTGAAGACGTTTGAGAGTTTCTGGTTGAAGGCATTTCAAACCAAGACGTGGAAGAATAAACTCAAAACGTTCTCTTGGAAGAGCTTTGGTGAAGATGTCTGCTAACTGATATTCAGACCTCACAAAATATAGTTCCACCACATCTTTTTCCACTTGTTCCCTGATGAAATGATGTCGAATGTCGATATGCTTTGCTATTGAGTGTTGAACGTTGTTGCATGAGAGAGCAATAGCACTTTTATTATCACAGTACAGAGGGATTTTGTTGAATTCAAAGCCATAGTCAGATAATTGAGATCTCATCCATAAGATTTGAGCACAACAAGATGACATGGCTATGTATTCAGCCTCTGTAGAGGAAATAGAAGTACTCATTTGCTTCTTTGAAGACCAGCTCACAAGCTTATCACCCAAAAACTGAGCACCTCCAGATGTACTTCGACGTGTATCTTGACAACCTGACTTCCTGGTGAACAATGTAGGATCAACTGCTCCTTTGCTGAATCCGGTTGATAGAAGAAACTTTGACAGTGTATCATACCATGCCCTTGGAGCTTGCTTTAAACCGTAAAGAGCCTTCTTCAGACGATAAACGTGAGTAGGATGCTCTTGATTCACAAATCCTTCAGGTTGGCTGACGTAGACGACTTCTTTAAGATCTCCGTTCAGAAATGCCGTTTTCACATCCATCTGATAGACTACCAAGTTCTTACTAGCAGCATTAGCCAGAAAGATTCTGATTTCCTCGATTCGAGCAACAGGAGCAAAAGATTCTTCAAAATCAATACCCTCCTCTTGACGGTATCCTTTAGCAACTAATCGAGCCTTGTTCTTCAACACATCACCATGCTCATCAAGTTTCACTTTGAAGATCCATTTAAGAGCTATAATCATAGCACAGTCTGGAGCAGGTACTAACTCCCATACATCAAGACGATCAAACTCATGAATTTAATCTTGCATGGCATTGAACCAGCTATCTTCATTCATGGCAGTTTTAACATCTTTTGGTTCGATCTTAGATAGTACGGAGTTGAAGAAGCACCATAAGGCATCGGTTGCAAGTTGTTTCCGGGTTGATACAGGACGAGAGGGATTACCAATGATGTTGTCTAATGGATGATCGTGAGTCCATTTTCTGAGGTGTTCGTGTGGTAGTTGTTGAGGGACTGAAGTAGCTGAGTCGATGTCTCCTGAAGAAGATGGTTCTGATGATGATTCAGGAGCAAATATGTTTTCAAATGGAGCATCTTCAGGAGTAGCAAAGGGATTAACTTCATCATTGATGCCAGAAACATTTCCATGATGTACATTTGAAGGATGATGATTTGTTGATGAGACTGAAGGATCAGCAGCAGGTGCTTCTTGACTTAAAGAAATTGAGACTGAAGGATTGACTTCATTCACAGGAATATGAGAATCCTCTGTTGTAGGGATCAACACCTCATTAGTAATTGAATCATACAGTTCATCAAACATAGGATCAAACAATTTCTTTAAATCATCTTCAGATGGAGGTACATATGGAGTTTCTTGAGAAGAGTTTGGAACAAGAGATGAACCAATGGGACTGTTTTGAAGTGCGGGTCCTGAGCTGGAGTGTCCAGGAGCCATTTGACCGGTCAGCTCATCAAACGTAACGTGAATTGTTTCCATGATATTTCGGGTTCTTTTGTTGTAGATTCGGTATCCCTTTTTGTTTGATGCATATCCTACAAATACTCCAATGTCAGCTTTAGCCCTAAGTTTGCCTAAGTCTTGACCCTCATTGGTTGGATAACACAATGCACCAAACACACGAAGGAAAGAGAGATTAGGTTTTCTGTTGTGGACAAGTTCATATGGAGTTTTTCCATGTACAGTGTGAATTAGGGAACGATTTTGTGTGTAGCATGCAGTGGCGATTGCTTCAGCCCAGAGAAACATTGGAACCTTTGAGTAAATCAGCATTGTTCTAGCGGCTTCAACAAGAGTTCGATTTCGTCTTTCAACTACACCGTTCTGTTGAGGAGTTCGTGGAACACTTCTTTGATGGCTATAGAATTCATTAAGTTGTTTGTTGACAAACTCAGTTCCATTGTCTGTTCTGATAATTCTGACGGTTTTGTTAAGTCGAACCTGCAGCTGTTTGATGAGTTTGATGATGATATCAGGAGTTTCATCCTTTGTCCTTAAGAACTTGACCCAGGTGAATCTAGAGTAATCATCAACCACAACTAACACATATTTCTTCCCAAAGATATTCTGCACCCTCATTGGTCCACATAAATCCATATGAATCATATGAAGAACTTCTGTGACAGAGTTAGTAGGTTTGGGTTTGTGGGCAAACTTTTTGCTTTTACCCAATTGGCATGCTGAACAAAGATGATCCTTTTCATACTTTAGTCTAGGTAAACCTACAACTAAGTCCTTTCTGGAAAGATAGTTGATGGTGCCGAAGTTCAAGTGATTGAGACGACGATGCCATAACCATGACTTTGTTTTTGAAGCCTTTGATAACAAGCAGATTGGAGAGGCCCTCATCATGTCATCGATAGAGATGGTGTAAAGATTTGAGCCACGAGTTCCTTTTAACAGTTCCTTACCATTAAGATCTCTAACAAAGCAGGTATGTTTTCTGAAGGCTACTTCTAGATCAGAATCACAGAATTGACCAACAGAGAACAGATTATGACCCAAACCTTCCACATAGTAAACTCTAGAGATGACACTATCACCAACAATATAATCTCCATAACCCATAATAGCACCGAAATGATCATTACCAAATCTAACAGTCCCGATGAATTTGCTCACGAAGTTCATGAGCCGCGACCGGTCTCCAGTCATATGCTTGGAACAGCCTGAGTCCAGGTACCACAGAACGATTTGAACGATCTACAGTTGAACACAGACAAGAATGGATAACTGGATAATTGGGATCCCCATGCAAGAATGGGTTCCATTTGGTTAGTAACAATGTTTGGAACACCCACATCAGAAATAGAAGCATTCATATCAGAGAGTGAGGAAATGGAATCATTGTGAATAGATGCAGTACTAGTGTCTGTATTAGCCCTGTTCACAGTGTGATCACTTCTTAAGGGAATAGTTCTACCAGTAGGCATCCATTTTCTAGTGGGCATTATCTGATTAGTCTTATGACCAACAGGTATCCAATAAAAGCCTAATTTACTGAATGTTCTTCCTGTGGGTTTCCACTGTTTTCTAACTTTCTTTCGTTTTTGCCTTTTAGCCTTCTTAGCATGAATTTTTGCATTAACAATATTAACTGGACAATTAACATCATTAGGCAGAACATTAACACCACATTCATGATTTGGAACAGAATTCAAGCAGACATCAGTACAAGGTTAGCAAATAGTATCGGAATTCGAATTAATTACAGTACGCCTATGGCTAATACTAGAATCAACACGATTCGTTTTATTCAATTCAAGCTTAAAGTTCCTAGATTGTTCTTCTACTCTCTTCCAGTGCACATTCTTAGCTTGAGAGGTCCTATCATTCCTTGTATTGTCTTGAGACTTTGACCTGCTCCGTTTAATGTCACTGATTACTCCTGTAGAGGGAATGGGAACATTAGATGGTTTAACTACTCTTTGCATCACCTGTTTAGATGTACTAGGGTCTAAACTACATGCAGGTGCACTAAGGTTCACTTTCTTAAAACTAGAGGTACTGAGATTTGTACTCCTAGAAGGCACACTTGAGTTCTCTTTCTTAGCATTGACAGATCTGGAATCTGAACTACTTAAAGGCACACTACGGTTCACATTCAAAACATTGGGAATCGAATGCATATCATACTTGGCATTAGGCATCGAGCATGGAATCAAAGGATTAACTCTCTCACCTAATGACTTTGGGCATATTGTGATCAAGCATTCTAAGATTTCTTGAGATCGTTTGGCATATATGCATGCATGTCCAATTGCATTATCATGAGGTTTCTCTAGCTTGTCCTCTTCAACAATCTCACGCAGACATTCTAGGCAATCCTTAAGGGATGAGAAGTATGTTTGAATAGCGAGTTTGTTGTTCCTTAGATGAGGAGGGACATATGTCACAGATAAAGCATATTTATTACAAGAGTGAACCTTTGATACAACATTCTCCCCATTGGTCATTGGCATTTTCCCTTTTACCTGACTCTTCAGATTCTCAATTTCCTTTTGCAATGAAGCTATTTGTTCGTTATTTTTGTTACGAGTGACTTTAATTCATTCAAATAACTCATTGAAATGACGTTTAACCTTTTCATTTTCTTCAAAAAAACTTTCGTTTTCCTTTTGTAAAGCATTTACTAGGTTTTGAAGATGAAACGTTTGAGAATTCTGAGAATCTAAAGGAGGAGGCATTTGGGAGCCTGTCATATTGTTCGTTTGACCCTTTAGTTGAGAGATTTGGGCTTTCAACTTTCTGATTGTGTTGCACTGAGCTTGAATCTGTTCATCACGTTTGTTAATTTGAAAAACTGCATCAAACTCTGGAGCATCTGATGATGTCTTGATATTTGAAGTTTTGACATTTTCTTTAAGATGTTGATATTTTAGTTGTAAATTAAAATACTCAACTTCTAGTTTAGAAAAATGTTTAACCAAATTGTCGTGATCATCCAGTTCAATTTTCTCGTTTAGTTTAGAATTAGATTTTTCAAGCTCAATGACACGATCATGGGAGACTTTCAAGGCAACAAATAGTTCATGAAATTTGGAAGCATTAATAGAGCATTTTGAAGCAGTGAAAAAGATATCTTGAGCAACACATTCAGTAATAAGAGTCTCATTTAAGGTATGCAAGTTCTTCCTCTCAATCTCATTATATTTTAGTGCTCGCTCATAATCACTAACTTCAACTACCATTGCATCAAATTCCTTTTCCATTCCCTTGATATCAGTTTCTATCCCCTTTTTAAGACTCTCAAAGTGATCTTTCAGAAGTTTAAAGAAAGGCATGACCTCAGTTAAATAACATTCTTTCATTTGCTCAAAACCCCTTTCTCCTTCCGTTATACCAGTGGGTGTGATCCTTTTCTTGCAAGTTTTCTCAAAATCAACAAATAGTTGAAATATAACATATTGGCTAATTAAGGTCTTGCTTTTAGTGGCAATTTTTCTAGGAACAAGATGCATTGGTGTATTAGGAGGATACACAGTCGCTCTAGGCATTTTCCAAAAGGGGGGGTTTGTTTCAACAATATTTTCAGCTTTTTGCTTATCTAAATCCTTTTTCCAGAAAACTTGTTCGGGAGTCAACAATGTCTGAGGCTTAAACATGTTCAAGGAAATCCAGTTTTCCTTCTTGTAGTCATGGGGAGTGATAATTATTTTTTTCTCTTTGCATTTAGGGTTATCTAATTTTTTGTTCATCCTTTCCCTAGTGACTTCATCTGATTTCTTATCTTCCTCAGTGCACTCAACGCAACTAGGTTTCTGGCTAGGTTTAAGAATCTCATTTCCATCATAGATCACACTTTGAGCTGCTTTTGCTATCTTTCCGTACTCAGGATTGGGTTTATCTATAATGGGAACACTATGCTTATCGCTTAGAACTCTATGTTTAGTGACCATGTGAGCAGTCTGAATGGTGTTTCCTTGTATGTACAACTTGTTTTCAAGCTTGTTTTTCAAAGTTTTCAGATTAGAAAAGTCTCTCAAGAGTTTTGATTCCTTTGCATTAAATTCTTGCTTAAGCATTTTCACATTTTCTTGAAGTTCTTGTTTTTGCTTAGCTGTTTTAGAAAGTTTTTCTTGCAAGGAATTTAATTCTTGTTTCAATACTTCTTCTCTAAAGTTACTTTTTCTAATGACTCTACGTACTTGGTCATCCATTTCCTGCTCACGAGTGGTCAACTCAAATTTTGCACGTTGTTCATAAATAGCAACACGTTCTTTATAGGCATTTAGTTCAGAAATTACATAATCATCAGGGGCACATGCAGTGTATTCATCAAAAACATAGTCATTGTTGACTGCAGAAGATGCATCACTTGGTACACCTTCACTTTCACTTTGTTTCACGTATTGATCATATGGGATAATATCGATATTACCCATATTTTCAACATTTGATTCAATAGTTTCAGTTGATTGTACTTTGTCATGCATCTGTTGCACATCAGCATTATCGTATAGTTTTAATACCTCTGAGATGAGTTTGTCTTGGGATGGGCCAGCTAGTGGTGAAGAAGAGACCTTGGGAGAAACCATTGGAGAAATGCTAGCCATAAAAATTGTGTGTGCCGTAGGTCCATCATCCACATCAGAGTCGTATGCATCACAATCAGCAACTTGAAAGGCATTCTGATGATTGTGACCTATCTCCTGAATAGGCTGCTCATCCACATCTGCATCATAGGTCTTGGCATTGCCCTCAGCAAGAAACAGCAATTCCTCTTCATCCAAAGCAGCACCATTGTCCTGAGCTTGTGCCAGCAGCATCTTATCTCTGAAGTAATCAACATTCTGTGGACGCTTTGGAGATGTGCAGTTCCTTGCAATGTGTCCCTCACCACCACAGTTATAACATTTGATTGGCTTAGCTTGACCTTGGTTACCATTCCTTCCTCGATTATGGTTGCCAACATAACCTCTCCTAGCTCCACCTCTTCCCCGATCATACTGTCTTTCCTGAACTGGTTGCACCACGATCCTTCCATCTTTAACGGTTGCTTGATTGTGTGGGTTAGATGCTGTTCTGAGGTTGTTGTTGGTTTGTGGGAGAGAATTCATGTTTTGACTAATCAGAAGAGCTAGTTGATTAATGAAGTTACCCACGTGTGCATCAGCATCAGCTTGTTTGAACATAGGATCAGGAATGAGTTTGTGATTACCATTACCCAAGGGTATGACTTGTGATGCTTTGGTTGTGATTCCGATGTTTGAGTAGAAGGCAGTTGAGTCATTAGACGAGCTTGTCTCTCCCTGGTTGGTTTTGAACTGATTGAGAATCAACTTTTCAAACATAGAATGTCTCTCATTCTGAAGGAGGAAGGCATAGAGTTTCTCATAGTTTGTATTCTTCAATCCTTTAGTGAGCTTCACAGCGGTGACAAACTTGTGCCATTCGGGATTCATGTTGTTCACAAATTTTGAGTTCAGCTGAATGTTAGGCATAGTCATTCTGATGTTCCTCATGTCATTCACTAACTTATGAAATCTCACATAGTACTCATAGACATTCTCATCTGGTTTCATCTTGAAGTGTTCAAATTCGTCATAGAGTTGGGATTCTCTGTCTTCTATAGTTAATTCTGAACCTGAGAGAAGCATCTTAACATTATCCCAAACTGCCTTTGCATCAGTGTTATGATTGATCAGCTTGTAGATGTCTTTAGGAAGACCTTGAAGAACAATGTTTGAAGCCCTGATATCTGCATCGAATCTCTTTTTATCCTTATCATCAAGCTCATCATACATTTTAGGTCTGTCCATTCCGTAAACAGGAGTACCATCTTCATTAGTATCAAGTATGTCTCTAGTCGTCTCAACTCGATATGGTCCTTCATCAATGGATTTGAGAATGTTGACACCATTTTCCTTTCCAAGGCAGTACAATCTGATTCGTTGAGCCCAAGAATCGTAGTCAGTTCTGTCAAGCATGGGTGGACGAGTATCTGACCCAGCTGTTTGAACATCCTCTGCAACAGTGGAGATGATGGTAGGAACGTTGGTAGACATGTTAACAGATAATACGGGATTTTATAACTCTATGATTAAACCGAGAAATAGATTCTTTCACGGGATTTTACTAAATCAAGAGAAAACCGTAAACAATCACCCAAGTCGCTAGAAGATAATGCATCAAGTCGCTAACACTTAATTCGCTACACCACTAAGTCGCTAGAGTTCCAAGTCGCTAGAAAATGCAAGTCGCTAAGTAGTAACTCGCTAAGCCTCAAGTCGCTAGAAAAATTTTGGCAGCAATTCGCTACTCAAGTCGCTAAAGATACAAGTCGCTAAAGAGCAACTCGCTACAGACCAGGTCGCTACCACCAAGTCGCTACCCGTAGTGGAGAGTCCACTACTTGTACTGTAAATCGCTAGAGCTAAGTCGCTAGGTCTAAAACTGTAACTCGCTACAAATTTGTAAAGCAAGTCGCTACGAAGAAAGTAATCCGTGAGTTAAGTCGCTAGCAAGAAAAAACCACATAAACATCACTTTTCAATCCAAAAACAACCCAACCAAGATGATTTAAGCTTACCAAATGAAAACCAACACACTTGTGATGATTCTAAACATAAACGTACTAACAAAATCCAAACTTTAACACAAGAAATCAACCAAATGATGCAAAAACCACTAAACTTTTTCAAACTCAAAAACCACCTAAAAACCACTAGAAATCCAAAGATGTGCAAGATATGATCTAACCATGGCTCTGATACCAATTGTTAGATATAAGTTTTCACATACACATCAAACCATAACACAAAGTGGCGTATAAATGGAATTCTAGAGAGAGAAAGTTAGAGGTTTAGGGAACTTAGTGAGAGAAAGTGAAAGATATTATTATGAGCTCCAACTCTCTACCTTGGAAGGTAGAGAGTATTTATAGTCTTACATAAATCGCCACACATCGGGCTGTGGATCAGGCATACAGTGGGTAAAGACCCGTCCGTCCTCCACGGTGTTACTTAACTAAATACTACTTAACTTAAAATAACTACGACTACGAGCCTTCTAACGATTACATATAATTGAGGTGACCGACTCTTTAATACCTGGAATTTCTAATTCCTAACACTGCTAGTGTTTGGATTCCATTGCTAGCTTGTCGTTTGGTTTCCACTGCTGTACGCCAAGGGTTTTCACGAAAGAAGCAAACGATATAGAAGTGTTTGAAGGTTTTTTGATTGGTTGGCTGGTGTTACTTATGTTACATGGAACGATTGGTAGTTTTCTTTTCATATGGGATTCATGAAAATTATGATTGGTCCCTATGATCACTTTTTTGATTGGTGACTAATGGTTACTGATCATGGGATTCTGGGTCAAGTCTTTTCGTTTAGTATATAATCAATTATACTATATGTAAATTGATTGCATACATGGGTATTTGACTTCTCAAAATTGATCATGTTTGCTACTGTTCGAATACTCAAGTTGAAAAGAGTTGGTACTGCTAGTGTTGTCCGAGAAACATTTTTCTACTGCTAACGTGTTCGATGTAATTTGTTTCTACTGCTAGTTTTGATCGATATCGGATGACATGTACTTTTTGGTTCTCGGATAATGTTTGGAGTTTGGATGGTTTACACACAGAAGAGTTCGTTCACACACACATGAAGTTTGGAATTTGTTCTTAAACGTGTTAAAAAGGCTCGTTTTTGGTTTTATTGAAGAATTGATTACGAAGAGGATTATTTATCACTTATTTGAAGATGAAGTGGAGTTTCTTGGATGCGTGTTCTTATTATATTTTTAAACGGCTAACTACGTTTAAAAGTAACTTGTTCGTGCTTCAATGATAGTGACGAAGAATTGACATAACACTTAAAGGAGTGACGTTATTGTGCTCAGTGATTATCGTCAAGAGATTGCGGTCTCCCTATACATTGGTTAGTATACGTTCAGAGTCACGTGGATAAACAAGACATAAGATACAGTTTTGGTTATTCTACTTCTTCATCAAGTTCGTTATATTTGGTTTTCTTCACATGTGATCGTTACAAGGAGCCTACAGATTTGAAGAATCATGAAGATGATTATCACATTGGTTTTAGGGGAAGCTTAATCTTATGATGTGTTTTAATCATTTGATGTTCATGCACCACTCAAGGGGACTTGTTTGATTCTTACTAATATTGATTAGTATTACTACTTATGGTTTAAATTTCTACTGTTTCAAGTTCATTTTTAGTTGTAGAAAACTTCATAGAGGGTAATTTGAGACATTAGAATGATGAATTGGATGTGTGGTATTGGTTCGTGGTGGTCAAGATCAAGTTTGCATATGTTCTCTATTTGTTGATAACAAAAAGGGGAAGAGATGTTGGAGTGACGCGACATGGATTAAGGGGAAGACAAAAGAAGACAAGAATGTTTCATTCATGGTGAGATTTAATTATACCAACTCCTGCTACTTCGTCTAGGGAAGTTCGTACAAGAACCGTGTTTGTTTTGTCATCATCAAATAGGGAAAGATTGTTGGGTTTATTGATTTGATGATACAAAACAATAAATAATTAAACATCAAGGACTTAAAGTGACAAAGACGAAATCTACAAAAAGATGGAGGAACTTGCTTGCAAAAGAAGATTTATTATTTATTCCTTCGTAGAGATTTGTAAACCCTAATCCTCTAGTATATAAAGAGGACATGGGATGTATGTTTTAATAAGTGGGTCTTCCACAATGTAGTCTACAGGAAACGTGTGTGTATGTCTAGGCATCAAGTCCTCTAATGGATTCCTTGGGTTTGTTAGTCTCAAGGATCTTTGATACCTGTTACAATTGTGTAATCGTATGATATTGAGGCTGATGTGATGAATAAAGAATAACTGATGAGTGTGTAAATACTCATCATTTTTGGTTAAATCTGAACTGCAAAACGTTTAAAAATGCTCAGAAATGCATCAAAATAATGAAAATATTCCAAAATTGCATTTTATATGTTTCAGATGCAAAATGTTCAAAATCAGACGAAAAATGAGCTAAGTTTGCATAATTGGCAGTTTCAGTCCCCCAAGTTTCAAAAATTGTCAGAAATAGTCCCTGAGCACTTATTTCAAAAGAAAAATCACCAAAGGTCCTTTTAAAATCATAAGTTGTCAAAATTAGTCCTTTGGTGAAAAATATCAAAAGTTTTGAGAAATTACAAAATTGGTCCTTCAAGTTTAAAAATTGGCAAAAATGGCCCTTGTAAAATTGGAAAATGTCAAGTTTGGTCGTTGTATTATGGAAACTTGTCACTTTTTGTCCCTTGGAACAACTTTGTAGAAATGGCAGCAGTGGTCCTTGAAGTTTCAGAAATTACAAACAAGCCCTTGTATTAATAAACCCCATGGTCCTTGGCCCCTTGTCATATCCCATTTTGGACCCCTGCCAACCTTGTGACCCCCTGCATTTTGGACCCCCTTTCAATATTAAATCCCAAGTCAAAAATCTGGTCAAACCAAGCCTACGCGCCAAAGTCTTCTCCTTCAACAAACACCCTGCAACACTCTTCCTCCCACACCTCTAGCTCAAAACCCACTTCCCTTATCCTTCCACCTCAACTACCTTCCAAGATACATTAAATGCACCCCCTCCCCCTTCACTCAACCCACAACTGGCTATTACAAGTTTTAGCGCCAAAAATCCAATCAAACGGCCCAGATCAATTCAAGACATCCAATGGCCAAGAAATGAGTGGGATTAGCTCAGAGATGAAAGAGAAGATGTTTTGCTATAAAAAGGGAGCAAAAGAAGAAAGAGGAGGCAATCTTTAGTTTTTAAAAATTTAATTAATGTCGTTTTTAGTTTAAAAGTTTTAGTTAAGTTGAAAGGCTGTTATCTTTTGTTATATTGTACTCTCCTTAAGTTGTTTTATCAATATAAACCAATTTCAAGTACCAATTTAAGTTATATTACCATTTCATATTGTTATGTTCACTGTTGCAATTTTCAAATTCAAATTCCTATGTTAAAGTTTTTAGTTGCTTACTTTTAAACTCAAACCAGCTCACATAAGCTCCTTATAGCTTTTGATAAGCTTGTATTTAAGTTTCAAGTCATTTTGGTTCTTGGTCAAAGAAAGTCAAATTGGGCAATGGAAATGGGTATGGATGTAGCAGTGCTGGAATTGGGTTGATTTAGATTCATATGGGTTGATAGAAATAGGATAGAGGTTCTGGTTCTCATGTTCTTTGGCAAGCCATAGTGGCTGGGACCAATTGTAAGTCATTTTCAAGTTTCATGTGCATAATCTGTAATTGTAGTTATAAGTAGTTCATACCTGCTTAATTAGTTGTATTTAGGTCTATTAGACTCAGTTTGATCATTAATGTTAGCTAGTTAAGCAGTTAGCTCATTTAAAATTGCAAATCAGTAGGATATAGGGTGTTTGGAATTGCTGGTTCAACTGTATTTGAGGTTAGTTCAGTGGATAATGCATGTTGGTTTATGCTTGTGTAGCTCTAATATACTCAGCTCAGTCATCATATTGCACCTGCTACGGCCCAAAGTCAAAATTCCATTAAACTGTCTTCATGTGCTTATCTGTTGAGATTTTAAATAATCAAAATCTTGTTTTGTGTTTAAATTACATAGAAATAGATTGCATTGAGCTTATTTCATCTATTAACATCATAATCTGTCCACAAATTAGATTCAAAGTTCACAAAAGTCAACTTTTCAAAAACTGCTCAAAAGTCAAATTTGCAAATTCTAATTTTTCAACCAAATGGAGTGATTTTTCTTGGATTCATTGCTGAGCCAAATTAAGTGAAACTTGTTGTTTTAAAAACTTCAGCTGGTCTAATTCCTTATTACCATTTTATAGATTTTTACAAATTTTTTATAAGCTTCAAAGGGGCTTGTCAATTGGGTCTTATATGCCCTGTGCACACACTCAGTATTAACTGAGTGTGCACAGGTTTTGTGCAAGCCTTGCACAGTGCTCATTTTAGCTAGTCCAAGTCTGGTTTTTGGTTTACAAGCCCTTGGCCAGGTCTAGTGTAGGTTACAATTTCTTGTTTTTGATTTCCAGCTTATTTAGTAGCTTATTATTAGGCTCAAAGTAGACCCCTCAAATCTGTTTTTGCACAATTAGATCAAATTAGTCAAATCTGTTAAGCTTGAATTTCAGAGGTTAAGTCTTGTTGTTTTTAGTTCATTTTGAGTATTTTTAGCATTTTACAGCTTCTGTTTCAGTTTGGTGTGCATTTGTGACCATTGGCTTATTTTAAGTGCTTATTTATAAGCACTTAGCATAGCAGTTGCATTTTCCCACACACAAGCACCTGTTTTTCTATTTTTCCTAGATTCTAAATATTAAATTAGACTTATCTTGAATTTTTCAGATTTTTCCAAGTTAGTTTGCTATTTTTCTTCAATTTAATCAATTTTTAGTATTTTTTTAATTAGCATTTAATACAAATAATTTAGAAAAGTTTCAAAAAAAATAATTTTTCAATTTTCCTAGGTTTAGATAAATATAAAAAGACAAAAAATATTTTTTCAGATTTTTCTTAGTTAAATTTGTATTTTTAAGCAATTTAATTAGTTTTTAATAGTTTTTAATTCATAGAAAATACAAAAATAGTTTTGAAAATTCTCTTTTGTTATTTTAGATTTTTCCAAGTCCTAATTTTATTTTTCTAGCTTTATTTCATAATTTCTTGTATTTTAGGCTAATATTAAATAGTTAAAATTAGATTTTAATTAATTAATTAAATAGTTTTAAAAATAATTTTCTTTTTCTATAAATTTTCTTTTATCATTAGGTTTGTAAAAATATCATTTTAATACTTTTAGGATTTATATTGTTTAAGTTTCACATTTTATTTTGTACGCCGCGTAGTTTTTAATTCAAGTTTTATAAAAACATAAAATCAAAAACATCATTTTGCAAATAGTGATAGCGTTTATTTAATATTTTTTATCTTTTTAATTCTCTTTAATTTGCATTTAAGCCCCTGTAATTTATCTCCTTTTTCTGTAGTTATAATAATCACAATCTCTTTTTCTGTTCAAATCTCTCGATCACTATCCGTTTGGTGATTCATTGCATAGCTCGCTGGGACATAACGACCCGGGGAAACACTATACTCCCCTGATCTTCATTGCATTTGTTTCTGAACCGTTTTAAGTTTCTTACGGTAGGCCATTCACAAGTGGCCGGCTTGTGTGAGAAAAGTTGACTGTTCGGCGCGAATCAAATTTTTGGCGCCGCTGCCGGGGAGCTGTGCTGATTATCTTCCGTCTAGCAGATTAGTGATTTGAATATTCACTCTTTGTTCATACCATCCATATCTATCTATATATATATATTTTCTTATAAAAAATTCAAAAACCCAAAAACATCTCAAAACCTATAAAACACAAAAATATTTTTCTTTTGTTTCTCTATATATGTATAACCATAAAACTCAAAAATAATCTTCTTTCCCCATTTTCATAATTCCCTTCCTTGGCTCTGAGATTCCTTAGAGTTAACTCTAGTGCATGCGCACTCGTTCTTCTAGATCATTGAGTCTTTTGCGTGATCTAGCAGAAATTCCTAGAAGACGTTCTCGTAGGCGTGCTGCCCAAATAGTCGAACCCGAGATTCGTGCTATTTCAAGCAACAATATGGCAGACGAACGTACTATGGCGGAAATGCTCCAGGCACCCACCGAGGGTTATGGAGATGCCATCGTTTTACCGGTAATCAATTCTGATCACTTCGAATTGAAGACACATTTGATCACACTTGTGTCTACGAATCAATTCCACGGGTTTGATCGAGAAGACCCGTATGCACACATCCGTTGGTTTAACAAGTTGACTTCAACTATCAATTTCAAGGATGTGCCTCAAAAAGTAATCAAGTTGATGCTATTTCCATTCTCACTTGAGGGGACAGCCCGGATTTGGCTGGAAAAAGAACCCCCTCGATCTATCGAAACTTGGGAGGATCTTGTTCAAAAGTTTGTCAATTACTTCTTTCCTCCATCAAAGACGACTAATCTTAAAAATGAAATTTCTGGATTTCGTCAAAATTTCGATGAAAACTTTTGAGAGGCATGGGAGAGATTCAAAGATCTCCTCAGGAAATGCCCCCATCATGAATTCACGGAGCTTCAACAAGTTAATATCTTTTATAATGGGTTGAACGGTAACGATCAAGATTCTTTAAATGCAGCCGCCGGTGGCAATATCTTGAATCGTAAGCCTAAAGATGTGATTGAGATTTGTGAGCAAAAATCAAAAGTTCCTATTTCTCGCAACAAAGTCAATACTCCAAACACTCCTGCTTCTTCATCCAGTAACTCTTCTGAGTTAGCCGCTCCGATAGCTGCTCTAACGGACGCCATCCGTTGTATGATTAAAGATGTAAAGGAAATCAAAAGCGAAATTCATAAGCCGGAACCAATCAAAGCCGTAAACAAGGTGTGTGAAACTTGTAGTGGTCCACACGCGTATTATGATTGTTAAGCAACCGATGCTTCTTTTTACCAAGCCCCCGTAGCTTCGGTAAACCACAATCAATACCGACCACAAGCTGATCCTCATTACCGTGCACCAAGCGGTATGACACCACCTGGTTTTCCTCCTGTGCAAAACCATGGCAATCAAAATCGCTTTGTTCCGAATCAAGGACAAAATTTCAATAACTCTCAAAATTTCAATCAAAACCGGAACAATTTCAACCAACCATATCAAGCTCCAAATCATCAAAATTATCAACAACCTTCTCAAGCTCCCATGCCAAATGACTTCATGAAAATTACTGAGTCAAGCATACGTTCAATGCAAACTCAGATCAATAACATGAGAGTCGAGCTTAAAAAGGAAATTGATACCACAATGTCTCGGCAGACAAATGAGTTAAAGAATATGATGAGCAGTTTCATGAACATGAATATGAACAAAGCTTCATCATCTTCTGGAGGACTCCCAAGCAATACTATTCCTAATCCAAATGCCGAGTTGAAAGCCGTCACCACTCGTAGTGGTAAGACGCACAATGGACCTTCGACTCCAATGCCCCCTCCTCCTGTAGCATTGAGTCAAGTTACCAAGGATACAACGGACAAGGTGCATTTCTCAAGCCCACGAAGTACCGCACACGTCCCACCTTCGGTAGTCCAAGCTTTAAGTCCGGAACCCGAAGTTCCGAAGAAAAATCCTGAGCCAGAAATGACTTCCATCCCGGCTCAAAAGTCTAGTCAGCTTCCTTACCCATCAAGAATGAATGATGAGAAGCTCAAAGACAAAAACAAAGAGCAAATGGAAATTTTTTTCCAAATCTTCAATGAGCTACACTTTGATATAAGCTTCGTTGATGCTCTCGTTCTAATGCCTAAATTTGCATCCACGCTTAAAGGCTTACTGACCAACAAAGATAAGCTATGTGAGATGGCTAAAACCCCTCTCAATGAGCAATGCTCAGCGGTCCTTCTCAAGAAGCTTCCCAAAAATCTTGAAGACCCTGGCAGATTTCTAATCCCGTGTGATTTCTTGGGGATGGTTCAATGCTCCGCCTTGGCCGATCTTGGCGCTACCATTAACCTCATGCCACTCTCAGTATGGAAGAAACTGTCTCTTCCTAAACTTTCACCCACTTGTATGACACTCGAGCTAGCGGACCGTACCATAACTCGTCCACTTGGGATAGCCGAGGATGTCGTGATGAAAGTGGGAAAGTTTCACTTTCCTACTGACTTTGTTGTAGTAGACTTCGATGCAGATCCTAGAGTTCCCCTCATCTTAGGGAGAGCTTTCTTGAGAACGAGTCGTGCTCTGATTGATGTGTTTGCTGAAGAGTTGACCATACGGGTTGACAATGAAGAACTCACGTTGAATATCAACCAGAATTCCAAACCTCTGTCCAAACAGAGTGTTGCCACAATTGATCAAAAATCTGAAAGATTCAATGCAACACTCTCAAATTTCACGGTTAAGAGGAGTCACCAAAAACGTGCTGAGTTAAAAGCTTTGAAAATCAACCCTGGTTCAAACAAATGGTTTGAAAGTTGTACCAGGGAAGTCAAGAGTGTTCTTGATGATGATGATGATCTAGAATCGGAGACTTCATCGGAAGTGGTGGAAATTGCTAGCTCTAAGAGCACACCACTTGTCCCACCTCCGGAATCAGTTTGTCGCATCGAGTTTGTTAACTCTGTGGATGAAACCAAACTCTCTTCAGTTTCATCTGAATTGGATGATGATGTTTGTGATCCAATGGGAGACATTCTTCCCATTGATGAATTGCTCAAAAATGATCCATCATCTTCTAGTCTTATTATTCCCGACTCTTCCATCCCTTCTCTCACTCCTGATGAGGAAGATAACAACTTTTGGAATGAAGTCGATGCCTTTCTTAGTGACGAGTCAATTCCAACGGGAATTGATAATACTTACTTTGATTCGGAGGGAGACATCCTTTTTCTAGAAAATCTGTTGATTGAAGAACCGTTTCCCACCCTCCCTCCCGGACATCTTATTAACAATCACCATCTAAGCTTCAAGTTTAAGCTTAAAAATGTCAAAAATGGTGATTTGCTTCTTTCTGATGAGGAATGGCCTTGCATCCTCATGTACGTCTTTATTCCATTCTTCACAGATGGTGTGGTTGCTCTTTCCCTTTTCTCTTTCGGGAATGAGGACACCATTTTTGACCCTGGTATCATCCTTTATAGTTTCTACTATTAACAATACCGCGGTTGTGTCTCGTCGGTGTGGAACTTTCTGATGTTCATATGTTTATTAACATTGTGAACGAAAGTCCGATCGAGATTGGTTTTCCACGTTACTTTCCCCATGAACAAATGAATTCGGGGTCGAGTCAAGCTAGCGACTCGGTAATCAAAAACAGTAGTTAAACATGGGTTTTCACCCATGTGTACCACCCTAGTGTGGGGGAGTTGCCCCACATGTTGTATATATATATATATGCATTATTTCTAAAAAAAAAAAAAAAAAAAAAAAAAAAAAAAAAAAAAAATGGCCGTAGTATTTCCCTTTCACGTTCTTTGTTTCGGCATAACAGCCGGTACTTTGAATATTGAGGGCAATATTCATTTCTAAGTGTGGGGGGGAATTCTCACGAATTTTATCATGTAATTATACCGCACAATTCCCCCATTTTTGGCCAAAATTTTTTTTTGGAGTAAGTGTTTTGCACTTACTCAATTGGTTATCAGTCCGCCATGTCTAATAAACAAAAGGATTGGCTAATCCAGGAGCAAACGGCTCTTGGTAAAGATATCTCAAATCCGTTGACGGCTTGCAATTTGCCCAAAATTGTATGGTATTCAGCTCACCATATCTTTAATTAGTGAAGAGTTGGCTAGCCCGCAAGTTTATGGCTTGTGGTAAAGGCAGTGGAAAAACCATAATTGGTAATCGACTCACCAAAGATAATATTGATAATTTATCTAAGAGTTGGCTAGTCCAGAAGCAAACGGCTTCTGGTAAAGACAAATCAAATCCGTTGGAAGCTGGTGGTTTGCTCAAAATCACATGGTTATCGGTGTACCATGGTTCTTACTTGAACTGAAACATTTGGCTACTCCAGAAGTAATGGCTTTTGGTAAAGAGATTCAAATCCATTAAGTTTTTCTCAAAAGATTGCTAGGGACTAGCAATAGTTTAGTGTCGGGGATTGATGAGTGTGTAAATACTCATCATTTTTGGTTAAATCTGAACTGCAAAACGTTTAAAAATGCTCAGAAATGCATCAAAATACTGAAAATATTCCAAAATTGCATTTTATATGTTTCAGATGCAAAATGTTCAAAATCAGATGAAAAATGAGCTAAGTTTGCATAATTGGCAGTTTCAGTCCCCCAAGTTTCAAAAATTGCCAGAAATAGTCCCTGAGCACTTATTTCAAAAGAAAAATCACCAAAGGTCCTTTTAAAATCATAAGTTGTCAAAATTAGTCCTTTGGTGAAAAATATCAAAAGTTTTGAGAAATTACAAAATTGGTCCTTCAAGTTTAAAAATTGGCAAAAATGGCCCTTGCAAAATTGGAAAATGTCAAGTTTGGTCCTTGTATTATGGAAACTTGTCACTTTTTGTCCCTTGGAACAACTTTGCAGAAATGGCAGCAGTGGTCCTTGAAGTTTCAGAAATTACAAACAAGCCCTTGTATTAATAAACCCCATGGTCCTTGGCCCCTTGTCATATCCCATTTTGGACCCCTGCCAACCTTGTGACCCCCTGCATTTTGGACCCCCTTTCAATATTAAATCCCAAGTCAAAAATCTGGTCAAACCAAGCCTACACGCCAAAGTCTTCTCCTTCAACAAACACCCTGCAACACTCTTCCTCCCACACCTCCAGCTCAAAACCCACTTCCCTTATCCTTCCACCTCAACTACCTTCCAAGATACATTAAATGCACCCCCTACCCCTTCATTCAACCCACAACTGGCTATTACAAGTTTTGGCGCCAAAAATCCAATCAAACGGCCCAGATCAATTCAAGACATCCAATGGCCAAGAAATGAGTGGGATTAGCTCAGAGATGAAAGAGAAGATGTTTTGCTATAAAAAGGGAGCAAAAGAAGAAAGAGGAGGCAGTCTTTAGTTTTTAAAAATTTAATTAATGTCGTTTTTTAGTTTAAAAGTTTTAGTTAAGTTGAAAGGCTGTTATCTTTTGTTATATTGTACTCTCCTTAAGTTGTTTTATCAATATAAACCAATTTCAAGTACCAATTTAAGTTATATTACCATTTCATATTGTTATGTTCACTGTTGCAATTTTCAAATTCAAATTCCTGTGTTAAAGTTTTTAGTTGCTTACTTTTAAACTCAAACCAGCTCACATAAGCTCCTTATAGCTTTTGATAAGCTTGTATTTAAGTTTCAAGTCATTTTGGTTCTTGGTCAAAGAAAGTCAAATTGGGCAATGGAAATGGGTATGGATGTAGCAGTGCTGGAATTGGGTTGATTTAGATTCATATGGGTTGATAGAAATAGGATAGAGGTTCTGTTTCTCATGTTCTTTGGCAAGCCATAGTGGCTGGGACCAATTGTAAGTCATTTTCAAGTTTCATGTGCATAATCTGTAATTGTAGTTATAAGTAGTTCATACCTGCTTAATTAGTTGTATTTAGGTCTATTAGACTCAGTTTGATCATTAATGTTAGCTAGTTAAGCAGTTAGCTCATTTAAAATTGCAAATCAGTAGGATATAGGGTGTTTGGAATTGCTGGTTCAACTGTATTTGAGGTTAGTTCAGTGGATAATGCATGTTGGTTTATGCTTGTGTAGCTCTAATATACTCAGCTCAGTCATCATATTGCACCTGCTAAGGCCCAAAGTCAAAATTCCATTAAACTGTCTTCATGTGCTTATCTGTTGAGATTTTAAATAATCAAAATCTTGTTTTGTGTTTAAATTACATAGAAATAGATTGCATTGAGCTTATTTCATCTATTAACATCATAATCTGTCCACAAATTGGATTCAAAGTTCACAAAAGTCAACTTTTCAAAAACTGCTCAAAAGTCAAATTTGCAAATTCCAGTTTTTCAACCAAATGGAGTGATTTTTCTTGGATTCATTGCTGAGCCAAATTAAGTGAAACTTGTTGTTTTAAAAACTTCAGCTGGTCTAATTCCTTATAACCATTTTTATAGATTTTTACAAATTTTTTATAAGCTTCAAAGGGGCTTGTCAATTGGGTCTTATATGCCCTGTGCACACACTCAGTATTAACTGAGTGTGCACAGGTTTTGTGCAAGCCTTGCACAGTGCTCATTTTAGCTAGTCCAAGTCTGGTTTTTGGTTTACAAGCCCTTGGCCAGGTCTAGTGTAGGTTACAATTTCTTGTTTTTGATTTCCAGCTTATTTAGTAGCTTATTATTAGGCTCAAAGTAGACCCCTCAAATCTGTTTTTGCACAATTAGATCAAATTAGTCAAATCTGTTAAGCTTGAATTTCAGAGGTTAAGTCTTGTTGTTTTTAGTTCATTTTGAGTATTTTTAGCATTTTACAGCTTCTGTTTCAGTTTGGTGTGCATTTGTGACCATTGGCTTATTTTAAGTGCTTATTTATAAGCACTTGGCATAGCAGTTGCATTTTCCCACACACAAGCACCTGTTTTTCTATTTTTCCTAGATTCTAAATATTAAATTAGACTTATCTTGAATTTTTCAGATTTTTCCAAGTTAGTTTGCTATTTTTCTTCAATTTAATCAATTTTTAGTATTTTTTAATTAGCATTTAATACAAATAATTCAGAAAAGTTTCAAAAAAATTAATTTTTCAATTTTCCTAGGTTTAGATAAATATAAAAAGACAAAAAAATATTTTTTCAGATTTTTCTTAGTTAAATTTGTATTTTTAAGCAATTTAATTAGTTTTTAATAGTTTTTAATTCATAGAAAATACAAAAATAATCAGAAAAATACAAAAATAGTTTTGAAAATTCTCTTTTGTTATTTTAGATTTTTCCAAGTCATAATTTTATTTTTCTAGCTTTATTTCATATTTTCTTGTATTTTAGGCTAATATTAAATAGTTAAAATTAGTTTTTAATTAATTAATTAAATAGTTTTAAAAATAATTTTCTTTTTCTATAAATTTTCTTTTATCATTAGGTTTGTAAAAATATCATTTTCATATTTTTAGGATTTATATTGTTTAAGTTTCATATTTTATTTTGTACGTCGCGTAGTTTTTAATTCAAGTTTTATAAAAACATAAAATCAAAAACATCATTTTGCAAATAGTGATAGCGTTTATTTAATATTTTTTATCTTTTTAATTCTCTTTAATTTGCATTTAATCCCCTGTAATTTATCTCCTTTTTCTGTAGTTATAATAATCACAATCTCTTTTTCTGTTCAAATCTCTCGATCACTATCCGTTTGGTGATTCATTGCATAGCTCGCTGGGACATAACGACCCGGGGAAACACTATACTCCCCTGATCTTCATTGCATTTGTTTCTGAACCGTTTTAAGTTTCTTACGGTCGGCCATTCACAAGTGGCCGGCTTGTGTGAGAAAACTTGACTGTTCGGCGCGAATCAATAACCTTGTTTTCTATAACGTTAATTCTTATTGAATATTCCGCTTTCGTTATTCTGTATCCTAGATAATATGAGGTCTAAACAACCTGGAGCTACAACGATCTAAGAACTGGTATCAGAGCAAGCTTGCTCATCATATCTAGGATCGTACAATGTTTTCTTGACGAAAAAGAAAGAAAAATTCAAAGCTGTAAAAAATTCGCAACTTTTCTGCAGCACGGTTTTCTAACAACCATAACGTTTTCGTGAACCGTTGGATCGGGCTACAATTTTTACTGGAGCTTCTCTATATACCCATCTAACTTTTCACCGGAGGGATCGTCGATTTGAACTTTTATGTGAAAGTTATTCAGTGTTGAATATGGCTGCAGAAGGAGGTATAAATTTCAAATTTTTAGGGTTTTTGAGCTACTAAACTTCCTAAATTCGTTTTTTCTGTTAATTTAATTTAATATGGAAGTTAGTTTGAAGTAATATGATGGTAGCATCTTGTGTTTTTAATAAAACCCTAATTCGTCTAAGATGAATGGTTCTCTGTTCAAAATATAGCAGCTGCTTGTTAAAATTTTTATGATGCAACGATTAAGGTGACTTCTCATACTGCATATGATCTAAATTGTGGTCTTACTTGGTTTGCAAGTTACATTGGTTCTTGTGTCATGGGTTAAGAGAGAGAGTAATTTATGAAGGATACAAGACTGCATGATAACTAGGATTCCTAAAAGTAGTATTAAGGCTTGTTGTACGAGAAGGAACTGGTACAACGACAGGTTTGTATTGCATATTCTCAATAAGGGATTACGAGCAAATAAGAGGCAAAGGAAGGGAAGCATTGGAGCACTTATATCAAATTTAGGTTGCTTACTTGATACTATTGCTCATTGTATTTTTTACTGGTCGTATCTATTATCTAAGAAGGTTGGTACTGTCATGTTCATGGTGTTTTGTTATCCTGCTCATTAATTGGCTGCTAAAACACTACACGGTCTATGATAATCTTTATTATATATTGAAGAATTATCATTGGTTTATGCTTATGAGTGGGACGGTGACTAAAGTGCATTTAGGGCCTGATATTGTTAACCATGAGTTATTCAATTCATGATTGGAACGCAGGAGATCAAACGTATTTGTGAAGTTGTTTAAGATGATTGGTGGTGCTGCGATTTAAAAGGTTCTATCATGTCATGGGTCGGCGAGTTAAAGCTCTTGATTTCACTCGTTAGTTTTTAAACTGATATTGTTATTGATTGTACGAGTTGTATGCATGCACACCGACCTCCAAGATATCCATTCATGTGAATACTGCCCATGGTACTGACTATTGTTCATCGAATCGTTATTCGCTGCTACGATTCGGGTTACCACTGCTAGCTTTACTAGTAACCACTGCTAGTTATGCTCGTCACCACTGCTAGTGTTTGGATTCCACTGCTAGCTTGTCGTTTGGTTTCCACTTCTGTACGCCAAGGGTTTTCACGAAAGAAGCAAACGATATAGAAGTGTTTGAAGGTTTTTTGATTGGTTGGCTGGTGTTACTTATGTTACATGGAACGATTGGTAGTTTTCTTTTCACATGGGATTCATGAAAATTATGATTGGTCCCTATGATCACTTTTTTGATTGGTGACTAATGGTTACTGATCATGGGATTCTGGGTCAAGTCTTTTCGTTTAGTATATAATCAATTATACTATATGTAAATTGATTGCATACATGGGTATTTGACTTCTCAAAATTGATCATGTTTGCTACTGTTCGAATACTCAAGTTGAAAAGAGTTGGTACTGCTAGTGTTGTCCGAGAAACATTTTTCTACTGCTAACGTTGTTCGATATAATTTGTTTCTACTGCTAGTTTTGATCGATATCGGATGACATGTACTTTTTGGTTCTCGGATAATGTTTGGAGTTTGGATGGTTTACACACAGAAGAGTTCGTTCACACACACATGAAGTTTGGAATTTGTTCTTAAACGTGTTAAAAAGGCTCGTTTTTGGTTTTATTGAAGAATTGATTACGAAGAGGATTATTTATCATTTATTTGAAGATGAAGTGGAGTTTCTTGGATGCGTGTTCTTATTATATTTTTAAACGGCTAACTACGTTTAAAAGTAACTTGTTCGTGCTTCAATGATAGTGACGAAGAATTGACATAACACTTAAAGGAGTGACGTTATTGTGCTCAGTGATTATCGTCAAGAGATTGCGGTCTCCCTATACATTGGTTGGTATACGTTCAGAGTCACGTGGATAAACAAGACATAAGATACAGTTTAGGTTATTCTACTTCTTCATCAAGTTCGTTATATTTGGTTTTCTTCACATGTGATCATTACAAGGAGCCTACAGATTTGAAGAATCATGAAGATGATTAACACATTGGTTTTAGGGGAAGCTTAATCTTATGATGTGTTTTAATCATTTGATGTTCATGCACCACTCAAGGGGACTTGTTTGATTCTTACTAATATTGATTAGTATTACTACTTATGGTTTAAATAGCTACTGTTTCAAGTTCACTTTTAGTTGCGGAAAACTTCATGGAGGGTAATTTGAGACATTAGAATGATGAATTGGATGTGTGGTATTGGTTCGTGGTGGTCATGATCAAGTTTGCATATGTTCTCTATTTGTTGATAACAAAATGGGGAAGAGATGTTGGAGTGGCGTGGCATGGATTAAGGGGAAGACAAAGGAAGACAATAATGTTTCATTCATGGTGAGATTTAATTATCTCAACTCCTGCTACTTCGTCTAGGGAAGTTCGTACAAGAACCGTGTTTGTTTTGTCATCATCAAATAGGGGAAGATTGTTGGGTTTATTGATTTGATGATACAAAACAATAAAGAATTAAACATCAAGGACGTAAAGTGACAAAGACGAAATCTACAAAAAGATGGAGGAACTTGTTTGCAAAAGAAGATTTATTATTTAGTCCTTCGTAGAGATTTGTAAACCCTAATCCTCTAGTATATAAAGAGGACATGGGATGTATGTTTTAATAAGTGGGTCTTCCACAATGTAGTCTACAGGAAACGTGTGTGTATGTCTAGGCATCAAGTCCTCTAATGGATGCCTAGGGTTTGTGTGACAATCGGTAAATTTCCAAACTTTAATTTAATAATAAATTATTATTTATTATTACCTGAACGTTTTTGAGCAAGCATTAGCTCACTTGTTATAATTATGGGAAGTTATCCCGCACAATGAAACAATTTAAACTATTTATGATTATCAGAAAATGCGAATTATTTATTTTCTGACCTTTCTATGAGTTTTCAATCTTACATGAGAAGTTATCTCATTTTTCTTGAAGCATGAGCTCGCACACGAACCGACCAATAGATAATATGGTTTAGTCTAATAAAAAGACCTTATGGAACAAATATTATTGTTTTTATAATTTTGTTATAAAAACAAACTCGAAAACATATTTCACACGTTAACAATTTCCAACGTGCAACCAAAACATCCCGACGCACGTTTAAACTCAAACGGACACGTAAAACATTTAGGGAATTCACGTTTTAACTTCCTACTCTTTTCGAATTTTATTGTGTCGCGACATTTTGTAACCAAACAAAATAAACACAAACGTATACAATTTTGCAAAATGTACACAACTCATTTTGGTCTAAAATTTATTCGAACACAAAACAAATTATTCTAGATGTGTAAACCTCATCTGATCACTCTTATGACTTGTGATGTTGGGTGTCACATTGGACAACAAACACGACCTCACATTTTTCTCCTCTCTTTTGCATATGACAAAAGAAACACAACACAACTTTAAACCAACACAAATATTAAGTTTTTCTTCTTTTGGCGTGTAGCAGGAACACAAACAATTACCCCTTTAGTCACTATATTAAACGCACCCTACAAGATATAGATTATTACTCTTAATTTTATAACATGCTATAAGTGGAATAGACACATACTCATAACTTTCTATTTTTTTTGTATGATGTCAGTAACAAACACAACTTTCACATGTTGCATATTTCTTTTCTTTGCGTATGAGACCAAACTAAGGACAACACAACTTTTTATTTTTATTCTTTGAGTGTATATACTAAAATAAGCAACAACAATACTCTTTCTTTCTTGGTTGCTTGCTGCCATCCAAAACTATCACCAACACTTCACACAACCTTATTTGATAAGAAACAAGTACAATTGACAAAACTTAGTAAGCAAACTCTTTGCCTTTCTATATATATAACCGAACCATGCACCACTTCATTTACAAACACTTCATTTTTTTTAAACAAGGCTTTCCTTTCACTCACTCACGCTCACAGTTAACCAAAAAAAAAAAAGGAAGAAAGGAGAGTCTTTGGGTTTAAAGATAAGTTAAAAGGGTATATCGGGTTGATAAGATATGGGTTGATTTTGGAAACATGTCGAGGTCTTAGTTCATTGGTCCTCTCTTTCACTCGTATACTCTTCACATTGTAAGCAAATCCGACTCACTACTTGTTTTATATGAATATTGTTAGAAACTAGTTCTTATATTTTCAAAACTTTTGATATTCAATTTTGTAAGCTCTCATTAAAATAAAGCACAAATGGAAACTTTGCAAATTCTTGACTAATACGAACTAGATGCTTTATTCATGTATTAGTATACTTATGTGGAGATTTTAAAGGTAAAATATGGATATATGAACGCAAAATAAGTAAATAAGCACTTGGTTGCTTATTCGACTTTTTGGAAAGGATTTAAAGATTTTGAAAGCTTTTAACTTATCTCTAACATGTAAAAATGGTCTACAAGCGATTCCATGAAACATATGAACATATGGCTCACTTTGGAACGACTTTGTATGTCACAATTCTCAATTTTTGGTCATTTCTCAAACTCTACATTCATCATACTAGTCATGCATGGGTTTTGCATTTCACATTAAACGCATAATTTCATATTAAATAAACGTTATCGCGTAATAAATTATTTTGAACATTTGATCCGTTACTTCCAAAAATTTATCACAATATATTTTTATAGTCATATTAAGTTTATAAAAATATTATTATTAGTTTACCCGGTGTTTTAAATTTATTTCGTATATAAATTGTTATGTTTATATAAATTACGACGGTTTTCTTAAATTCAACCCGATAAATATTTATTCACTCAAATCTTTCAAGAAATGTATTTTTAAAATTTTTATAACCTCAATATATTTTATCTTGACCCGTGAAAATTTATTTTTATCCAACGCTACCCTAAATATTCAAAAGTGACTACAACTTATCATTTAACCTCATTTAACTTCACAAATCTTACACTAATACAAAATAACATAAAAAAATTATGAAAGTGAATGACTATCACCCCTTGTCAACACAAGGGGTGAGTCATTGAAGTGATTCACGGAAAATATTTGCAAATATCTCTAGTCTTATGCAAGTTACCAAAAATCACTTCACTTATTCATTTCACAATACAAAGATCAAAACCATACTTGCTCTTTCTCTCTAAAATTCGGCAACCATAAGACCAAAGGAAGGATCATCTCAATTTTTCAAGACAAGGTTTATTACACTCTAGTATCATTTGTTGCATAGGTTTTGCAATACAAACCTCAAGTGATTAGGAAAAACCCTTTTGTCCTTAAACCTCATCATATCACTAGTAAGCATTCATTATCATCATAATATTTCATATTCATTATTTTGG
Organism: Chrysanthemum seticuspe; assembly: GCA_019973895.1. Classification (NCBI taxonomy): domain Eukaryota; kingdom Viridiplantae; phylum Streptophyta; class Magnoliopsida; order Asterales; family Asteraceae; genus Chrysanthemum; species Chrysanthemum seticuspe. The sequence goes on along the minus strand of BPTQ01000005.1, from coordinate 140,469,153 downwards.
TCATATCATTTTATTTGAGAAACATGCAAGTTATGTGATGTTTATACCACTTTTTAAGGTTTTTAAGTGTTAACTATATATAATCCATCCTATAAATTACTCCTTGTTATATATTAGTTTTGGTGATGTCTAGGAAACTATGACACCCTAAGAAGGTGTATGGTAGGATTAGAATAGCTTCGGAGTTGTTTTGAATGGGTTAGAATAGGTTTGGCGCGAGAAAAACTCATTTCGACACGTTTTAAATAGGGTCTGTCCATATTTTAAATTCTGGGAAAATCCGACAGTAGGTAAATATTTTTGGGCTAGATATTTAGAAAATACACTTTAAAACGAAAACGTGGCCGCTTGAACGGATTAAAACGGAGCTATAACGAAGAAGTTATGAAATTTTCAATTTTGACGATGAAAACTATTAATTTCAGAAATTTCTGCATGAAAATGTCACTCTTTACGAGTCAAAAATGAGTCTTACGCTTTATAAATTGTGTCGACTTATCAAAAATATATTAGTATACTTTGACACGAATCTAAGGACATATAAAACGGACTTGTAACGATTAAATTACACGCGATAAACCAAGTTGCCGTAACTTTATTCTATTAGCAAAATTAATATATTCTTTATTAAAAACATACTACGGCAACTAAAGGACCATGTTGGCGGACGTTTTTAACAATGATGTAGAATTTTTTATAACGTGATGTCTTCTAGTAAAAGTAAGTTCGCCTAGCATATTTTCCAAAATGTTAAACCGTTTGTTGAGCGGAGCTGTAACGAATAACATATAGTCACTCAAACTTTGCCGAAAACCACCCTTAAACTATATTTTTGGACTAAAGTACCATACTTAACCTATATTTTTCTTTGTGATCGAGACCTCTAGGATGTAAACTTAAATGCTAAAACTTTGAGATGATGATACAAGCTTTCCAAAATTGTTGAGTTCGTTTCCTAACACTCGGTGTGCACCATTTTGCGACTATCATAGGAGGTTGTTTCAACATAACTACATGTAGAGTATTTTATTTAAACGATGGGATGTCATAAACATATATTTTGACGATAAACATTATTTCCAAAACGTAAAAGTGGTATGGATATCATATGGAGTTGCATGCACAACATTGTATCACGCATTCACGACAACATAACATAACTCAAGTCATAACATTCATTTTAGGTCGCGGATAGTTTCCGAGCCTCATTTTAGTGCACTTCATTTTGTTAGCGTATCAATCATACCAGGTGAGTTCATACCCCGCTTTTACTCGTTTAAATTCTTACAAACTATTGGGGGAGATACATGCTTAAATACTTGTTTTTACTCTTGCGAATACTCAAACTATTTATACAATTGTGATACACTATACTTCTTATACTCTTTGGACATTATGTGTGGTTTATTGCGATATGTGCCTTAATGTGCTAAACTTGTTTTCAATTATGCATCAACATACATACGTTAGCAACTGGTTAACTCCTGTGGGAGCCGGCGGAGAGGTATTGATAGTACTATCGGGCTGACGCCCCCACCCTGGGGTCCTTGATGACGTGACCTGGGGTGAATATAATCTGTTATTCAATGAAACATAACAAACAATTTAGACTTGTCAAGAGGTTCAGTTGGCTATGATTCTTTGCATTAAGTACATGTATATATCGTATGCACCTATGTCCTACATACAAACAAGATTGACAATTCCATATTTTGGCAATGGGTTGTAAACACACAGGTTGCAAGTTTTGTATGGGCGGAACATGGAACTGAGTGGATTTACAATGCCTTTGCTGCATCAACATTCTTTATAGACTTTTTCAAATCATTTTCAACAAACTTATGAACTCACCAACCTTTGTGTTGACACTTTTTAGCATGTTTATCTCAGGTTGTAAGGCGATAGCATTTCATGGAGCTTTTGGGTCTCATGGCATACATTGGAGTCTAGTGTTTTTATCTATTACCATTCGATATGTTTTGTAAACCTTTATGTATTATCAAACTTTGGGATCTCATGTGTTGTAAACTTTAACTTATTTAATCGAATGGTAAACTCTTTAAAACGTCTCATTATAGAGGTCGTTTTCTTTATCCATACTTTGTGCTATGACGTCATACCCCAATGACACTATCGTTCCGCTGCGATATTTTGGGGGTGTGACAGATTGGTATCAGAGACTTGGTTATAGAGAACTAGGTTGCATTTTAGTTCCTAGACTATAACCGCTTTCACGTCGATCCTTTCTTTTCCTATCGCCTTACACACTTTTTGTGCGCATATGTTTTCTTAAATATTTCTTCTAGAACCACCTCATTTAATAACGTGGTTTCCTTGTACCAATAGGGGAGTCCCAAAATCTAGTTGGGTCATCAAAGATATGGAGCTCAGTAATGAGCACTTATCTAACTTGATCTCGTGACAGTTCTTGTTTGATGAGATGCGAGATCGAGCTAAATAAGTGTTACTATAAAGCTGGATAGATTTGATGATTTTGCCCAAGGATGGGAGTTCTCTTGAGGATACTTTGGGAACTGCTGGCGACCAAACCTCGTAGTGACTTTAGCACCTAACGGACTTTCCTATACACCAAGTGCAACTCTCCCTAGATACCTACCCTAAATACCTCCTTCACCGTTTATAATCCGACGATAGAATGGCTACCTATTTCAGTAACAACAATCGCCGAGACATGTATGCTTGGTGGTATGTACACGTGTGAAATGAGGCAATTATAATTATGGTGGCCAACATAATTATAAATGCGTCACAACCCACGTGGACATATGCGACCACGCATACGTAGATCGGTGTGGGCACACCTTAGGAACCAATTTGTGGCGTGGTATTATGTTTGAGGACGTTAAGTATAGACATTGGGAATTCAACGGTTCTTTCCCTTGCAGAGATAATGGCACCAAAGAGGGTAACACGCAGTACTGGCCGAGGTGGTGCGGCACAAAGGGGTGGAAGGACAGGTGAGCGTGGAGGTAGAGAAGGCGGTAGCGACATGGGTAACAATGACAACAACACTGGCGGAAACCCTGATTTTGCCGCCATCATCGCTCAACAACTTCAAATCTTGCTTCCCACTATTGTCACACAAGTTGGAAACCATATGAACAACTCGGGAAACCACGGGAACGGGAATGGCGACACCAACAATGTAGTTGGCAGTGGCAACAACACCAACAACAACAACAACACCAACAATAACAACAACAACAACAACAGAATTGGATGCACGTATAAGGAATTTTCAGTATGCAAACCCGTGGAGTTTGATGGTATAGGAGGTGCTTTGGCGTATACTCGATGGGTAGAGAAGACAGAGTCAGTGATCGACATCAGCAATTGTGCCACACATCAGAGGGTGAAGTATGCTGCTTGCTTGCTATCAGGGAAGGCATTGACATGGTGGAACACACAACTACAGGCTAGGGGCAGAGAAGCAGCTATAGGTATGACATGGGACGAATTTAAGGCGTTATTGCAAGAAGAGTACTGCCCGGACAATGAAATGCAGAAACTGGAACATGAACTTTATCACCACTCTATGATAGGAGCTGGTCACGCAGCCTACACAGATCGATTCCATGAATTAGCCAGACTAGTTCCTCATATGGTTACCCCTGAATCCAAGAGAATCGCGAGGTACATATATGGTCTTGTGCCTGAATTCGTGGAACTGTGAAAACGACTGAGCCGTCTACAATACAAAGTGCAATACTGAGGGCAGGAACCCTGACAGACGAGATGGTTAGAAATGGTGCTTTGAAGAGCGGTGACAAGAGGAAGGAAGCGAGTGGGTCGAATAAGCAAATGGACGTGGTAGCAGACAACAAAAGGGCAAGAGTTTTTGTGGCAACTGGTACTGAACAAAGAGAGTATGCGGGTACACATCCCAAGTGTGCTAAATGTGCTTATCATCATCCGAAGACCAAGCCCTGCCGCTTGTGTACAAATTGCAATCGATACGGCCATTTTAAGGAGCAGTGTAAAACACAGGTAGCACCTGCTAACGTGGGCAACATGAGGAATAACCAAAGGAGTTGCTTTGAATGTAACAGCCCGAACCACTTCCGGAATAATTGTCCTAAGTTGAATGGAACGCAGAGGCAACCACAAGGTAACCAACACCTAGCTTTAGCAATTGAAGGAAACAACCCAAACCCTGTACTCAATATCAGTCCACCCCGAGATCAAGCATTCTATATAGGGACCGAGGCAGCCCGCAATGCGTAACTGGTACGTTTTCCCTAGACGCATAAGTTTCGGCATAAACACTTTGACCATACACTTGATTTCGCGAAACCTTAGGGTAAAACTTTATGTATCATCGATTGAATCACGAGGACGTGATTCCTCTGACATGGGAAGAATGTCACAATTCTCAATTTTTGGTCATTTCTCAAACTCTACATTCATCATACTAGTCATGCATGGGTTTTGCATTTCACATTAAACGCATAATTTCATATTAAATAAACGTTATCGCGTAATAAATTATTTTGAACATTTGATCCGTTACTTCCAAAAATTTATCACAATATATTTTTATAGTCATATTAAGTTTATAAAAATATTATTATTAGTTTACCCGGTGTTTTAAATTTATTTCGTATATAAATTGTTATGTTTATATAAATTACGACGGTTTTCTTAAATTCAACCCGATAAATATTTATTCACTCAAATCTTTCAAGAAATGTATTTTTAAAATTTTTATGACCTCAATATATTTTATCTTGACCCGTGAAAATTTATTTTTATCCAACGCTACTCTAAATATTCAAAAGTGACTACAACTTATCATTTAACCTCATTTAACTTCACAAATCTTACACTAATACAAAATAAAAAAAAAATAAAAAAATTTATGAAAGTGAATGACTATCACCCCTTGTCGACACAAGGGGTGAGTCATTGAAGTGATTCACCAAAAATATTTGCAAATATCTCTATTCTTATGCAAGTTACCAAAAATCACTTCACTTATTCATTTCACAATACAAAGATCAAAACCATACTTGCTCTTTCTCTCTAAAATTCGGCAACCATAAGACCAAAGGAAGGATCATCTCAATTTTTCAAGACAAGGTTTATTACACTCTAGTATCATTTGTTGCATAGGTTTTGCAATACAAACCTCAAGTGATTAGGAAAAACCCTTTTGTCCTTAAACCTCACCATATCACTAGTAAGCATTCATTATCATCATAATATTTCATATTCATTATTTTGGTCATATCATTTTATTTGAGAAACATGCAAGTTATGTGATGTTTATACCACTTTTTAAGGTTTTTAAGTGTTAACTATATATAATCCATCCTATAAATTACTCCTTGTTATATATTAGTTTTGGTGATGTCTAGGAAACCATGACACCTTAAGAAGGTGTATGGTAGGATTAGAATAGCTTCGGAGTTGTTTTGAATGGGTTAGAATAGGTTTGGCGCGAGAAAAACTCATTTCGACACGTTTTAAATAGGGTCTGTCCATATTTTAAATTCTGGGAAAATCCGACAGTAGGTAAATATTTTTGGGCTAGATATTTAGAAAATACACTTTAAAACGAAAACGTGGCCGCTTGAACGGATTAAAACGGAGCTATAACGAAGAAGTTATGAATTTTTCAATTTTGACGATGAAAACTATTAATTTCAGAAATTTCAGCATGAAAATGTCACTCTTTACGAGTTAAAAATGAGTCTTAAGCTTTATAAATTGTGTCGACTTATCAAAAATATATTAGTATACTTTGACACGAATCTAAGGACATATAAAACGTAGAAAACGGACTTGTAACGATTAAATTACATGCGATAAACCAAGTTGTCGTAACTTTATTCTATTAGCAAAATTAATATATTCTTTATTAAAAACATACTACGGCAACTAAAGGACCATGTTGGCGGACGTTTTTAACAATGATGTAGAACTTTTTATAACGTGATGTCTTCTAGTAAAAGTAAGTTCGCCTAGCATATTTTCCAAAATGTTAAACCGTTTGTTGAGCGGAGCTGTAACGAATAACATATAGTCACTCATACTTTGCCGAAAACCACCCTTAAACTATATTTTTGGACTAAAGTACCATACTTAACCTATATTTTTCTTTGTGATCAAAACCTCTAGGATGTAAACTTAAATGCTAAAACTTTGAGATGATGATACAAGCTTTCCAAAATTGTTGAGTTCGTTTCCTAACACTCGGTGTGCACCATTTTGTGACTATCATAGGAGGTTGTTTCAACATAACTACATGTAGAGTATTTTATTTAAACGATGGGATGTCATAAACATATATTTTGACGATAAACATTATTTCCAAAACGTACAAGTGGTATGGATATCATATGGAGTTGCATGCACACCATTGTATCACGCATTCACGACAACATAACATAACTCAAGTCATAACATTCATTTTAGGTCGCGGATAGTTTCCGAGCCTCATTTTAGTGCACTTCATTTTGTTAGCATATCAATCATACCGGGTGAGTTCATACCCCGCTTTTACTCGTTTAAATTCTTACAAACTATTGGGGGAGATACATGCTTAAATACTTGTTTTTACTCTTGCGAATACTCAAACTATTTATACAATTGTGATACACTATACTTCTTATACTCTTTGGACATTATGTGTGGTTTATTGCGATATGTGCCTTAATGTGCTAAACTTGTTTTCAATTATGCATCAACATACATACGTTAGCAACTGGTTAACTCCTGTGGGAGCCGGCAGAGAGGTATTGATAGTACTATCGGGCTGACGCCCCCACCCTTGGGTCCTTGATGACGTGACCTGGGGTGAATATAATCTGTTATTCAATGAAACATAACAAACAATTTAGACTTGTCAAGAGGTTCAGTTGGCTGTGATTCTTTGCATTAAGTACATGTATATATCGTATGCACCTATGTCCTACATACAAACAAGATTGACAATTCCATATTTTGGCAATGGGTTGTAAACACACAGGTTGCAAGTTTTGTATGGGCGGAACTTGGAACTGAGTGGATTTACAATGCCTTTGCTGCATCAACATTCTTTATAGACTTTTTCAAATCATTTTCAACAAACTTATGAACTCACCAACCTTTGTGTTGACACTTTTTAGCATGTTTATCTCAGGTTGTAAGGCGATAGCATTTCATGGAGCTTTTGGGTCTCATGGCATACATTGGAGTCTAGTGTTTTTATCTATTACCATTCGATATGTTTTGTAAACCTTTATGTATTATCAAACTTTGGGATCTCATGTGTTGTAAACTTTAACTTATTTAATCGAATGGTAAACTCTTTAAAACGTCTCATTATAGAGGTCGTTTTCTTTATCCATACTTTGTGCTATGACGTCATACCCCAATGACACTATCGTTCCGCTGCGATATTTTGGGGGTGTGACAGATTGGTATCAGAGACTTGGCTTATTCGTGCTTATTTCATTTTTCATATCCACTTAACGAACTCATTTTGCTATCACCATACTCGACTTGCAATATATGTTGTGGCTCGTATGACTTGTTTTCGCAAAGTGTATTTTAAAAAGTAGACATGGCTTGAAGGTTTTTTTTTTCGAGTAAACACTTGATGTACAATGAGCTACTAGTTCGAAACCCGCCTCACTTAGCTCGCTAACATGTCATTAAAACGCAAACTAAAATCGAGTCTTTATCGTGTCCAAAATGCCAAAAGCTTGTTTGAGCTTATTTGTAATATGATGAGGACATAAGCTCACTTAGTTCATAATCATAGACTTGGTGCTACTTGGTAAAAAGCAAGAAGAAACCATAAACGTTACACATACTAAACATGCAAACACAAACTCAGTATTCGCTGAGTAGCATTTAAACTTCTACGAATTTGCAGATTCAGTCCCTCAACTTTGTACCACTTACCATAATTCTTAAAGGCTTTTAATAAGTTTTAAAACTTATATAAATATTACAATATCAGCCCCTCATGTTCATACTACTTGACACTCTCCTTAACTCTTATATAAGTCTATAACTTATATTGGAATTTTTACTGTTTTAACCCTCGACTTTGAATCATTTATCATCTTTTATATAAGTTCGTAAACTTATATACATATATATATATATATATATATATATATATATATATATATATATATATATATATATATATATATATATATATATATATATACTTTTACCACTTTTGCTTAGATAAATATGTTTATCATATATTTCTATTCGACGACCACACCCGCGTAAACTTTAAATAATATAATTGTCCAAATATATTATTTACTTACGACTCAAATAAATGTATATTGTATATATATTTCCACCACTTAAAGATCCAACAAATTTAATAAATACAATACGTCTTGTATTTATTTGCTCCTCGATAATACTTGAATCAATATTCAAGACAACTCTTATACGAAAATTTCGTATACAAATTTTCAGATTATTCCAAGAGCCAAAACTTACAAATAATTTCACAATTGTATTTTTATATACGTCGATAATCAAAATAACTTATTAAACTCCACATAAGCTACAATAACCCAATATATTTGAAAACTTTTGTTTTTGAACTTTAAGCATTTCAAAAACACGAACATTTGTAACTTACAAACGTTGTTTAAATATAACAACATACATTTGAATACAAGACTTAGACTAAACCCATACCATACTTATCTAGGTTGCGTATCGGAGCCGTGCACATTTACTACTTGATTTATTTTCATCCAACGACTAATGAGGTGAGTTCATAACCCCTACTTTACCTGTTTTATAACTGTTTTGGGGTGAGAAACATGCAAACTCTTTATGAATGATAAATGCTTTTACGTAAACATTTTATAAATAACCATCGCTTTTATGCAAACTATATGGTTAACAACTGCTTTTATGCAAACACCTTATGAATAATATTGCTTGCATGCAAACACCTTATGAATTACTGCTTTTGTGCAAACCGCTTTATGAACTATTGCTGTTATGCAGACACTTGATGATTGATTGCTTTTACGCAAATATTCTATGGACAACAACTACTTTTATGAACTGAAACTCTTGTGTAAACCACTATTACGGCGAAGCCTAAGGAAACTTATTTCCCACTTGCCCGCCTGTCATGTACCATTAATCCCTGCGGGGAGCGCGAATGTTATAAATAGATTTATTGAGGGTAACGCCTCCGTCCGGGTTGGTCGCGCCAACTTGTCTCCGGACGTATACCATGTCGGAACTCAAGTGTTAATGGGAATACACACTTGCTAAGGGCACCATAAACATATTGACATGCTACTAAAACACATGCGGAACTGTTGTAGCTTGGTTACATGAACTTAGAGCTCGAGTAATAGAAACAACCACTTTTATTGGAAGACTCCTTACACGCGGTGTATCGAGCACACTTTGTCCATATAACAAATTTTCATTGCTTAAATGCTTTACTATAAACTTATGAACTCACCAACTTTATTGCTGACCTTTTTAGCATGTTTTCTCAGGTATTCAATTTTGAAGTGTGATGATATCAAGGCAGGGCTTGGCATGGCATGGTCATAGACTACACTGATGTATTTGGGACCACTTTTTGTAAATGGGCCATATTTCCGCAACAATTAAACTTTTGTAAACTTTATTATCTTATTAATAAAAGTTCTTAAACTGGTTTTATTATCCGTTCTTTATTATCTGTGTTATGATGCCAATTGAGTGGCGCCCTCGGTTTTTGGGGGTGTTACAGTTTGTTAGTCTCAAGGATCTTTGATCCCTGTTACAATTGTGTAATCGTATGATATAGAGGCTGATGTGATGAATAAAGAAAAACCTTGTTTTCTATAACGTTAAGTCTTATTGAATATTCCGCTTTCGTTATTGTGTATCCTAGATAATATGAGGTCTAAACAACCTCGAGCTACAACGATCTAACAACTTTCAATGAGCAAGACCGATTCGAGACACGTTTACATCACTAGTGAGCTAGCTTGAAATTATTACCCGTCCTGGTCAAGTACATAGAAAGTTTCTCGAGATGGTACATTTCCTGACTTTGATTTCTTGTCAATTCATTGGTCACGACTGAGTCAATCTCTTTTGAGATTTAAACAACGAACATTAAACATTTTTGATCACATTTTAATCACGTCTTCTCCCCCTAAAAAATAGCATATTCGTGATATTTTTGATATCAACGGATTAAACAACATTTTTAGAATCTTTTAGGGAGACAAACGGATTTGATTTTAGCATGAAATTGGAACATTTTGGTTTTGTACTCCCCTTTTAATAAAGCATAATCAATAAAGGGTTTTGGAGGGAGTTATCTTGAGCACAAAAATTTTGAAAGATTTAAAAAAATCTTTCTGAACAATCTTGAAAATGGTGCTCAAGATGATGATGATTTCTCACCAATTTTAAATGTAGTACACTTAAGTGTACACTAGAGATTTTCGTTTTTTAGAGACACGAGTTTTAATTTGAAATAATCAAAAGTCATTATTTTTAGTCCGGGTTTCGTACTGAAGTATTCGGAAGCCATAATGAGAGAAATTTTGAGAAACGACATGTTTTAAAAAACATTTAAAGAACTATCGCTCAAGCGTCTGTACATGTCCGTATCATTGTTGAATGACATTTCTAGAAACGTACGGAATATCGATTATACGAGAGACATGTCGGGAGAAGAATATTTTTGGATTTTTTATTTTATATTGTTTTTGTATTTTTTTGAAAGTTTTCTATTTTTATATGTTGCTTTTGTTGGTTTTTCAAATTTTGTATTTGGTTTTTCAAAAATATTTACAGCGAAGCTTTTTGGAAATAATTTTCAAGAAGATTCGAGAAGACGTTCTAAGTCCTCAGGGGTTAGGCTTCGCATTCCAATTCGTCGAACTAAATCATCAAACCGTTCTTTTGGAAGGGCTTTAGTAAATAGATCGGCGATTTGGTAATCTGTCTTCACCAAAAATAATTCAACAGTACCTTCTTCTACGTGCTCTTTTATGAAGTGGTAATGAACACGGATATGCTTGGTCTTTGAGTGATGAACAGAATTGCACGATATGGCTATGGCACTTTTCGAGTCACAATACATAGGTATTTTATTGAAAGTAAAGCCATAATCTGTGAGTTGTGTTCTCATCCATAGAACTTGAGCACAACACGCAGATAGAGACACATACTCGGTTTCAGCGGTTGAAAGAGCAGTACAATCTTGTTTCTTTGATGACCAGCTTACTAACTTTTCACCCAAAAATTATGCTCCTCCGGATGTACTTTTTGCTGTAACTTGATCACCTGTGTGGTCCGCATCTGGAAAGGCCATTAGATCAAATCCGGATTCCTTCAGATACCAAAGTCCCATGTGAATGGATGTCTTCAGGTACCGAAAGATCCGTTGAACCTCTTTGAGGTGCAGTTCGGTAGGCTTTTCCTGAAACCGTGCTAATAAGCAAATAGAAAAATGAATATCGGGTCGACTAGCAGTGAGGTACATGAGAGAACCAATCATGCTTCGATATTTCTTCGGATCAATAGGTTTCCCAAATAAATCGGCTCTAATTTTATGTGAAGTTACCATTGGTGTACCGACCGAATCACAATTATCCATACCATGATTTTTCAAAATCTCAGTTGTATATTTAGATTGATTAATAAAGATTCCACGAGGGGACTGATGTATTTGTAAACCAATAAAAAATTAGATTTCTCCCATCATGGACATTTCAAATTTGCTTTTCATTAGATTTTCAAAATGTTTTTAAAGATTCGGATTAGTGGAACCAAAAATAATGTTGTCCACGTAAATTTGAACAATCAAAATATCATTGTTGTATTTTTCGAGTAAACAAGGTAGGATCAACAGCTCCTTTGGTAAAAAAAAATTTATCAAGAAAGAGGACAATTCGTCATACCACAATCTCGGAGCTTGTTTTAAACCATAGATTGCCTTTTTGAGTTTGTAGACGTAGTCTGGGTATTCCATGTCAATGAAGCCTTCTGGCTAACTAACAAACACTTCTTCTTTTAGAGTTCCATTAAAAAATGCAAGCTTGATGTCCATCTGATAAACCGTGGTGTTTTTGTGAGTTGTATAGGCTAAGAAGATCCTGACTGCCTCAAGTCTGGCGACCGGCGCAAATGATTCTTCAAAATCTATTCCTTCTTCCTGTCTGTATCCTTTGGCCACAAGATGAGCTTTATTGCGAATTACAGTCAATTGTTCATCCTTTTTGTTCTTCCATAACCATTTGAGATCAATGACTCGAATGTCAATTGGTCTTGGAACCAGATCCTAAGAGTCATGAATACGGTATTGGAGAAGTTCCTCCTGCATTGCTTCTATCCAAGCATTTTCTGCCATTGCCTCCCGAATGTTCTTTGGTTCTTTATTGCTAATTGAGCAAAGGTAAATGCACAAGTCGTAGTCTGTGGCAAGTTGGCGTCTCATCTGAATTGGCCGTGAAGGTTCACCAATAACTTGTTCAATTGGATGGTCTTTTGTCCACTTCAGGGTAGAAGGATACCGTTGGTTTAACGTATACAGGTTAGATGGTTCTCGTAAGCTTAAAGATGATTCAGCTGATTCCGTAGCAAACGGGTTTTGGAATACGTCTTCATCTAACGTTGCATCGTTTTGGTTTTGTGTAGGTTCTTCTTGAAATGATATGTTTTGGTTTTGCTCATCAACTGTTGGTAGAACGGTTGCAAGAACTGGAGTTTCTGTAGTTGATATAGATGAGGTTGATGGAGTTGGAGCATTGGTTTTGACAGTGGTAGATGCATCTTCTGTTGGTGGTGGTGGTTGTTGATTTTGAGCGGGTGCAGCGGAATGATGGTTTGATGAATTTGTCGAAGTTCCACAATAGTATTCATCGAACATTAACTCTAAGAAATTCTCCCATTCTTGTTCTGAAGGGTTTTCAAACGAAGTTGATGTAGCTCTTTGTTTTACAAGTCCTGAACTGATGTGTCTAGAAGTCTGCTGGTTAGGTACGGGTATTAATCTGTTTTGATTATAAGCCATCGGGTTAAGCGCGGGTTCTAGAGCAAGTCTCTCATAAGCCATCTGTGAAAGTTCGTCAAAATTCACATTCATCGTCTCCATTATCTTCCTAGTTCTTTTGTTATACACCCTGAATGCCCTCGAGTTATCTGAGTATCCAATGAAGATTCCAAACACGTGAAGGTAAACACGTGAAGGTAAGAGATATCAGGTTTTCTGTTGTTCACTAGTTGATATGGGGTTTTATTGAATCTTGGATGGATTAGAGATCGGTTTAGAGTGAAACAAGCAGTGGCAACAACATCAACCCATAGAAATAATGGTGCACTAGAATAAATTAGCATCGTGCGAGCAGCTTCCACAAGAGTTCGATTTCTTCTTTCAACTACCCCATTCTGATGTGGAGTTTTAACAACTGATGTCTGATGTGTGCTTCCAACATCTTTAAAATAAGATCTTAACTCCTGATTTGTAAATTATGTGCCGTTGTTTGTTCTTACTACCCTTACTGGAGCTTGAAGAAGTACTTGAATACGCTTCAGAAAGGTGATGATGATGCCTGGTGCTTCATCTTTTGACCTCAGAAACTTAACCCATGTATATCTTGAATAGTCATCAAAGATAACAAGAATATACTTTTTCCCATTAATGCTTTCAACTCTCATTGGGCCACATAAGTCCATGTGCAACATATGCAACTTTGTTTCCGAACTAGGTAAGGATTTGGGTTTATATGATGCTTTTTTGCTTTTTCCTTGTTCGCATGATGGACATATATGATCCTTGGTGTATTTAAACTTTGGAAGTCCGTTGACGTTGTTGTCTTTGGCAAGTTTGTTGATAGTGTTGAAATTGAGATGGGATAATCTTCTATGCCACAACCAGGACTTTGTTCCAGATGCTCTTGTCATAAGACATATTGGTGATGAAGAGGCCATTTGGTTAATTTTGATAGCATACAAGTTTGTGTCACGATTCCCAGTTAAGAGATCAATGCCATCCAAGTTTCTAACACAGCATGCATTTCTCCTAAATGCAACCTCTAAATCTGCATCAGAAAACTGCCCGACTGAAAACAAATTGTGTCCCAACCCTTCGACATAGTAAACCCGAGTGATCAAATAATTTCCAAGAGGTAGATCTCTATAACCCATGATAGCTGCTACATGATCATTTCCAAAGCGTACGGTTCCCATGAATTTCCAAACGAAATTGATCAGCAGCTTCAGATTCCCGGTCATGTGCTTAGAGCAACCCGAGTCGACGATCCAAGGACATATTTCGATAACCTGCCAAATACAGAAGAAGATGTTTTTGGAAACTGTTTTGATTTTGGTTCCTTTGGGTTAGAGGTAAAATCCTGATCACACTCATAGAAATTTTCTACTAGGTATATTGGTTTAGCACTCATTCTACCATTCTGCAGTGTGAAAATTCTACCCGTTGGTTTCAAAATATCATCCCTAAAATAAACACTATGCTTCTTATCAGTAGTGTAAGACCTAAATCTTGCAACTATACTTCTTATTGGTTTAGCATAAGTTTTTTTTGGAACGTTCTTCTGAACAGGATTATCATTCACATTCTTAGAAACACAATCATCTTGATCATTAATTAAAGATTTCTTGCAAGTTAAACAAACAGATTCAACACATTCATTAAACATAGCAAGTTTCTTAGGCTCATTACATTCAGATGAAATGTCTTTCTTATTAAAAAGCGGTAAATTCCTAGGGTGTTCTTCTACTTTCTTCTCATTATTCAAGCTACTACTCTTAGAGGCAGGCGAGACTCTATTGTTCCTTGTATTGCTCTTAGGCTTTAGTATGTTGCTCCTATAGGTGCTTTCTAGTCCTGTAGAAGGTAAGGCACACGCATTAGGATTCACATTTTTATCAAGAGAAGTGGTTTCGGCTTTCCTAGTCTCTTTAGAGTGCTTGTTTAAACTTATGTCGTTTGTTCCATATGGTTTAGATGTGGAGGTAGACGTATTAGTGGTACTCATCCTAAAAAGGCCAGGTGCTAAAACTTTTGGTTTCTCGATAACCGCTTTTTCATTTTCAACAATCTTTTCTTTTTGCTTAGGCAAGGCAGGTGGAGTGACTGGTTTTGACAAATCTTTTTTTTCATTGACTTTTGGAGGAGGCTGAGAAATAGACATTTTTGGTTTAAAAACCGGTTTGGGAACATTTGCTTTCTCCTCAGTCAATGGTTTTGAAATCTTAGTATCCACAACCTTTCCTTTTTGACAGTCCAGCTGAGCCCTCAAAAGATCATTTTTCTCTTTCATGTTCTGGTAGGCACACTCATACGACAATTTGTCATACTTGGATTCCTCAGTTTTTCGATCAATTTGTTTAAAATATGAGACATTTTCTTTTTCAAGTTTTTCAAGAGCTTTTTCATATTTTGAGACAATTGCGGAGGTCTCAGACTGGAGTCTTTCATGGTCTTCAACAGAATATGTTTGTAAAACAATGGACATAAGATCGGTAGTTATAACATCTTCGAAGAGAGAATCATTTAAATTTTCCAAAACTTTGATGTGTTCAAAACATTCATTAGCTTTCTTTACTAGGGATTTATGGTCCTTGACAAAGTCACATGTTTCTTTTAAAAATGCTTGTTCAAAATGAATTACCCTCGCACTGATGTTATTTAGCGGAGTGGCAATTTGAGTTTCAAAAACCTTTTTCATTTCGTCATCAAAACTAGAAAATAAGTTGTTAGTACTGATGTTGATTTTAGATTTAACAATCTGTTGAAGTTGCCCAATTCTAGTTTTAACGTCATCTAAAATGCTTCTAGCATCACTTGTGTTAAAAGGATTGTTTGAAGACATTTGTTCCATGTTCGAAAATGATTTTGAAACAACAATTGGTTTTGAAACTGTTTTTGACTCTTTGTTTGAAACACAGGGTGTTATGGAAAACTTTGACTTTTCTTTTTGAGGAACAAATTTAATTACAGAAATTTTGTGAAGTTTGTTGAAATCGATTGGTTTTATTTCTGGGTTCTTTTTTTTCATTTTTGATCTACTCTCATCAATGACTTCTAATGTTTCATGAGAATCACGAACTTCTACGGGTTCATGTTTATCGAACAAAGCTTTTCCATTATACAAACATTCTATTCTTTCTGAGCTTTCTTGAGTGCACAAGGGGTTTTGTTAACAAGAGCCATTTTTTGAGTTGTATGAAAATATGGGTTTGTTTGATTTGTTAACATATTGATTTTTTGAGCTGAATGACCCGTTGTAACAAGCAAATTTTCCAATTTGTTGGTTTTTTCATTTTTCTCAAGAATTTCATCAAGAAGAGAATCTTCTCGTTTTGAAAAATCAGCTATCAACTTTTTCTTCTCATTTTCAAGATCAAAATAAGTTACATTTTGTTTAGAAAGTTGGTTTTTAAGATCAGAAATTTCCTCGTTTAAAAATTTATTTTTAAGCTCAAATTAACATCAAGTGTGTCATACTTAATTTGCAATTGTTTTTCTCTTAAAACCGAATTTTGATAATTAATTTCTAATTCTAACCATTTGTTTTTGTGAAATTCAAAAGCTTTTGCGTTCTCCTTGTACCTCTCAAGCTCAGTGGTCAATTTATCATTCGCGGCCTTAACATCGCGATTGACCTTTTTCACTTTCTTAATTTCAATGCCACAATTATTAATCACTTATTCAAATAAGGCACGTGTTTCCTCATCAGTCTCAGTATTTTGTGCCACACAGCCTCCACTAGGATTCACAGATGGAGTTTCAGAGTTAATATTGCTACTACTCGGATTGTCCAGGTATGTATCATAAGTAGGTGCTAGTGTTACAGAATGTTGTTCATCATGAGTAAACACATCAAATATGACATTGTTATAGCATGGATCAATGATTGGTACCTCAGAGACAGCATTGGCGTCATAAACAGGAGGTGTGTCAGAGTCAGTGTCGTACTTAGCCTCCTGAAGATTTGTCATGAAGATGCATTTTGCATTGATATCTTCTCGTTCTTCCATTTCATCCATAATAGCTATAAAGTCATGTTCCTCAGCACTCAACTGCATCCATGCTTCTGACTTTCGTGCCAACAGCAATGCTTTCTGGAGATACGCAGAGTCCTTCTTTTTCAGCTTAGTAGGAAAATTCCTTGTAATGTGACCCACTCCTTGACAGTTGTAACACGTAACCCAATTATCCTGATTCACATTTCCATAATTCCCAACGACTAGAGCTGCAACATTCCCATTCTGATTACCCACTACTTTATTCCCAACATTCTGACCCATCTGATTTCCAACATTTTGACCCAACTGATTACCATGATACGGAACCGCCTGATTACCCATGTGAAATCCAGCAGCATATCCCTGTGTATTCCCAATAACTCCAATCATTTGTCCTTGTTGGCCCATATTCAAACCCAACTTTGCAATTTTCCTGTTGCGAGTGTTAGATGAAATCCTTTGCTTGTTGTTAGTTGGTGTAGAATATCGTCCTTTGGATACTTTAGTCAAATAAGCAAATGCATTTGACAAAGCCTTTATTTGTTCAACTTCAAGGTCGGTGATTCCTTGTTCCTAGTATTGTGGATACAGTTGTTGTTGAATGACTTGTTGTTCTGGTTGGTAGAATTGTTGTTGAGGGATAATAGCTTGTGGTTGTGGAATGTATTGCTGCAAGTTGTTGTTAGTTGAAGATGATGAAGGTTGTTGTTGTGTGTTCACTGGAGTGTGAGTCTTTACAATTAGTTCCAAGGGATCATGATTCTTTGCCAATCTTTCTTTCCTAACTTCATTGACTTCAGCTTGGTTTTGTTTCAGAAAATCGTAGAGTTGATCAAAGTTCACCTGATGTAAGTCCTTTGTTTGGTTGACAATAGTGACATAGCGTCCCCATTCTTCTTGAAGATTGTTAAGGAATTTGATGTTACTCATGATAGTTCTGTGTGTCAACTTATTTCTGATAAGCTCATTTATCAAAGTGCAAAACCTTCCATAGTAGGATTCAATGGATTCTCCGGGAGTTGATGTAAACTTCTCCCATTCAGTTAGCAGCTTGTTCTCCATGTCCTGTTGTCTAATTTTTGTTCCATAACATAGCCGTCTAACACGTTCCCACATATCGTAAGCAGTGTCACAACTGTCTACAGCAGCAAAGATGTCTCTTGGTAATCCCAGTTGGACAATATGTATTGCCATGTCATCTGCTTCGATCTGCTTCTAATCCTCGTCAGTGTATTCTGATTCGTCTTGATCACGAAAAGATGGTGGGACGAGAGGTGTTGCATCAGGAATTCTAGGATCTTGAACTTGTCGTGGCTTGAAGGGTCCATTCGTAATGGATTGAATCATGAGTTTTCCATTAGGTTTGGTCTTGATGTAGCGGAGCATACGACTTGTCCATTGAACATATCCACCTTTTTCCAGCATAGGAGGACGGTTTTCGGCACCGGCTGCATGAATGTCTTGTTGAGTTGCCATTGATGAAGGTATTTTATGATAAAGTTGATGTAGGATCGATTCAATGATAAAGGAGTTGTGTTTGATGAAGATTAAGCTCGGTTGTTGTAGAGAAAATTTGGTCTTAAAACTTAAAAAGCTCAATAACTTCCTTTCGGAGGGGATTTGGGCCTCGAAAAATTCGTTTCACGACTTCGTGATAAACGTTACAATATTCAGGCGGTTCTGGTCGTTTTGGCAGGTATTTCGCTGAAAACGGAGTTACGGTTCAAAAGTTATGGCCGTTTGAAGTTTTGCGGAAAATCGTACTCGTAAGCTTGTTCTTAGGCGTAAACTTTGGGTTCTTAGGCATAAACTTGGTCCTTAGGCGTAAGATTTGAAGCTTATGCGTAAAAACTGTCCTTACTCGTAACAATTAACACTTATGCGTAAAAAATATCTTTACTCGTAAGGTTTAACTCTTAAGCGTAAACCACAGTCTTAGGCGTAAGATTGAAGTCTTAAGCGTAAAAATTGTCTTACGCGTAAGAAAGAATCGTATCTTACTAACTTTTCCAAGCTAGCAAGGTTTCACAAGTCAAAGTATTCCACAAAGTTATCCAAGTGAGGGAAGTACTGAGTTACCGTTGTTGCACGAAGATTCTTCACCAAATGCATAAGCGTAAACCTTAGGAGTAAAGTTCACTTCTTACGCGTAAACCTTAAGCGTAAGAAAAGGGTTTTGACTTTTCTTAAGCGTAAAACTAGGGTTTTGACTTTTGTACTTGAAATCCTTACGCGTAAACAACCCATATTTTTGCAAAAACACGAATTTTCACCCAAAAACACGATTTCAAATGATTTCTTTTGCACAAACTTCTTCCAAAACACTTAAGGATCAATAAAAACTACAACTTTAGCTTAAACAACACGTAAAATCAAAACTTTAACCCAAAAGCTCACATTTTGAGATAAAAACGCAACCTTTTTCAAAGTTTTAACCAAAAAACGAAACACAAACACTCTTAAATCATTGTTAGGCGATTGATACCAATTATAGGACCTTGTTTTTATAAACCTTATCACGATACCAACCTTAACACATAAGTATAACACGTAAATACTAAGCGTAAAGATGAAGAAAGGTGGTGACTTGAATGATATATGTCGTGTATGTGTAGAGAAGAAAAGATGAAACAAGAACTTGTATTTCTTAGAGAAAACACACACTTACACACTCAAGCACACCCCTCAAATGACACATTTGAGGGGTATTTATACTCACATACAAAACATCCTAATGGGCTTGGCATGGGCTTCGTGTGGATATGGATTGGGCTTGGATTACATGAACTTATATAAGGCTAGCTTAACTTAACTAATAGCCATTTAGCTTAGACCAATCCATGAGCCCATTGACTATTCTAGTACAATATCTAACACACGTTACAGAGTTCCTAAACGTGAATGACCATCACTTCTATTAATTACTATTAAGGCTAAGAAGAAATAATAGAAAGAGATATATGACGAGAAGGTGGGGTTGAGGGAAATTCTTTTTAGTCCTTTTTATGTTTTTTAGACAGCAATGTAAATATCTCGGGGTATAAGAGTGAGGTGTGGTACTTCTACCAATTTTACTACTTTTTATAACTACTTATCTAATTAACTAATTAACTAAGGATAGATTATGTATATTGTAGGTGTGCTCGTATGATGATTAAAAATGTGTTTACTTAGATGTTCTTACTCCCTAGTTATCTCTTATTAGTCAGTTGAATTGTCATTTCCTTTATCTTAATTGGTGTGTTGTATTCCGTTTGGTTGTAGGGTGGTGCCTAATTCCCTAGTTCTATGAATTGCAACTCTCCTCTAGACTACCCGGGATCGGCGAGTACAATGGTATCTCCCCCAAATACTCTACTATCCTTAAGCTACAACTCACGCAATAAACACAACGAATGGCCTAAGTGCACTCTTAAACTTTTTTGCTATTTAGGACGTTCAAGCTCGCAACAATTAAAGAAGAAGCCAGTTTTCCTTACTCTAGCATCTACCAATTAAGACAAGAGACAACCTAACAATTATTAACAACTAGGTTTCATAGATCTAAGCAAACACAAGGATAATTTAGCTACTCATGTTAAACAAGCAAGCATACATACATACAATTGAACATGGGGTGGACATAATGATAAAATGGATAAACAAACTTATCTTGTCATGTAAAATAGGGTATGGGACCCTAGCATACTGTCTAAGTCAGACTAAAACTGTATTAGGGTTTGCTCTCCAAAGTTCTACCTCCCTTAAAACAGAAAAATAGAATTCTATATATAGATTTACAAGTGCGACGGCGTCACCTTTTGCTAGTGACGCCATTAGGTCGCCGTCATTAGGGTTTTATTTGGGCCAAGTCATCACTGGGACGGCGTCAGTTGAGGAGTGTGACACCGTCAGTCTTCATGAAAGACATCGTCTGAGCTTGGTTCTTGGGCGTCTGGTGTGGAAATTGTGAGTGACGCCTTCCAGAGTTCAGGCGTGACGCCGTCATGCTTTAGAACTAGAATTTCACCTGAGCCGTCGCGTGTAATCTTATCAAATCTTATATAAAGGGACGGCTTCGCCCTTTGATTGGGATGCCGTCAGGTGCTGCTGGAGTGCCTTTGATCTTGACTTTGCCATTTTTTTATTTTTTCACTCCCTTTCATCCAAATGTGCTTCATTCCAGCATTTTGCTTCCCAAAGACTTAAAATGTGAAAAGGAACGATTTTAAGTAGTAACAGATATAAAATGTGTCAATTTAAGGCTTAAATGACCCCCTAAAAATGTATGTTTTAAATCCTTATCAGTTCCATACCCTACTTTACATCATAAGATAAGTTTATTTATCTATATTATCATTATGTGTACCCCATGTTTAATTGTATGTGTGTATGCTTGCTTGTTTACTATCAGTGGCTAAATTATCCTTGTATTTGCTTAGATCTATGAAACCTAGTTGTTAAATATTGTTAGGTTGTCTCTTGTCTTAATTGGTAGACGCTAGAGTAAGGAAAACTGGTTTCTTCTTTAATTGTTGCGAGCTTGAATGTCATAAATAGCAAAAAAGCTTTGGAGTGCACCTAGGCCATTCGTTGTGTTTATTGCGCGAGTTGTAGCTTGTTGATAGTAGAGTATTCGGGGGAGATACTTAGGTACTTGGCGATCCCGGATAGTCTAGAAGAGAGTTACAATTCATAGAACTAAGGAATTAGGCACACCTCCATGACCAAACGGAACACAACGCACCAATTAAGATGAGGATGTGACAATTCAACCGACCAATAAGAGATAACTAGGGAGTAAGAACATCTAAGTAAACATATTTTTAATCATCATAAGAGCACACCTACATTAGCATAATCTATCATTCGTTCAAGTAGTTAATTAATTAAATAGTTATAAAAAGTAGTTAAAATTGGTAGAAGTACCACCGAGATATTTACCTTGCTTTCAAAAAACCAAAAAAAGACTAAAAAGAATCTCCCTCAACCATACCTTCTCGTCATACATCTCTTTCTAGCATCTCTATTCCCCCTAGAGAACGAATCAACCCCCTGGGCTTACCCCATACTACACTACAACGATTAGGTACACTGCCTAGAGGGTTGAAAAACTTGCTCGTAGAAAAGGAAGTCTTTTCGACCCCGAACTCACGCTATCAAGTTTTTGACGCCGCTGTCGGGGAATAGAATAGCTAGTTAGATTTCTATCTCATTTAAGCCTACTCGCTTGATTCCTATCAAGTGAGATTTGTTCTCCTTTTCATTAGTTTCTTTTAGTCTATCCCCTTTCTTTGTGTTTTTGTTCGTAGCCTCATGACTTTTCATCATGGAAGGTGATAACCCACCCAGGCGATCCAACGAATCCACCACCACATCAACCACTTCCACTCAATGAACCACCATTCGACCCGCCAAGAGGCCGTACTCTTGGTGAATACTCTAGACTGAGCCATCAAGGCTATAGGAATACTATTGAGCTCCCACTTCAAGCTCAAGCTACGGCCCTGCGATCCGACACCATCCGGTTGGTGCAAAACGGATGTGCATTCCATGGACTTCATTCTGAAGATCCTAATCAGCATCTCAAGGATTTCTTAAAATCGTTGACTCCATTGACCTTGATGCTACCACACGGGAGACCACGCGCTTGCGTCTCTTCCAATTCTCTTTACGGGACCAAGCTAGTAATTGGCTTGAGCGACTTCCCGCAGGATCCATCTCAAGTTAGGATGACCTCACCACTCGTTTCTTCGCCCAATTTTTCCCACCAGGGAGAACTACCATGCTAAGGAATGACATTTTTATGTTCCAACAACGTCAAGGTGAAACTCTCTATGAGGCATGGACTCGATTCAAGGACTTACTCCACAAATTCCCTCATCGCGGCATTGATCTTTGGCTTCAAGTCCAAATATTTTACGATCATGTCAATCTCTCCACGAGGCAAACCATCGACCAAGAGACCGGTGGTAATCTTAGTGAAGTTACCGCGGAAGAGTCGTGGGGTACAATAGAGGACCTTGCCCTCTATGACAACGAATGTTGGAATGACCCCTGTGAGTTGCCCAAAACCTTAAAGGTAATCTTCTTTGCCTCCCATTGACTCATAACCTTCCAATCGTAGGATGATCGAACTTGAAGATCAAGTCAAATTCCTAATGAGTTCCTACGAAGCTACTAAACCTTCATGCCAAGTGATGAGTGTCTAAATACTCATCATTTTTGAGTCAATCTGAACTGCAAAACGTCTAAAAATGCTCAGAAATGCATCAAAATACTGAAAATATTCCAAAATTGCATTTTATATGTTTCAGATGCAAAATGTTTAAAATCAGATGAAAAATGAGCAAAGTTTGCATAATTGGCAGTTTCAGTCCCCCAAGTTTCTAAAATTGTCAAAAATAGTCCCTGAGTCAAAATTTCAAAAGAAAAGTCATCAAAGGTCCTTTTTAAATCATAAGTTATCAAATTTAGTCCTTTGGTGAAAAATGTCAAAAGTTTGAGAAAATTACAAAATTAGTCCTTCAAGTTTCAA
Organism: Chrysanthemum seticuspe; assembly: GCA_019973895.1. NCBI lineage: Eukaryota > Viridiplantae > Streptophyta > Magnoliopsida > Asterales > Asteraceae > Chrysanthemum > Chrysanthemum seticuspe. The sequence goes on along the minus strand of BPTQ01000005.1, from coordinate 140,445,632 downwards.
AATTGGCATAAATGGCCCCTGGAAAATTGCAAAATGGCAGATTTGGTCCCTGTACTTTTGAAGCTTGTCAGTATTAGTCCCTTGGAGCATCTTTGATGAGTTGGCAGCTATGGTCCTCCAATTTCCAGAAATTACACATTAGGTCCTTGGATATTAAACCTTTGCAAACCTTGGCCCCTTGTCACAAGTAATTTTGGACCCCCTGCCTTACACCTTTGACCCTTGTCACTACCTATTTTGAACCTTTGGTCAAATACAGTCAAACAAACCAAAGCCCGCCCCCACCTTATCTCCTTCCTCCCCAACTTGTCTGCAACTCCACAGCCACCATCACCTCACCTTTCCACCTTATCCCTCCACCCCCATCATCACTCAACCCTCTACAATTAATGCCACCCCCCCCCCCTAGCTAGATATCACAGCCTACAAGTCAAACCCACTGTTTCCCGCCAAAAGTATAAAAATGGCTAAAATGGTCAAAACTCTCCCATTGGCCACAAAAAGAGGTGGGATATTCTCATAAGGACACGTGGAGCTCATTTGGTGCTTAAAAGAGGAAGAAAGGAAAGAGATGAAGAAGTAGTTTTAGTTTTTAATTTACTCTTATGTCGTCTTTTCTAGTTATGTCTTAGTTAAAATCAAAAGTTGTAATAATTTGTTCTTAAGTATCAAACTCAAGCTACATTTTCAGTTTATTCAAGTTTTAGTCATTAATTTCAAGTTTATATCAGTTTCATTGTTATGTGCTTACTGTTAAATTTTCAAGTTTCCATTTCATAAAAACAAGCTTCATACAGCTTGTTAATCAGTTACACTAAGCTTATATAAGCTTTTTATAGCTTTTCATAAGCTTATAATCAAGTCTCAAGTTTTTTTGAATATTGGTCAACCAAAGTCAACATGGGTAAGAAATTGAATCAGAAATGGAAATGGGTTGGTGCAGACATGTTCTTGGGATTGGATTAGAAGCAGTGGGTTGGTATAAATAGGTTAGAGATCCTTTGGTTACTGTTTGCATGCCATTGTGGCTTTGGACATTTGTAAGTGATTTTCAAGCTCTTAAGCATAATCTGCATTTGTAGTTTTAATCTGATCAAACCTGTTCTAATAGTGGTACTTTAGTTATTCTAGTGTAGTTTGATCATTGATTAATGTTTATTCAATCTTGAGTTTAATTTTTGTTTGGAAATCAGTTAAACAAGGGTGTTTGGAATTACTGTACTTTCTGTCTTAGGAGGTTTGTTCAGTGATAGCTTCTGTTAGTTCATGTTTCTTAAGCTCATTTGAGCTCATTTCAATCTTAGGTTGGGTCTGCAACATCACAAAAGTCAAATTCATCTTATACTTGATCTATAATCTGCTACTGTTAAAATCAGTAGGTATAATTAGTTGCAAATTGGTTTGAAATTAGTAGATCTAGCTTTTGGTAATCATAATTAGTCTTATATCATCATAATCAGTTCATTATAGTGGATCAAATCTGAGTTTGGTCAAACTTTCATAGCTGTTCTTCATAGTCAAAATCTGTCAACTGTGTTTTTCACCAAACTTGTGAATCAAATTTATGATTCATGATTGAGTTTCAGTAGTTCAAACTTTGGGAGTTAAAATTTCACTTGATCTAGTTTTAGAAATCACTTTTTGTCAAAACTGTTCAGGTCATTTTGAGCTTCTAATCAGCTTATCAAACTAGCACTATCTGCCCTGTTCACACTCAGTATTAACTGGGTGTGAATCAGGCAATATTGCAGTTGTTGCATTAGTCTCAAATCAAAGGGTTAGAGTCTGGTTTTTGGTACAATTGTAGCTGGCCAGGTGGTTTATAGGACTGAACTATTGGTTTTCAGATTAGCTTATTGGTTAAGCTGGTGCATAATCCCCAACAGTAGGGGTCATTTGCTGTTTTCCCTAGTTGATCAGTTAGCTTAATTCATAGATCTGAGCTTATAACTTGATAGGAGTAGATATAACTAGTTGCTTTTAGCTTATTTTAGTAGACTATAACTTCTGTCACTGTTTGGTTGGTTAAGTAGCTTATTTGCTTATTTTGGTAGCTTATTCTAGTATCAGTTTGCACTATAGCTCTTTATTTTCACACATAAGCTGCTACTTTCTCATTTTTTATAGATTCATATTATCATTTTAGATTTTTCCTGAGATTTTCACAATTTTTGGTCTTTATTTGCTATTTTTCTCAATTTAAATTAGATTTTAATCAATTTTAATTAGCTTTTATTGAAAATAATTCAGAAAAGGTAAAAAAAAAAAAAATTTCAATTTTCTTAGGTTTAGATAAATATAAAAAGTAAAAAAAAGTAATTTTCCAGATTTTTCATAGTTTATTTGGTAATTTTTAGTAATTTAATTAGTTTTTAATAGTTTAAAATTCATAAAAAATAGAAAAGTAATCAGAAAAATACAAAAATAGTTTTGAAAATTCTATTTTGATATTTTAGACTTTTCCATTCCATAATTTTATTTTTCTAGCTTTGTTTCCTAATTTCTTGCATTTTAGGTAATTATTAAAATAGTTAAAAATAGTTTTTAATTAATAATAATTAGGATAATAGTCATAAAATTAATTTTCTTTTTCTTAAAATTTTCTTATATCATTAGGTTTATAAAAATATAATTTTCATATTTTTAGGGTTAATATTGTGTAAGTTTCACGTTTTTGTTTGTACGTCACGTAGTTTTTAATTAAGTTTTATTAAAACAAAAAGAACAAAAACATCATTTTAATAATAGTGATAGCATTTATTTAATAGATTTTATCTTTTTAATTTTCTTTAATTTGCATTTAAGCCGTTGTAATTTGTTGGCTATTTCTGTAGTTATAATCAAGCAAATCTCTGTATCCATTCAAATCTTCTCGATCACTAAACGTTTGACTATTCTCGCACGGCTCGTTGGGACTTAACGACCTGGGGAAACACTATACTCTCCTGGACTTCATTGCATTTGTGTCTGAACTGTTTTAAGTTTCTTACAGCTAGCCATTCACAAGTGGCTAGCTTGCGTGAGAAAACTTGACGGTTTTGCGCAGATCAAATTTTGGCGCCGCTGCCGGGGAGCAGTGCTAATAGTCTTACTTTCAGCAGATTAGTGATTTGAATAATCACTCCTTGTTCATACCATCTATCTATATCTATATATATTTCTATAAAAAATCCAAAAACCCAAAAACAGCTAAAAACGTATTAAACACAAAAATATTTTGCTTTTGTTTCTATATATGTATCAAATATAAAAATACAAAAAGATTTGTCGTTTTCTGAGTTTAATAATAACAACATAAAATCTTACCACCGCAAACCAAGGCAGTGTACTACCTAACTGGGGGTACGACCATAATAAGTTCCCGAACCAAAGATTTAAAACTTGCCTTTGTGTCCTTGATAGTGGTGTACCTTTTTCAAAGAAGCCACTCATCTTGTGATTATTGGTTTAAGTTCACTGTTGTTTTGCCTCGATCTTGTTTTAATTGGATTTGTTGTTATATATACTTGTCAGAACCAGAAAACCCAAAAAGATTCTCCTTACCCCATTTTCACCAATTTCATAATTCCCTTCCTTAACTCTGAGATCTCTTAGAGTTATCTCTAGTGCATGCGCACTCGTTCTTCTAGATCATTGAGTCCTTTTCGTGATCTAGCAGAAATTCCTAGACGACGTTCTCGTAGACGTGCTGCCCAAATAGTCGAACCCGAGATTCGTACTATTTCAAACAAAATGGCAGACGAACGAACTATGGCGGAAATGCTCCAGGCACCCACCGAGGGTTATGGAGATGCCATCATTCTACCAGTAATCAACTCTGATCACTTTGAATTGAAGACACATTTGATCACACTTGTGTCTACAAATCAATTCCACGGGTTTGATCGTGAAGACCCGTATGCACACATCCGTTGGTTTAACAAGTTGACTTCAACTATCAATTACAAGGATGTGCCACAAAAAGTCATCAAGTTGATGCTATTTCCATTCTCACTTGAGGGGATGATGCGTGTCTAAATACTCATCATTTTTGTACAAAATAAACTGCAAAATCATCTGAAAACACTCAAAAAATGCATCAAAATGATGAAAATATCACAAATCAGTGTTTTATGTATTTTAAATGCAAAAATATCAAAATCAGATGAAAAACATATCAAATTTGCAAAAATTGCAGTTTTAGTCCCCCAAGTTTCAAAAGTTGTCAAAAACAGTCCCTAGGCATTTATTTTAAAAGAAAAATCACCAAAGGTCCTTTTTAAATCATAACTTGTCAAAATTAGTCCTTTGGTGAAAAATGTCAAAAGTTTGAGAAAATTACAAGATTGGTCCTTCAAGTTTGAAAATTGGCAAAAATGGCCCCTGGAAAAGTGGAAAATGGCAAGTTTGGTCCTTGTAATATTGAAACTTGTCAAATTTAGTCCTTGGGAAACTTTGAGAGAATGGCAGCAGTGGTCCTTGCAATTTCAGAATTTACACATATGGTCCCTATCACATTAAACCTATTAAACCATTTTGGACCTTGTCTCTATCCCCATATGACCCTGCCAACCCTTTTGGACCCCCTGTCATTATGCATTTTGACCCCTTGCATTATTAAACACCCCTGGTCAAATCCCAAAGTCAAAACCCACCCTACCCACCTTTTCTTCTCCTTCCCCGACCACTAGCCTGCAACATATGTCCCCCCCACACCTCCAGCCTCCCTACTCTCCTCCATGTCCCCCCTCCAAACATAAGAATACAAGAAACATTCATTGCATCCATCTCTACACACTCAATCTCACTCTCCTGCTTAAAACCCATTTTCCCGCCAAAAACCAATCTATGGCTAAAAATCTCCCAAGACATCCAAGGGTCCTGAAGTGTGGTGGGAATCAATCAAGGAAGTGAGAGAAAGCTCTTGGAGTATAAAAGGAAGAAAGAGGAGAAGTGAAAGAGTAGTAGTTAGTTTTTAGTCAATAGTAGTAGTTAGTTGGCTTTCTTTGTGTTAGTTAATTTTTAGTTTCAAGTTAGTTTCTTGTTTCAGTCTAGAATTTCATATGTTCTAGTTCCCTTTTTAGTTTTACTGTTATTTTAAATTTCATGTAATGCAATTTTTAGATTTTTAATTTCATGATTTCAAGCTGATTTATTTTTCTGGTTCATGTTCTTATTCTGCCATTTTAATTTAGAGTTGTTCTAGTTGTTGTAATTCAGTTTAGAGTTAGTTTACAGTTGCAATAGGTGAGTTTTCTTGAATCTCTGATTTTTTTTCATGGTTTTTTGCCTTTAAGGCAGTGTTTGGTTCTAGTAAGTTGGGTTTAGAAAAACAGTTTTTACCCACTTTGGCCTTTAAGGTCAAAGCTCTTTTAGTGAATTCAAGTTATTTTGGTAGTTGGAAACTGAGTTAACAAGTCTTGCACAAGTTTGGTTAGTAAAAAAAATAGTGTTTCTGCCATTAATTGTCTGCACAGAACAGCAGCCTACCGCTGCTGTTCACACCCTTTTTCTTGGCCGAGTTGTAGTCCAAATCTTCAAAAAAGTGTTTTTCTTAGTTAAGCATATGCCCAACTTAACCTGCGTTTACTTGGTTTGCACTTAGGTTGCGCTTAGGTAGCTTTAATTTGCATCCCAAAGTTGCCGTTTACCTTTTTTTTCTCTGTTATAACTGCAGCCTGTGCAGTCCCTTTTGCAGCCGTATTTTTTGCCTATTATAAGCTTCCCTAAGGTTCCAATTTGATATCTTAGAATCTCTTCAATCTTAAGTCTGTATGCGTTAGCTTATTTTGACATTTGGAGTAGTTGGGTTAGCTAATTTTAAAGCTAGAAAGGCTGCTTTTGGCCACTGTTTGGGGACCGCAGCAGACGTAACAGCAGCTAAGTTATTGGTTTAAAGTCTTTATTAGGTCTTATTTATAGCTTTTTCAGTTTTTCTTATTTCCTCATGGTGTAAGTAGTTTAGGCCTAGTGTTATCTTAGCTTATTTTAGCTTATTTGTAGTTTTTAAATGATTATTTCCCGTTTGTTAGTTTAAGGTCTCCCCTAGTTATAGCTTTATTGACCAACTGCTTATCATTTTTTTTTAGAGCTTAATAGATTGTTTATACGGTGTGTTTGTTTGGTTGGTTATGCGCTGTTCCAAACAGCAGCCCCCTTAACTACCACTGTCCCAAACAGTCCATTCAATTTTTTTTACCAAGTCTGCTGTAGTTTTAAGCTCTTCTAAGCTTGAGATTTTGTTAAAGAACCTTCAGTAGTCCTTATTTTCAGTTGTCAAAAAGAGAAAAGAAAGAAACAAACAAAAAAAATGGGTTGAGAAAAAAAAGGCTGGTACAAGGATTCGAACCTGTGACCACCTGCTGTTTCCTGCACACGAAAACAACACCACACACCTAAGTACCAACTGCTCTAGGGGCTTTTTGATGTTTTATCTTACTCAGCTCATTATTTGAACACATTTCTGTTTCACATTTAAAAGAAAAAAAATAAGTGAAAAAAAACGTGAAGGGGCAGCTTTCGAACCCCAGACCTCCTGCCAATTACGAGCACCTCACAACATCACCTGCTCCCAACATGCCCTTGGGTCTTTTGTGTTTAAGTTTTTATCTTAATTATATTTAACCAATTTGTTAGTTTTTAGCTTATTAACCTTTTCGCTTATTTAATAGCTTATTTCAACAAGCACTAGTGTAGTTTTTTATTTTTCATGGATTCCTTGTTATTCAAAGTATTTTCTGTTGTTTTTGTAGATTTTTCTAAAAATGTTTAGTATTTTTTATTAATTAATTAGATTAAATTAGTAATTAATTCATAATAAATAATTTAAAAGCCGAAAAAATACCCGGCTTTTTCCTAAAAACTTCTTTTATCATATAGTACGTAAAAAAATTGTTTTTATACTTGTAGGACTTTTATTTCATAAATTTTACGTTTTATCTTGCGCTCCAGCGTAATTTTCGTACATAACGTACGTTTTCATTTTAGGCCACGATTTTAGATATTCTAAGTTTACGTTTTAATTAAAATAGTTTATTTAAGTTATTTTGTTTTATAAAATCACAAAAACATCATCTTTAAAAATAGTGATAGCGTTTATTTAATAGATTTTATCTTTTTAGTTTCCTTTAATTTGCATTTAAGCCGTTTTTATTAGTTGGCTTTTTCTGTAGTAATCATAATCTCAATCTCCTTTTCCGTTCAAATTCCTCGATCACTATTCGTAGGATAATCCATTGCATAGCTCGCTAGGACATAACGACCCGGGGAAACATTATACTCCTCAGATCTTCATTGCATCTGTGTTTAAGCTGTTTTAAGTCTGTTTAGACTTGACGGTTTAGCAACAATCAAAATTTTGGCGCCGCTGCCGGGGAGCTGTGGTGATTATCTTACGTCTAGCAGATTAGTGATTTGGATATTCACTCTTTGTTCATACCATCCATCTGTATATGTTTGTATTTTCTTATAAAATCAAAAATCCAAAAATATTTTCATTCTTTGTTTTTGCAGCTTATTTTTCAAAAATCCAAAAATATCCATCTTTACCCTCTCGCATCTTTTGATTCTACATTTCCCTTACCCTCTAATCTGTTTAATTCTCCATTTCTTAATCCTCAAACCTGTTTAATTCTCCATTCCTTATCCTCTATAACCGTTTAATTCTTCATCTCTTATCCCTCTTATCCGTTTAATTCTTCATGTCATGGTTTTCGACATGTTCCTGGTGTGGAGGTCCATTTAACGGTGGAAATTGTCGGCGATGTACCAATGTGGGTTTCGGAGACAAGTTTGTCGGTAATCCCGATCCCATTTCAAATGAAACACCCGATTTTTCCTACCTACCTCCACAACCCCATTACGAATCCTACTCATGCGAGTTTTGTGGGAATGATTCTCATTACGGTTTTGATTGTCCACCACGGGTCCCGCTTGTCTATGAGCCGGAACCGTGTTACAATCAGAACTTTGGTGAAAGTTATTTTCCCAATTATCTCTGTTGTGAGAATTGCGGGGGTCCTCATGAGACTTTTGAATGTCAACCGATGAATCAAAATTTTCAAAATTCCAATTCTCCCGGTTTTGACAATTTCCAACCCCCGCAGTATCCCATCAGTCATCAGACTTCCGAACCTTCACAGCACTTCAATGATTACGAGGAGTGCAATCTTCCTCAAAGTTCTGAAGAAATACGCATTCGGAAGAAGCTGCAAATGAAAAGAATGGTGTGTAAGCTTCAGCAGATGAACATAAGAGTCCGATATGATGACGATGATGATGAGGATAGTATTCAAATGAAGGAATACTATGATTACGACGAGGAGAGTGTTACTCAATTGAACGATCTTATTTCTCAACTCCCTCAGTCTATTGCTATCACACCTATCTTACCTTTTATTGCTTCCAAAGACTCTCTCATAATGGGGGACGAGCCTTCTAGCACTATTCCAGAAATGGAACCGTCTAGTGTTGAGAGCCTTGTCCCAATCCCAAGTGAGTCTGAGGATATATCCGATAGTGATTGTGATTTGCCTTTTTGTGATTCTCTCGACATTTCTGAGGTTACTTCCGGGATTTTCTCAAATCCTCTTTTTGAATTTAA
>BPTQ01000005.1:140407052-140437041 GCA_019973895.1 Chrysanthemum seticuspe | reverse complement strand
CCCTCCCACAATTTGCCAAGAAGTTAGTTGTCTGAAAGGTCTTTTTCCTACAGAGGGAGGCCTAGTTTCATTCATAATAGTTAAGGACAACCTTAACTGAGTAGTGATTCTTTACGTAGCTGAAGTAAGGTTTTCAACAGTAGAAGGAGTAGTCCTCACTTCCTTCCCTACCTTCTCAGCCCTTATTCTGATCTTCTACTACCTAGTAAAAACTCGTTAAGTAGTTACCCTCCCTACAGAGGGTAACCTAGTGTTTATAGTAGTAGGTTAAGTCTACTTTGTCTTCTCTCAAACCAAAGTAGGTGTCTCAATTGTTTGAGCTACGCTGTTTGACTAAGGCCTCCACCCTGTTCACCACACGAGAATCTCGATCGTCAAAGGTGGTGAAGGCTATTTTAGAGGCTAAGTTCTAGTAGTAGTAGTTCTTGTGAGAACTGAAGGGACCATGTCGAAAGTTTGGTAAACAAACTTGGTCCCCACTAAAAGTTTCGAAAGTTGAGTCTTGCAAAAACTTTTGAGGAGAATTGGCACTTCAAACTCTCACAACGTAACTTAGAAAGTCTAGAAACTAGTTAACACCGTTGTGAGACAAACATGTCTCCAAACCTCAAGACCAACTATAAGTTACACTCGAGAAGCAACAGTTGGGCATACCAGTTGAGAAGTCGTTTGTGTAGTTAGTCTGCTTTCTTGAGAACGAGTCGTGCTCTGATTGATGTGTTTGCTGAAGAGTTGACCATACGGGTTGACAACGAAGAGCTCACATTGAATATCAACCAGAACTCCAAACCTCTGTACAAACAGAGTGTTGCCACAATTGATCAAAGATCTGAAAGATTCAATGCAACACTCTCAAACTTCACGGTTAAGAGGAGTTTTCAAAAACGTTCTGAGTTGAAAGCTTTGAAAATCACCCCTGGTTCAAACAAATGGTTTGAAAGCTGTACCAGGGAAGTCAAGAGTGTTCTTGATGATGATGATCTTGAATCGGAGATTTTATCGGAAGTGGTGGAAACTGCTAGCTCTAAGAGCACACCACTTGTCCCACCTCCGGAATCAGTTTGTCGCATCGAGTTTGTTAACTCTGTGGATGAAACCAAACTCTCTTCTGTTTCATCTGAATTGGATGATGATATTTGTGATCCAATGGGAGACATCCCTCCCATTGATGAATTGCTCAAAAATGATCCATCATCTTCTAGTCTTATTCCCGACTCTTCCATCCCTTCCTTCACTCCTGATGAGGAAGATGACAACTTTTGGAATGAAGTCGATGCATTTCTTAGTGATGAGTCAATTCCAACAGGAATTGATAATACTTACTTTGATCCGGAGGGAGACATCCTTTTTCTGGAAAGTCTGTTGATTGAAGAACCGTTTAACACCCTCCCTCCCGGACATCTTCTTGACAATCACCATCTAAGCTTCAAGTTTAAGCTTAAAGATGTCAAAACTGGTGATTTGCTTCCCTCTGCTGAGGAATGGACATGCATTCTCATGTACGTCTTTATTCCATTCTTCACAGATGGTGTGGTTGCTCTTTTCCTTTTCTCTTTCGGGAATGAGGACACCATCTTTGACCCCGGTATCATCCCTTATAGTTTCTACTATTAACAAATACCGAGGTTGTATCTCGTCGGTGTGGAACTTTCTGATGTTCATATGTTTGTTAACACTGTGAACGAAAGTCCGATTGAGATTGGTTTTCCACGTTACTTTCCCCATGAACAAATGAATTCGGGGTCGAGTCAAGCTAGCGACTCGGTAATCAAAAACAGTAGCTAAACATGGGTTTTCACCCGTGTGTACCACCCTAGTGTGGGGGAGTTGCCCCCCGCTATTGTATATAAGAGTCTCAAAAAAAAAAAAAAAAAAAAAAAAAAATCCTTGCTAAATAATGGCCGTAGTATTTCCTTTTTACGTTCTCAGTTTCGGCATAACCGCCGGTACTTTGAATATTGAGGGCAATATTCAATTCTAAGTGTGGGGGGGAATTCTCACGAATTTTATCATGTAATTATACCAATTCCCCCGTTTTTGGCCAAAAAATTTTTTTTGGAGTAAGTGTTTTACACTTTCTCATCTTGGTTATCAGTCCGCCATGTCTGTAAGACAAAAGGATTGGCTAATCCAGGAGCAAACGGCTCTTGGTAAAGATATCTCAAATCCGTTTATATGGCTTGCAATTTGCCCAAAATTGTATGGTATTCAGCTCACCATATCCTAAAAAGTGAAGAGTTGGCTAGCCCGCAAGTTTATGGCTTGTGGTAAAGGCAGTGGAAAATCCATAATTGGTAATCAGCTCACCAAAGATAATATTAATAATTTATCTAAGAGTTGGCTAGTCCAGAGCAAATGGCTTCTGGTAAAGACAAACCAAATCCGTTGAAAGCTGGTGGTTTGCTCAAAATCACATGGTTATCGGTGTACCATGGTTCTTACTTGAACTGAAACATTTGGCTACTCCAGAAGTAATGGCTTTTGGTAAAGAGATAAAAAATCCATTAATTTTTCTCAAAACATTGCTAGGGACTAGCAATATCTTAGTGTGGGGGATTGATGAGTGTCTAAATACTCATCATTTTTGAGTCAATCTGAACTGCAAAACGTCTAAAAATGCTCAGAAATGCATCAAAATACTGAAAATATTACAAAATTGCATTGAATATGTTTCAGATGCAAAATGTTTAAAATCAGATGAAAAATGAGCAAAGTTTGCATAATTGGCAGTTTCAGTCCCCCAAGTTTCTAAAATTGTCAAAAATAGTCCATGAGTCAAAATTTCAAAAGAAAAGTCATCAAAGGTCCTTTTTAAATCATAAGTTATCAAATTTAGTCCTTTGGTGAAAAATGTCAAAAGTTTGAGAAAATTACAAAATTAGTCCTTCAAGTTTCAAAATTGGCATAAATGGCCCCTGGAAAATTGCAAAATGGCAGATTTGGTCCCTGTACTTTTGAAGCTTGTCAGTATTAGTCCCTTGGAGCATCTTTGATGAGTTGGCAGCTATGGTCCTCCAATTTCCAGAAATTACACATTAGGTCCTTGGATATTAAACCTTTGCAAACCTTGGCCCCTTGTCACAAGTAATTTTGGACCCCCTGCCTTACACCTTTGACCCTTGTCACTACCTATTTTGAACCTTTGGTCAAATACAGTCAAACAAACCAAAGCCCGCCCCCACCTTATCTCCTTCCTCCCCAACTTGTCTGCAACTCCACAGCCACCATCACCTCACCTTTCCACCTTATCCCTCCACCCCCATCATCACTCAACCCTCTACAATTAATGCCACCCCCCCCCCCTAGCTAGATATCACAGCCTACAAGTCAAACCCACTGTTTCCCGCCAAAAGTATAAAAATGGCTAAAATGGTCAAAACTCTCCCATTGGCCACAAAAAGAGGTGGGATATTCTCATAAGGACACGTGGAGCTCATTTGGTGCTTAAAAGAGGAAGAAAGGAAAGAGATGAAGAAGTAGTTTTAGTTTTTAATTTACTCTTATGTCGTCTTTTCTAGTTATGTCTTAGTTAAAATCAAAAGTTGTAATAATTTGTTCTTAAGTATCAAACTCAAGCTACATTTTCAGTTTATTCAAGTTTTAGTCATTAATTTCAAGTTTATATCAGTTTCATTGTTATGTGCTTACTGTTAAATTTTCAAGTTTCCATTTCATAAAAACAAGCTTCATACAGCTTGTTAATCAGTTACACTAAGCTTATATAAGCTTTTTATAGCTTTTCATAAGCTTATAATCAAGTCTCAAGTTTTTTTGAATATTGGTCAACCAAAGTCAACATGGGTAAGAAATTGAATCAGAAATGGAAATGGGTTGGTGCAGACATGTTCTTGGGATTGGATTAGAAGCAGTGGGTTGGTATAAATAGGTTAGAGATCCTTTGGTTACTGTTTGCATGCCATTGTGGCTTTGGACATTTGTAAGTGATTTTCAAGCTCTTAAGCATAATCTGCATTTGTAGTTTTAATCTGATCAAACCTGTTCTAATAGTGGTACTTTAGTTATTCTAGTGTAGTTTGATCATTGATTAATGTTTATTCAATCTTGAGTTTAGTTTTTGTTTGGAAATCAGTTAAACAAGGGTGTTTGGAATTACTGTACTTTCTGTCTTAGGAGGTTTGTTCAGTGATAGCTTCTGTTAGTTCATGTTTCTTAAGCCCATTTGAGCTCATTTCAATCTTAGGTTGGGTCTGCAACATCACAAAAGTCAAATTCATCTTATACTTGATCTATAATCTGCTACTGTTAAAATCAGTAGGTATTATTAGTTGCAAATTGGTTTGAAATTAGTAGATCTAGCTTTTGGTAATCATAATTAGTCTTATATCATCATAATCAGTTCATTATAGTGGATCAAATCTGAGTTTGGTCAAACTTTCATAGCTGTTCTTCATAGTCAAAATCTGTCAACTGTGTTTTTCACCAAACTTGTGAATCAAATTTATGATTCATGATTGAGTTTCAGTAGTTCAAACTTTGGGAGTTAAAATTTCACTTGATCTAGTTTTAGAAATCACTTTTTGTCAAAACTGTTCAGGTCATTTTGAGCTTCTAATCAGCTTATCAAACTAGCACTATCTGCCCTGTTCACACTCAGTATTAACTGAGTGTGAATCAGGCAATATTGCAGTTGTTGCATTAGTCTCAAATCAAAGGGTTAGAGTCTGGTTTTTGGTACAATTGTAGCTGGCCAGGTGGTTTATAGGACTGAACTATTGGTTTTCAGATTAGCTTATTGGTTAAGCTGGTGCATAATCCCCAACAGTAGGGGTCATTCGCCGCATCCCAAAAAGCCCAAATAACCAAGCTTTCAGATCACTTTAATCAACAACAAGCCGAGATGGATAGGAAGATAGATAACCTCTTGAAAGCCATTACCAATCATGATAGGACGACAACCGAAAAGGTTAATGCCATCTCAACTCACTCCTCCGAAAACTCTTCCCTTGTAAAGATTAAGGACCCGGGCAAGTACTTCGCTCACTCACAATTAGGCAATGAAACTAGTGACCCGTCTTCATCAAAGCACATTCACTTCATCAACGCCATCACCCTAGTGAGACCAAATAGGAATAATGATGAAGCAAACCATGAGACGGTACTTGAGGTTATTGAGACTCCTAAGGATGAAACAACCAATGAATAGACGAAGTAGGTAATGTATACTTCAACAAGTTTCCTACGGAAGAGGAACTTTCATACCACCCACACCTAGTGCGTGACCTTCATCCCTTTTATACCATGAGATGCCCACACATCACCTTTGGAAATCCTAGAAACCTCAACATACCTTGTGTTGCATAGGACATCTTTTCGTGGCAAAGGTCTGCATTGATCGCAAGTCCCCAATAAACATCATGACTAGCACATACTATAATTGGGTGATGAAAAAACCTATCCCAAATAAGTAAGACCCCGATGATCCTAGAGTAAGATGTAATTTCCTTGGTAGAATTAATGGATTGCCCGTCTATGTAGGAAACTTCACATACTGATGCAGGTTTTACTGACCAGGTTTTAATATTTATAATTACTCGTTATACCTATGTTCTACCCTAATGCACTAACGGGCAGTGTACCCGGTCGTTTGTAGTGTAGTATTTCGGTAAAACCGAGGTCGTCCTAAGAGCTATGTGTGCGGATTTAAACTAAGTCTAGGTGATGAGTGTGTAAATACTCATCATTTTTGTACAATATAAACTGCAAAATCATCTGAAAACACTCAGAAACACATCAAAATGATCAAAATATCACAAATCAGTGTTTTATGTGTTTTAAATGCAAAAATATCAAAATCAGATGAAAAACATATCAAATTTGCAAAAATTGCAGTTTCAGTCCCCCAAGTTTCTTAAATTGTCAAAAATAGTCCCTGAGTCAAAGTTTCAAAAGAAAAGTCACCAAAGGTCCTTTTAAAATCATAACTTGTCAAATTTAGTCCTTTGGTGAAAAATGTGAAAAGTTTGAGAAAATTACAAAAGTGGTCCTCCAACTTTGAAAATTGGCAGAATTGGTCCCTGGAAAATGTGAAAATGTCAACTTTGGTCCTTGAACTATTGATACTTGTCAATTTCAGCCCTTGCATCAACTTTGCAGATTTGGCAGTTCTAGTCCCTACAGTTTCAGAAATGGCAAGATAAGTCCTTGAGAATTTTAAACCCTTTCACACCCTTTGGCCTTGTCACAATGCAAATGACCCCCTGCCAATGCTTTTTGGACCTTGCCTTTTGACCCCTTTGTTATTAATAATCCAGTCAAATGATTTTGACCAACACTTTCCCTCTCTCCCTCACGAGAAGCCATTTCCATCATTTCCCTCCCCCTGCAACCTCCTAATACACTCAACCATCATCACCTACACCCCCCCTCCAAACACTTAACTCCAAAGGATCATTAAATGCACCCCATACCTACCCCTGCCCACCTCCAGCTGTTAAACCAATTTTGGCGCCAAAAAGGTTTAAACGGCCAAGATTGATTTTAGACATCCAAGGGTCAGTATTAGTTGTGGGATACGTCCAGAAAGATGAGAGAAGTGCTTTGGAGCTTATAAAAAGCAAGGAGAAGCAATGAGAGAGAAGAGAGTCTTAGTTTAAAAACAATGTATGTCGAATTACTAATTATCAAGTCTTAACTAGTTTGTATTTGTATTTTAGAGTTTATTTGTATCAAATAACAGTTTCTAAGTGTATGTCAACTTTCTTTCAGTATCAATTGAAGTTCTTGTTCAGTTTCAAATTTCTTGTCCACTGTTGAAATTACTAGTTTCCAAATCCTATGTACAAGCTTCCAATAACTTATTTCTCAGCTCAAAAATGATTATTAAAGCTTATTTAAGCTTTCCATAAGCTCACATTGCAGTTTCACTTACTTTTGAAATTTGGTCAATATAAGTCAACATAAGCAGAAATGGTGCAGAAATGGGACAGGGTTGATGCAGGCATGGAAATGGGTTGAGTTATAGCTTATTGGGTTGGATTTGATAGGTTAGTGGTCCTTGTTTCACAGTTGCTAGCCATAGTGGCTTTGGACATTTGTAAGTGATTTTCAAGCTCTTAAGCATAATCTGTAATTGTAGTTTAAATCTTTTAAAATCTGTTCTAATAGCAGTAATTAAGTCATATTAAGTTAAATTGATCATAATTACAAGTTGGTTAAAAGTTTAGATCAGTTTTGAGCTCAAATCAAGTTATAAAGGGGTGTTTGGTTCATAGCCTAAAACTGCCCTAAAGGCTTGTGCAGGGGTTTATGTTTGTTGTTTCATGTTTGAGTAGTCTAAGTATGCTCACTTGATTCAATACTTTGTGCCTGCTAAGTTCAAAAAGTCAAAATGTCTTAAAATCTTTCTTACTGTCCACTGTTGGAGTTTTAGGATTGCAAAATCAGTATTTTGTGTTTAGAAATCATCAAGCTTGCTTGCTTTGTACTTATTACACCATATAACATCAATCTCAGTCACAAAAATTGGTTCCAAAGTTCATAATAGTCAAAGTCATCAGTTTCTTCAAAAGTCAAAAATAGAAAAAATCTGTTTTGGGGTCGGTTACAAGGAATTTTCATGATCTTATTTGTTGGACTTATCAAGTGAATCTTGGCATTTTAGAAACTTGATCTGGTCTTGTTACTTATTAGCATTTTAGTACAATTTTACAATTTTTGCAAAAGCTCCAAACAAGCTTTTCTTTTAGCCCCAAAGTGCCCTGCTCATCTGTTCTGCATCAGCATTCAATATCCAATTTGGCCAGTTTTGATTTGATCTCTAATTGCTTCATTTCTGGTCCTTAATAGCTGCAACTTTGGATATATGATCTTTGCCAGGTTGACTAGAGGACCACACTGTTAGATTTCACTTTAGCTTATTGGTTAAGCTGGTGCTAGTGTTTAAACAGTGGGGTCTAGCCACTGTTTTGCTTATTATAACAGTTAGCTTAATCCTAGGTAGCAGGCTTATTTAGGAGTGAGGATTAGCTTTTAATGGTTGCTGTAGAGTAGGTATAGGATATATTAGCGTCAGTATCAGTTTGGTTTACTTTAGTGCTTATTTGCTTATTTCCAATTGCTTATTTCCTAGTCAGTTCCATAGCAGCTCTGGTTTCTTGCACTGTAGCCCTTGTTTTTATATTTTTATCAGCTTTAGAATAAGTTTTTAGATTTTCTCTGAAATTTTCATAATTTTTAGTTGCTGTTTGGTATTTTTCTTAAATAAAATCAGTTTTTAATCAATTTTAATTAGCTTTAATTTCAATTAATTGAGAAAAAGTTCCAAAAAATCATTTTTCAATTTTATTAGTTTAAGAAAAATATAAAAAGCATAAAAAAGATTTTTCCATATTTTTCTCCCTTTATTTGGTATTTTTAACCATTTTAATTAGATTAAAATAGTTTTAAATTTGTAGAAAATAGAAAATTAATCTGAAAAATACAAAAATAGTTTTGAAAATTCTAGTTTGTTATTTTTGACTTTTCCATTTCATAATTTCATTTTTCTAGCTTTGTTTCCTAATTTCTTGTATTTTGGTTAATTATTAAATAGTTAAAAATAGTTTTTAATTAATAATAATTAGATAATTAGTCATAAAAATAATTTTCTTTTTCTAAAACTTTTCTTTTATCATTAGGATTGTATAAATATCATTTTCATATTTTTAGGATTAATATTGTGTAAGTTTCACGTTTTTAATTTGTACGTCGCGTAGATTTTAATTTCAGTTTTATAAAAACATAAAAACAAAAACATCATTTTAATTATAGTGATAGCGTTTATTTAATAGATTTTATCTTTTTAATCTCCTTTAATTTGCATTTAAGCCGTTGTTATTTGTTGGCTTATTCCGTAGTTATAATCATAACCAAATCCTTTTTCCGTTCAAATTCCTCGATCACTTTACGTTTGATAATTCATCGCATAGCTCGCTGGGACATAACGACCCGGGGAGACCCTATACTTCTCAGATCTTCATTGCATTCGTGCTTAGGCAGTTTTTAGCTGGTTACGGTCCGCCATTCACAAGTGGCGGGCTTGTGTGATTTAGCTTGACTGTTTGGCACGCATCAAATTTTTTGTGTAAATACTCATCACTAGGTGTCACATATTTTAATATGATTATGATATAATTAACTACTAAAGCAAATAAAGGTGAAAGTTGTGATCAATAGAGGAGAGGGGTGCTAACCTACTTACTCATCTTAAGTAGTAGTGTTTACGTCTAATTACTTCTAATCACTTCAGGTGGGGTCAAAGTCGCTAGGACAACATTTGGTCAGTTCGTCCTAACCTATCAGCAAAGGGTCCCACTGGAGAAATCAGGTGCCCCATTATAAGTCCAGTTATTCTTAGTCTCCTAATCCAAGTCATTAAGTACCGCTACATGCTAGATTCATAACAGTGAGTGCCCGAGCGCTAGCATCTTAAACACTCACCCCTTACTTCTTAAGTTCATCCAAACGGTAGGTGATCAGTTGGTCAAATCGCACAAGTAGAAAGGGTCGTCAGTTGGTCATATCTTAACCTTCCCATCTCAGTCTACTTACTTAGGGTCAGTTGGTCATATCTCCTAAGTAACTAGCCTCTACCGCTATTCAAAACTACCGAAACAAGGGTAGCTGCCAACAAACTATGCATGCATACACTTAGAAATAATTATACGAAAGCAATGTAAACGCAAACAAAACAATTAAGGAATCATAACTAGACCAGTACCGGAGGTGCTTAGCCGCTCATATTAACTAAAACAATCGATTCAATGTTTAACGTTACGAAATACATGAATTGAAAGTAAAGAAAAGATAAAATGCTAATGCTTATCATAGGGGAGTGATTTCTCCATTGGAGATAGCTCTGTATGCTCCTCTAGATCTGCCTTCGACTTCTACTCATGTTCACTTTATGTTGTGTGTGAAATGGGATGCTTTGAAATGCTGGAAATCATGGGGTATTTATAGGCCAGATCTGGTTATGGCGTAACTAATTATAAGAGTTATGTCGTAACATACAATTCTTCGTAATTTGCACTAATAATGCTGGTTACAGCGTAACTATGGAAGGAGTTACGCCGTATCTTCAATAAATCTTGGTTACGCCGTAATTGATGCAATAGTTACGGCGTAGCTTGCAGTGGCGCGGAACCTCATTTAACCTAGTTGGTTACGTCGTAATCTTTGGGAGAGTTACGCCATAATCTTCTGTTGAGTTGGTTTTCTGAGACACGCTTTAGTTACGGTGTAATGTGAGAGAGGAGTTACGCCGTAACTTCTTCAAAGTGAGCATACTATGATAAATCTTCAATAAACTCTCCAAATCCGCGTCTCTTTAGCTCCAATGCTCGTAAATTACCTGAAAGTGAAATATAAAGGAAATTAAGTGTAAATCCATATAAATGATATAAAATACGAGCATTATTGGGGGAAATTGACACTTAATATTCAGTACTATTTGATGTTATCAAATATCCCCTCACTTGAACTCTACTTGCCCTCAAGTAGACCTTATTAGATAGATTTCTAAAAAGATATCTCCCATTACCTGAAAAATATAAGTTTACAAATCCGTTATGCTAGAATAAAACAAAGCCGAACACCTCAAGAAATGGGAACAAAACACTCAAATATCTCAACTATTCTAAGTGTAAATTTCGGGGTGATTACTCATTGCATAGTCATAGCAAGTATTCTTTCATAAGTTTGGCAGTTACATAAATCTCCACCACTAGAGTTAAGGACTAAACAATTCTCGAAGGCAATATGGGTAGACACGACAAAGGTTAAGGGTGATTTGTCATTACTAACATGTCATGGCGAAGTGAACAAAATCAATGATACAAGACCAAATCCATGGCCAAGACACCAAAGATTTCTCGCTGCATCACCTAGACACGCTTCATGACTAAGGGTAGGATAAGACATGGGATAAAATTGGTGTAAAACAAAATCAACCAAATAGTCTAAATCTACAACTAAGTCATCACCACTTACCGTTTGCCCAAAGTTCAAGTTTCGAAGTCAAGAAATTGGATCATGATATAATCAGGTAGATGTGCCATTAGAGGACGTCATGATGGGCACACTTCCAACTTCAATCTTAAAATGTGACCGAGGTGGCCTCCTTGATACTAAATCTATATTAAGCTCATAACAATAGTGCTTATAACATCGCACTTTTACAATCAAAAGAATAACTTATTTTTTTTGAACATAACATAATAACATAACATACCCCCACTTGAGATGAAAAATATGAGAACTTGGGGGGTCTTCAATGATCTTTAAGAATATGTCGTCGACGAGAGCGTGATTCCCGAACCTTTCCACTTGAACCTTGAACTTAGGCAAATAATGACTTCCCAATTACAAATAAAGACTACAGGGTAGGCTAAGGTGTAATGGTATATCAAAACAATATGTTGGGTGAACAAAATGAAAGGAATGGCTCAGAAGTGTGTATCTAGGGGTATCATGCACAAAAGGTGAGTGCAACAAAAGGGTTTAACATGGGGGTCGAGAAGTTGAGGTGACTAATTGATAGACACACAATGACAGGCTATTTGGGTGATAATCCTATAATACTGCCTTTTTAAACTGAAAGTCCAAATACATCGAGCTAACTCAACATACCTCGTCTATGGTCTCGAAATGATGTAAAGGCCAAGTTCTAAAGTTTACAAGCTACCAGCACACTCATAATTTGGTGGATTTTGGGTAAATATTTTGAAACGGATAAGGCTAATCTCACCATATAATATCAAGGGTTATAATGTGCTCGGCTAAGGTCTAATCCAGTTAGGTTAAGAAAAACATGTCAAAATTTTAAAAATGGCATAATTTTTCAAAATAAACTAGAAAAACGAGGGCAATAAAGTTCAAGAGAAAATTCTACTCCCGTCCCCCCACTTGAATTGTACAAAGTCCCTTTTGTACTAAGCGTTAAATAAAGGTGAAGAGAAAAGTAGAATTAGAGCGAGAACTTCCCTGAAATTTGCTCCAAGAAGAAAGAAGGCCCACGAAAGAGTCGTGCCTTCGTATGGGCATCCACGAGCAAACTTCAATCCCTGAAATCACACTACCGACAAGCATAATTCTAAAAAGAAAAAGAAAAAATGAAAAATAAATCTAACTCACTTTCGTAGGAATCACGGTTGCATTTAGCGTATGCAACAAGCCTTTTAAACTACTTGGTGTCCCAAGTGGACGAGTGTAGTCTCGTGAGGGCTTACAGGGAACATACCCACAAAGTTTATTTGAAAACTAATACAAGGTTATTGTGTTTAAAATTAAAGGAATGTTACAGAGGGTAGTTACGTTGTAACTCCCATAAGGAGTTACACCGTAATTAAGCAAAACCTGACATGGGTGTAGTTACGGCATAACGCTTGCCTGGGGTTACGCCGTAATTGGTAATGCTTCTGAGTAGTTCTACTGCACTAAGGTCTGTTACGGCGTAACCAAGATAGTGAGTTACGCCGTAACTCTGGTCAGATCAGAATGCTGTAGGAACAACTTTTATTCGATTTCCTGCAAAAATGGTTAAAAACACAAAACCCAACAGAAAGGAAATAAAACAAATGAAAGGGATAATTCGGGTTGTCTCTCGAAAGAGCACTTTTATTTATTTACGAGTCTTTAAATTAGAATCAGAGCCTCGGGGCTTTATGGTGGCCTTTGGACTTGGCCAACTTCCTGCATGTCCTTCATTAATTTATGTCTGACCCAAGCGACGTTGGTAGCAGTGCGGAGGTACTCTTTAGTCTCGATCTTCCAAATTTTGCAAAATTTTTCGTCCGGCTATAATTGGTGGCTGCCTCTTATACGGAATGCCAAGAAGTTTGCACCTTCTTTGCTCATATGCTTCATCATGGGGGTCAGTGAATCCATCATCGCCTTGTAGTTCAAGGTAGTCCACAATTCCTTCTATATCATCATCGTCAGAATCCGTACCTTTAAACCATTCATCGTCGAGTAAATCTTCCACCATTACCCGTTTGCATTCTTCTTTCTCATTTCTCATTGAATCTTCATTTGTCACTTCACTAATGTCATTGAGGATTTCTTCTCTCGGTTCCTATTTACTCATATATTCCTTCTATATCTTTTCCTTGGTCAATGCGTCGACTTTCCAATATTTGATTTTTACCCAATTGTCAAATCCAAGATTGTCTAACCAAGGTAATTCAGTCCTGTCCACATCATTTATTGAATTCCAAAAGAATTCATCCTCTCCTACCCTCTTAAAGTTGCTTCCTCCGTTGCATTTGTCATCATACGGGTTGCAAGACGCCCTAAAAACTTCACCAGACGTCCTTATTTTCTCACACCAATGACTTCTAGTTAATTTGCCATGGATGTCACTAGAGGGATCCTCCATGCAGTAGATCTCATCATTTATGGGCTTTTTACGTAGACAATGCTCCTCATAATCAGTTTTGAGCTTCTTCAGTAGATTTGGGTTAATTTTAGCATCCTCGAATTGTATTGCATACCAATCATCGAAGGATAAATCTCCAAACTTAATGTCATGTTGATAACATCAAATTATCCTGAATATTAAGTGTCAATTTCTCCCGATAATGCTTGTAATTTATATCATTTATATGGATTTACGCGTGTTTTCCATTATATTCCACTTTCAGGTAAATTACGAGTATTGGAGCTAAAGAGACGCGGAATCGAAGAATTATTAAAGATGTATCATAGTATGCTCACTTTGAAGAAGTTACGACGTAACTCATCTCTCACATTACGCCGTAACAAAAGCGTGACTCAGAAAGCCAACTTATCAGAAGATTACGGCGTAACTCTTCCAAAAGATTACGACATAACTATATTAGGTCAAATGAGGATCCGCGCCGCTGAGAAGTACGTCGTAACTCGTGCATAAACTACGGCGTAACCAAGAATTATTGAAGATACGGCGTAACCACTTCTAAGATTACGCCGTAACCGGCAAATCTAGTGCAATTTACGAAGAATTTGATGATTCGGCGTAACCATTTTATTAGTTACGCCGTAACCAAGATCTGGCCTATAAATACCCCACGATTTCCAGCATTTCAAAGCATCCCATTTCACACACCACAACCAAAGAACGTGGGAAGAAGCCAAAGGCACCTATGATATGGAGCTATCTCCAAGGGAGAAATCACTCCCCTATGATAAGCATTAGCATTTTATCTTTCCTTTACTTTCGATTCATGTATTTCGTAACATTAATTATTTAATTAATTTGTATGATTAATATGAGCGGCTAAGCACCTCTTGGTGCTGGCCTAGTTATGATTCCTTAATTGTTTTGTTTACGTTTACATTACTTCCGTATAATTATTTCTAAGTGTATGCATGCATAGTTTATTGGTAGCTACCCTTGTTTTGGTAGTTTTGAATGGCGGTAGAGGCTAGTTGCTTAGGAGAGATGACCAACTGACCCTAAGTGAGTAGACTGAGACGGGAAGGGTAAGATATGACCAACTGACGACCCTTTCTACTTGTGCGATTTGACCAACTGATCACCTACCGTTTGGATGAACTTAAGAATTAGGGTGTTGGGTTTTAGGTTCCTCAGATCATGAATTATTCTAAGTGTTGGAACCTCGGACAGAGTTAATGAAACCATGGACAGAAGAATGAATCCACTGCTGATGTGAAACCGCGGCTAGTAGTAATATGAAACCACTGCTAATGTATTGTAAGCACTGCTAGTTTTGTATAGTCGGTTTAATATTTTGTATTAGATAAATATGGAAAAAGATATTTATCTTGTAGGTTACGTATTGTATTATGTAAAGGGCTCCTTAGCCTATAAAAGGAGGTCCTAGGTTAGATTAGATATACGTATGTTTTATATCAAAGGTCGATACACTTCAAGGTTGTAAAACCCTAATACTGGTTAGAGTATTCGTATTAATAATAATATTGAGGTGTTGAATGTTTATTGTTCTTCTTCTTAAGATTAAGTATTAAATTCCACGTGATACTTAATACGTCTTTGTTAAGTCAGTTTCTATAAACGATCGTTTGCTCAACTGGGATCAACAAGTGGTATCAGAGCTTGTGATCTAGAAACTGAAACCAAGAAGAAGTTTAGTTAAGTTTTATTCAAGTAAGGAAAGATGTCTGACGAAACCCACATGGTTACTGCATCAAAGGTGCCCATGCTCAAGCAGGGTGAGTACCAAGTTTGGAGAATGCGAATGAGGCAATACATTCATATGATTGATTACACCATCTGGGATGTCGTTGAAAATGGTGATAATCTTCCTAAGAAGGGTGATGATGGTAAAGAGATAGCCATTGTTAGTGAGGTTTACAAGGCTAAAAAGAAGCTGGAGATTAAAGCTCATAGTATTCTCTCCATGGGAATACCTTATGAGTGTGCTTTGGACTTTGAACATTATGAGTCTGCTAAAGAGTTAATGGATGCTATTGAAACAAGGTTTCTTGGTAACGAAGCTACCAAGAAATCAAGGAAGAATATGCTCAAGCATCAGCTTGAAAACTTCACTGCTCTTAGTGGAGAAAAACTTGATGGCACTTATAACAGACTTCAAAAACTCATCAGCCAACTGAAGTTAGTCGACTACAAAGTTGCTCAAGAAGATATCAATTTGAAGTTCATTAGAAGTTTATCACCTGAATGGGTTGTTCATACTGTTGTGTGGAGAAACAAAGATGATTTTGATAAGATGATTTTGGACAATCTCTACAACAACCTGAAAGTTTATGAGTCTGAAAAGAACATAGCTGGATCATCCTCATCAACACAAAACATTTCTTTTGTGTCTACAGGGCATAGAAATTCTCAAGATGTTTCCACTGCTGCTTATAAAGTAACCACGGCTATTGCTAACAATACCAATGTTGGTGATAATGTCAGTGATGGTGCAATTTGTGCTTTTCTGGCTGATTTAACTACCAGTGTTACTGTTTTGAATCAAGATTTAGATCAAATTGATCCTGATGATCTTGAAGAAATAAATCTTCAATGGCAAATGACAATGTTAAACTGCAAGCTAGGAAGTTCTTGAGGAGGACTGGAAGACAGGTCAAATATGATGGTCAAAGAAGAGCTGGATTTGACAAAAGCAAAATGGAGTGCTTTAACTGCAAGAAGAAGGGTCACTTTGCTAGGGAATGTCGAGCTCCCAAGAGGATTGAAGGCATCAAGAAGACCACTGAAGATCCTGCTTCTTCTTCAGAATAGGTTGCTCAAGATGGTATTGGTGATTATGACTGGAGTGATCAGATTGAAGAAGGTCCCAATGCAACTTTTCTTGCTAGTGAAGCTTCTAAAGAGCATAACTTTGCTCCTATGGCCTATGCTTCATCTTCTAGTTCAGATTCTGAGGTATCTAATGATTCTAAAAATTCTACTTGTTCTTTTAAATCATGTCAAGATAACTTAGAATCACAAAAGGCTATTATTGCGAGTTTGAGAAAAGAAGTAGATAGACTTTCACTTGATAACTTAGGTTATAAAGTTGGTCTTGAGAGTTTTGAAGAAAAACTTAATTTCTGTATTAAATGTGAGTTTGAGTATGTCGATAAGATTAATATACTAGGTGGTGAAATTGATCTTAAGGACAAAGAAATTAAGATGCTTAAAAAGAAACTAGAAGAGGCAGAGAGTGTAAAACAAGAAGCCCTAGTAGAAAAAGAAAAACATGTTGTTAGGGTTGCTAAAACACAATTTGCTTCTAATTTGGTTCATAAATCAATAGAGTGTCAATTAATGAAAAAGGGTTCTGGGATAGGTTACAATAATATGCCACCACCCTCTCTTATGAAACATGCACCACCTACAAAAGAACTGTCATTTAGTAGTGAATTCAGTTTTAACAAACCTGTAGAAGAGATTAGTAAGACTGAAACAACTAAGATAGGTTCTGATAAGTCATCTGATGCTCCCACTATTGAAGATTGGGAATCAGATTATGAGAAAGATAGATCTGAATCAACACAGCCTGACAAGATAGAAAGTGTTAAGAAAGTTGATTCTGAACAAGCCAACCTTGTGCCTAGATTTGGAGCACAAATTTCTAGGAAAGTTGTAGAGTACAAGGAGATACCTAGGGAATATATGAAAAGATATATACCTAGGGGAAACCAAAGAAACTTCAATGGACTAATTTCAAACAGATTAGGAGATGAGTTTCAATGTGTTAAGAAGGCTTGTTTTGCATGTGGTAGTTTTGAACACTTACAGAGAAACTGTTATAAAAACCAACCACAAGTTTGGAATCATTGGAGGAGGGTAAATCATCAAAACTTTTCAAAGAAAACAATCCCTCATCCTAACAAAAATATGATTCCTAGGGCAGTGTTAATGAGGAATGGTAAAACAAAATCAATAATCACTGCTTCACCCAAATGGGTTCCAACCACTGCTAAGCAAAATGTAAACACGGCTAAGCAAAATCAATCCACTGCTAAGCAAAATATCACCACTGATACAAAAGAAGTTTTAAAAATTCCAAAGGTGATAACTGACACAGTGGTTGGAAACCATTTTTATGATGTTAAGGCCTCAGCTAGCTGGCAATGGAAGCCTAAGACCAAGGTTTTACATCATGTCAGTTGTGCATCAATGGACCTAAAGAAATTTTATTATGTTGATGCACAGGGCAGACCCAAGTCAGTATTGACTTGGGTCCATAAAAGGAACTAATTTGTTTAAATTCATGTGCAGGGCAATCTACAAGATGAGCTAAAAGACAAAGGAATTTTTTATAGTGGTTGTTCTGGGCACATGACTTAGGATGGGAGCAACCTGGAGGATTTTGAATCTTTTGATGGAGGATATGTGGCATTTGGAAATAATCCAAAGGGAGGAAAGATTCTTGGCAGAGGCACAATCAGAACAGGAAAATTAGACTTTGAAAAGGTCTATCTGGTATAGGGATTAAAGTACAATTTATACAGTGTTTCTCAAATGTGTGATAAGAAAAACTGGGATCAATAAGTGGTATGTGTTCATGAGGCTGTCACAAGTTGTGGAGGTGACATGATTGGAAGGGCTTCCACTACTGATTCATGCTTAGATGCTGGTCAGGATAGTGGAAACATCATTAAGACCCAACCTTTGGCAACTCCTAATGTAGAGAGTTCCTTGGAACTTCACACAGGTGGAGGAATCCTTAGCCAACTGGCTCACTTAGGGTGCATAGATGATCAGGCAAGGTCTAGTGCTATGTTTACTTTATCCAAGGATTCACCTCTCAGAGCAGTTCACACAGCTCGAAGTGATGAGGATAGTTTGGAACATGAAAATGAATTGACGGCTCCTAAGCTGGTACATGATGACTTTTCCAATGAACCACCTCTCGGACCAGTTAACACAGGTCAAAGTGGGGAGGATATTCTTGAACGCTTTAATGAATTGATGGCTAAATGTACCAAAATAGAGGATACAATCTCAAGTCTTCAAGAGTTGGCTGTGTTTCAGGGTAAAGAGATTAAGAGGCTGAAGCACAAGATGTTTGCTTTAGAGAAAGTGAGGACACCTGGGGTTGCTGTTTTGAGGAACATGAGAAAGTTAAAAAAGAAGGTGGACTCCTCTCCAGCTGTGAATATGGAGAATGTACTCAAACAGGGGAGGAGTGAAGGCATAAATTCAGGGGAGGTTGTAGATGTGCATATGGATGAGGATGTGGATAATAGAGATCAAGCAGAACAATTTTTGGTATCTGATAAAGATGGGAATGAAGCTGGTGTGAAGACTGTGGTAGAAGATGAAGTGATGCAAGACACAACCACTGATAGTGTATCTCCAACCACGGCTAGTATTCTTCAAACCACTGCTGCAGTTTCAGATAAGGTAATCATAACTCCCACTTTAAACTTACCCACTTCTATCATAACCACTTCTACAATTGTTAAAACAACCTCTGTATCACCACCTAAATCTAAAGAAGTTGAGAAGGAAGTTGCAAGTACATTGATCAATCTAAGCAAAACCTCAACTAACCCTACACCTATCATTGCACCTGTTCCATTATCTCTTAAATCTACTGCAACCAAACCCAAAGGTAAAAGTTTAGTTATTAATGAGCCTTTAAAGAAGAAGGTGGCTCAATCAGACATTGGAAAGGGTAAAGGTATTGCAGCACCAGTTTTGAAGTTTAAAAGTGTAGAAGAACAGATTTCTTATGATGAAGAATATACAAGAGCCATACAAGCTGAAGAGGAAGCAGCTGCAGAGAAAGAAAAGCAAGAAGAGGAGGAGGCTACTCAGAAATGGTTAGCTAAATGGTATGAAACAAAAAACTATCTTCAAGCTTCTAAAAAATACAGGATGAGTATACTACTCAAGAATGGGCATTGTTATTTGTTGATGAAAGAGCTAGAATCTTGGGTGAATGGGCAAGGAGGATCAATAAGGAAAAGAAGCATGTTAAAAGGAAGAAACCTCCTACAAAAGGTGAGATGAGGAATGTATTGATGAATATTATTAAGAATTCAGGCATATATATTTCTGAAAATCTTAGTAAATGTTCATTTGAGAGAATTCATGAGCTTTATCTGATGTGTATGAGGATTAATAATGATGATTTTATTCCAATGTATTTTGAAAAGGAAGAAGAGTGGATCAAAAGTAGACAAAAGAGAAAATCTGAGATAGAAGAGATATCTGGTTCTAAAAGAATGAAAGAAGTGAATGAAGATGGTAATCAAATTATTTCTTATACATTTGAGCTTAATGGAAGTGAAGGATGTTGGAAAATTCAAAGAGTCAGTAATGAAGTTTCCGAGTTTGAGAAATTTTCACAGATGCTTCAATATCTGGATAGAGATGATTTGATGAATCTTTGGAAGTTTTACAAAAATAAATTTGGTGATGTACGTTGATATGACCAAACCGTCAAGTTATCTCACACAAGCTAGCCACTTGTGAATAACTAACCGTAAGAAACTTAAAACAGTTCAGACAAACCAATAATAGAAAGAGAAGTTGTATAGTATGTTGGGTAACTCAAACGTGTTAGGTTTGAGCACCGAGATCGTTCCGAACGAGGGTTGAATGGAATTTCCAACTCACGTCTCGATTATCGGGATTTGAATAAGAGAAGGGGATAAAATGATGTTATCTAAACTACGGGATAAGGAAAGCATATAGGATTAAAATCTATGGGGAAGATCTAAGAATTATGGCAAACTACACAAATCTATACTAAAACGCAAATACGGAAATTAAACGAAACGCGAATAAAATGCAAGTACGTCTAAATAATATCCTAAAAATAACCTAAAATTAATTTTACTCTAAAAATGATATTAGAAAACTAATTAAGAATTAAAACTATTTTTTAGGAATTTTCTTGATTTTTTTAGAATTAAAAACTAATTATTAATGATTAAAACTAAATTAAAATACTAAAAATTATGAAAATAAAAGGGAAAAATATGAAACTATTTTTATAAAATCTAAAATAACATAAGAGACTTTTCAAAACTATTTTTTTATTTTTCAGATTAATTTTCTATTTTCTATGAATTTAAAACTATTTAAAACTAATTAAAATTATGAAAAATACCAAATAAAAGGGGAAAAATAAGGAAAAATATTTTTTATGCTTTTTATATTTTTCTTGAACTGGGAAAATTGAAAAATTATTTTTTGGAACTTTTTCTTAATTATTTGCAATTAAAGCTAATTAAAAATGACTAAAAACTAATTTTAATAAAGAAAAATAGTGAACAGTGACCAAAAATTATGAAAAATTCAGGGAAATTCTAAAATATTATTCTAAAGCTATGAAAAATATAAGAACATGGGCTTATGTGAGAGAATTGAGGGCTGTAATGCAACTGATATGGAAATAAGCTAAGGTAAATAAGCTAATAAGCTCTAAACAGCACCAAACTACTACAGAAGCTGAGTTATGCTAAAACTAACTAAAATCAACTAAAGGCAGCTACTCCTAACACCTGATAAGCAATCTACAACTGATTAAGCTAACTGCTACTATAAGCAAAACAGTGAATCTGGCCCCTACTTTGAGCTACTGCAACTACTTATCCAATAAGCTAAAGCTAAAACCAGATATGTGGACTTGAAGACCACCCAGCAAACTGCAAATGGACAAAAAATGAGACCCTAACTAGCTGAAATAAAGACTGTGCAGCTGCTGCAAGTTCTGCACAAAACTGGTTTTTTGACATGTTTGACTTTTTGAAAGCAGTTTAAAGATTTGACTTTCTTGAGATTCAATTGCAAATGTATGACTGAAATGGATGAAATATGATGTAATAAGACTTTAACAAGCTTGCTTATCAAATCCTAAACCTATAAGAACTGATTTCAGTAACTGGATTCCAACAGATGAGCAAAGAAGATCAGATAACTTGTAAATTTTGACTTTATTGAAGAACTGATGTAAACTTGGACAGAAATGAGCTTACTCTTAATACTAGAGACTAATGCAACAGAGAGCTTATACCAAGAGAGCCTTAAACTCAGTTTTGTTAAACAATCCAAACACCCCTTTTATGAATAAAATGCATTTTAAATTTTGAAAACCATGATGAAATCTTCTTTTAACTGAAGTGGAATTGCTAAACAACTAACAACTAAATCAAACACCAACTCAAAAACAGATTTTAAACTAAAGCTTGATTGACCTTTAAATTTGACCCGATTTGACTTTTTGAGGAAAATGAGATTAAGAACAAGTGAATATAGAAATAACCTCACATAAGCTTACATAAGCTTATGTGAGCTTAATGAGTAACAAACAAAGCTTCAAAACAGTTATGAAAAGCAATTGAACAGAAATTCATTTCGACAAGAACTTAAATGAGAATTTGACTTGCATTAATAAAGAAGAATTACAGAATTGAAGTGAAAAGGACTGGATTACACTATTAAAACAATATAAATGACAAGTAAATAAATGGTCAAAATTTCTTTAAGACATAAGAAATTGGACAGATTTTAATGTGAGCCAAGAGGTCTTTAAATAGCCTTGAATCAGCTTGGGATCCTTTTCAGAAGAGCCTAGAAGGCTATCCACAGCCACTAATCAATCCTGAGTCACAAACACCAATCAAAGAGCTCCATATCATCATGTGAGGTGTAGCAGCCAATGGGAGAGCTCCAATTGTCCACGTGGGCATCTATCCTGACAAGTCAGTGGTTCTAGAAAGTTGGAAAGATCCTTAGTACGAAGTTTGGTGTTTGGGATTGGTGGTAAATGGTGATGTTTGGGATGGGGAAGACAGGGGCAACTGTGGGGCGCGTTTGGTTTATTTTAATGTATTTCAAAGGTGGTTGACCGGATCTTGGGTTTGACTTCGGGTAAAAATCCGGGTAAGTGGGATATACGGGTTAGATGGGATTATTAAAGGGAAGATGGGTAATTGTTATTGGACCGGGTTATAGGTTTTGATTTGGGCCGTGGCTAGTTAAGGATTGGATAAAGGATTTGTATTTCTTGGACTAGTAAAATGATTCAAAGGCTTTCATAGGGACCAAAGTTGTATATGCTGAAACTCCAAGGGCCAAACATATAAATTTTGAAAGTATCTTCAAGGACTGATTCTGTCACTCTTCAAATAAACCAAGGGCCAATTTGCAATTTCTGAATCTTCAAGGGCCACTTTTTGACATTTCTTCAAAATTGGTTAAAACTTCCAAAAATCATCCTCGGAGAATAAAATCTTCATAAATGCACAATTTTGATCTTCCGGCTCAGCTAAAGCTCTCTTAATCTCTCGTGCTCGGATTTACGTCTGATTTGGTTCCTTTTTGCGTGTTTTTACATATCCGTACCTGCACAAGCACAAACTCAAGAAAACCACAATTATTAGCAATAAACGGCTCTTTCTTGGTTATTTTGGGTCAGTTTTGATATAGAAAAGGTATGTGTTTTAGCACATACCAAAATACCCCAGACGAAACTATTGTCGTGTCCTCACGCAATGCAATCAACTCACGCTTCTAAAACCAAGGATTTCAATCTCTTTCTACTAAACCTATGAAGAAGTAGCAAAGATTCCTCAAAAGAGATTAAGAAAGCCTTAATTCTAAAAACGCCCCGTTTACCTTTTAATTCTCATATATAGATATCATGATTAAGCACATTCCGATTATGAATGATGGCTTGTTGAACTTTCATGTCGATCAATAACTCCAACATTTTTCAAACGACACGTTAGGATCACGGAGTAGAAAACACAACACAACGTGAAGTGACCATACGGATAGAATACATCGTCCCTGATTTTTCACAAGTCCCAAACTAAGCGTAAAATCGAAATCATTGTTAAATACGACTCTAGATGCTAACACTACCCATGGAAGTTACTCGTGTAATACCGTTTGTTCCCATTTTCCTATTTTCCTCTAGAATTTTTTTATTTTTGTGAGAAATGAATTTCTTCAAATTCTCGTTTCGATAACTTTTATTCCGATAAAGATACAAAGCTAAGTCGATAATTAGTTATCCATCTTCTCTCAAGAACCATTGTCGTAAAAATGAGGTCCACATCAAGGAATTTTTATTCACTTAAACTTTTGACTTTTTCAACATTTTTCAACAATAATTTTTTATTTATTTATTTTTTTTTTTTTATTTTTTTTTTGCGCTTATACTTTTACTTGTAAGAGCTATGAACTACGGAGCTTTACGGGATAATTCCAAGACTATAGGCTTCATGAAATGAGGATCCCGGCTGGCTAGGCTAAGACCTCACTCAATCCCGGCTAAAGATCCAAGGGTCCGATCTCGACACCGCAGCTCACAACTTTACTTATTACTTTATCACTTATCACTGATTTCTTATTCATTACGGATCCTTGATGTGTACCCAATTTTTAAAACAAAGATTCTTTTAAGAAGATAAAGAACTAACTATCATCAAAAACTCGACATCTCTAATTATTATTAGACAGATATGGGGTGAAACAATTTTGTGGGAACAAAAAGCCATAAGTACCTTCGATGGGCTCTAAAGAGAACCAACTACTCCACGCTTAGCATCTAAACTCATAAGTAACTCTATCATTTCTCGATCTCCGCAAATTTAAAATCCCAAATAATGAGATCCGCGGATGCTTAGCCGATAATTTTTTAGATTACCTATGGTTAAGGGAACAAGCTAGGGCTCAACACGCCCGGTCAAGTCAGAATTCTATTCCTACTCTCACCAGCGGAAAGTCAACAAGGTGTCAAAACATATATAAACTTAGCAAATGCTTCGTCTAATGAAATAAAGTTATGCATATTTAAAGTCACTCAGGGAAACTTGCAAAATCTTGGCCTTGTGAGCTAGAATTCGCATTTTATAGCTTCTTGTCTAAGAGACTAGCAAAACTTTTCAATCAAAAAGACTTAACAAAAGCTTACAAAAATTTTAAATTTTTCTCATTTTTGCACAATTTTTCATTTTCTAAGGAAAAACGGGGTTGTGAGAGTACACGACGAAAAACAAGCAAGTGCGGTCAAATCAAATCGAAGATTACCCTACCCCAGACTAGAACGAAACATTGTCCTCAATGTTTAAAGCAAGGGTATCACGAAAATCTAAAAGCCGTTTATTAAGTATGCTTAAAGATAAACGTTAGTCGATAAGATTAGGATATCGGATTTCCATCAGCATCGATCATGAAACTCGAGTGGAGAAAAGACAAACTTCGAGCACGAGAGTCTTCATATCGGGAACATCCTAAACACAACATCACAAACAACCAAACACGAGAAATCGAAGAGGCTAACCCCTTCACGTCACTTATTAGAGAAGAGAAAGAAAATAGAAAGAAGATAGACATGGGGTGCCTCCCACGAAGCGCTACTGTTTTTGATCACCGAGTCGCTAGCCTGACTCGTCCCCGAATTCATTTGTCCTTGGGGAAGAAAACGGTAGAGATACCAGGGTCAAAAACGGTGTCCTCATTCCCAAAGGAATGAGACTGGGTGGGTTGGGTGGGGAAGAAAATGTCAGGCTTCAGCACATCATAAAAGAATGATCCATCATCCGGCGGTTTAGCAGGTGGACGAAGGAATGATGGATCAGAATGAGAAAACTCCAAGAAAGACGGGAGCTCATGGTAAAGGATAAGATGTGTAGACTCACAAACAAAGGCATCCATCTGAGGATCCTTATCTCGGAAATTGTTTTCAACAAAAATCTCATCAATGCATATCCCGGGTTTAAAAATCTTGTCTTCACATGCGGGCTCAACGGGATAGGTGATGGTGGACTCATCAAAGAGAGGACAGTCAAGAGAACCATCAAGAACAACCATATCCCCCTCGGGATTATGCATAACATCCTCAACACCCGGTGGTATTGGGTCATCGATAGCATCCTCTATGATCGGGTCACTTATCGGAGTATCGGAAATCTCGTTCAAAACTTTACTCATATCAACATCGAAGTAGAATCGCTCAAGAATCGGAGGATAAACATCATCAATAGTGGGACTGCCACTAATCTCTTCATCAAATCGGAAAGTCTCAAGCTCGGGAGAGAAATCACTATCTTTAACGGAGATAGGATGCGAACTTGAATTATTGTTAAGGGCTTCAATCTTGGAAATGAGAAGATAAACATTTGACAATGTTTCTCGTAATGCTTCATCCTCGATCTCAATATCATCTGGCTCAATCTCTTCTTCTTCTGGCTCAAAATCATTCTCTTCTTCTATATTAATGTGCTCAGAAGGTAAATCGTCGACAAAATCGATGTCTCCATAAGAATCGTCATCGAAATCGGAGAACATCTCAACATGATCATTCAAATTATCAAGAGAAGGCTCATCACAAATATCAACAACCCCAGACTCTCTTGGGATTGGGATAAGGATCTCTACATTAGACGCTTCCGTTTCCGGAATAGTACTAAGATGCTCATCCCCCATTATGAGAGAATCAACGGGTGCAATAATGTCTGTAACAATAGAATCATCGACCTCTTCCATAAGAACGTCACTTCTCTCAACCGGCGTGAGTGAAGGGGAAGAGTCGGAAATGAAAGGCTCAGAAATGAGAGAGGGATAAGAATCCTGAGGTGGGACAAGTGGTGTGCTCTTAGAGCTAGCAAGTTCCACCACTTCCGTTGTGGTCTCCGGAATGGTGTGATCATCTTCCGTAACTTGAACGGGTTCCTCATTAACACATTGTCGAGCTTGAATGTGGCTTAATAAAGTTTGAAGCATGCTTTCAATGTGGTTTTGACGTCGCTCAAATCTTTCTTCAAAATTGATGGAAACGTCATCGATAACCCCGGTGGGTTCTTCAAAAGGGCGACACATACAAGATTCGCGAAAAAATCCACACCCTTTGCAAAAACAACGTTCACAAAGTGAATCATCTTTTAACAAATCTCTACAATTAAAGCAATAGGGTTGAAAGAAATTTTGAGAATCCATGAGAATTAAACATATAGAGGGTAAAAGAGAAGAATTATCGGGTTAAGAGGTTAAAAGAAGAATATTTTTGGGTTTTTATAAAAGGGATATGTACAAATATCAACGATAACTTCACTCGGGGAAGGATCTTCAAATGCACGCGATTCGAGACGGAATACGAAAACTCGCTACAAGCCCTCCCCGGCAGCGGCGCCAAAAATTGATATGACCAAACCGTCAAGTTATCTCACACAAGCTAGCCACTTGTGAATGACTAACCGTAAGAAACTTAAAACAGTTCAGACAAACAAATAATAGAAAGAGAAGTTGTATAGTATGTTGGGTAACTCTAACGTGTTAGGTTTGAGCACCGAGATCGTTCTGAACGAGGGTTGAATGGAATTTCCAACTCACGTCTCGATTATCGGGATTTGAATAAGAGAAGGGGATAAAATGATGTTATCTAAACTACGGGATAAGGAAAGCATATAGGATTCAAATCTATGGGGAAGATCTAAGAATTATGGCAAACTACACAAATCTATACTAAAACGCAAATACGGAAATTAAACGAAACGCGAATAAAATGCAAGTACGTCTAAATAATATCCTAAAAATAACCTAAAATTACTTTTACTCTAAAAATGATATTAGAAAACTAATTAAGAATTAAAACTATTTTTTAGGAATTTTCTTGATTTTTTTAGAATTAAAAACTAATTAATAATGATTAAAACTAAATTAAAATACTAAAAATTATGAAAATAAAAGGGAAAAATATGAAACTATTTTTATAAAATCTAAAATAACATAAGAGACTTTTCAAAACTATTTTTTTATTTTTCAGATTAATTTTATATTTTCTATGAATTTAAAACTATTTAAAACTAATGAAAATTATGAAAAATACCAAATAAAAGGGGAAAAATAAGGAAAAATATTTTTTATGCTTTCTATATTTTTCTTGAACTGGGAAAATTGAAAAATTATTTTTTGGAACTTTTTCTTAATTATTTACAATTAAAGCTAATTAAAAATGACTAAAAACTAATTTTAATAAAGAAAAATAGTGAACAGTGACCAAAAATTATGAAAAATTCAGAGAAATTCTAAAATCTTATTCTAAAGCTATGAAAAATATAAGAACATGGGCTTATGTGAGAGAATTGAGGGCTGTAATGCAACTGATATGGAAATAAGCTAAGGTAAATAAGCTAATAAGCTCTAAACAGCACCAAACTACTACAGAAGCTGAGTTATGCTAAAACTAACTAAAATCAACTAAAGGCAGCTACTCTTAACACCTGATAAGCAATCTACAACTGATTAAGCTAACTGCTACTATAAGCAAAACAGTGAATCTGGCCCCTACTTTGAGCTACTGCAACTACTTATCCAATAAGCTAAAGCTAAAACCAGATATGTGGACTTGAAGACCACCCAGCAAACTGCAAATGGACAAAAAATGAGACCCTAACTAGCTGAAATAAAGACTGTGCAGCTGCTGCAAGTTCTGCACAAAACTGGTTTTTTGACATGTTTGACTTTTTGAAAGCAGTTTAAAGATTTGACTTTCTTGAGATTCAATTGCAAATGTATGACTGAAATGGATGAAATATGATGTAATAAGACTTTAACAAGCTTGCTTATCAAATCCTAAACCTATAAGAACTGATTTCAGTAACTGGATTCCAACAGATGAGCAAAGAAGATCAGATAACTTGTAAATTTTGACTTTATTGAAGAACTGATGTAAACTTGGACAGAAATGAGCTTACTCTTAATACTAGAGACTAATGCAACAGAGAGCTTATACCAAGAGAGCCTTAAACTCAGTTTTGTTAAACAATCCAAACACCCCTTTTATGAATAAAATGCATTTTAAATTTTGAAAACCATGATGAAATCTTCTTTTAACTGAAGTGGAATTGCTAAACAACTAACAACTAAATCAAACACCAACTCAAAAACAGATTTTAAACTAAAGCTTGATTGACCTTTAAATTTGACCCGATTTGACTTTTTGAGGAAAATGAGATTAAGAACAAGTGAATATAGAAATAACCTCACATAAGCTCACATAAGCTTATGTGAGCTTAATGAGTAACAAACAAAGCTTCAAAACAGTTATGAAAAGCAATTGAACAGAAATTCAATTCGACAAGAACTTAAATGAGAATTTGACTTGCATTAATAAAGAAGAATTACAGAATTGAAGTGAAAAGGACTGGATTACACTATTAAAACAATATAAATGACAAGTAAATAAATGGTCAAAATTTCTTTAAGACATAAGAAATTGGACAGATTTTAATGTGAGCCAAGAGGTCTTTAAATAGCCTTGAATCAGCTTGGGATCCTTTTCAGAAGAGCCTAGAGGGCTATCCACAGCCACTAATCAATCCTGAGTCACAAACACCAATCAGAGAGCTCCATATCATCATGTGAGGTGTAGCAGCCAATGGGAGAGCTCCAATTGTCCACGTGGGCATCTATCCTGACAAGTCAGTGGTTCTAGAAAGTTGGAAAGATCCTTAGTACGAAGTTTGGTGTTTGGGATTGGTGGTAAATGGTGATGTTTGGGATGGGGAAGACAGGGGCAACTGTGGGGCGCGTTTGGTTTATTTTAATGTATTTCAAAGGTGGTTGACCGGATCTTGGGTTTGACTTCGGGTAAAAATCCGGGTAAGTGGGATATACGGGTTAGATGGGATTATTAAAGGGAAGATGGGTAATTGTTATTGGACCGGGTTATAGGTTTTGATTTGGGCCGTGGCTAGTTAAGGATTGGATAAAGGATTTGTATTTCTTGGACTAGTAAAATGATTCAAAGGCTTTCATAGGGACCAAAGTTGTATATGCTGAAACTCCAAGGGCCAAACATATAAATTTTGAAAGTATCTTCAAGGACTGATTCTGTCACTCTTCAAATAAACCAAGGGCCAATTTGCAATTTCTGAATCTTCAAGGGCCACTTTTTGACATTTCTTCAAAATTGGTTAAAACTTCCAAAAATCATCCTCGAAGAATAAAATCTTCATAAATGCACAATTTTGATCTTCCGGCTCAGCTAAAGCTCTCTTAATCTCTCGTGCTCGGATTTACGTCTGATTTGGTTCCTTTTTGCGTGTTTTTACATATCCGTACCTGCACAAGCACAAACTCAAGAAAACCACAATTATTAGCAATAAACGGCTCTTTCTTGGTTATTTTGGGTCAGTTTTGATATAGAAAAGGTATGTGTTTTAGCACATACCAAAATACCCCAGACGAAACTATTGTCGTGTCCTCACGCAATGCAATCAACTCACGCTTCTAAAACCAAGGATTTCAATCTCTTTCTACTAAACCTATGAAGAAGTAGCAAAGATTCCTCAAAAGAGATTAAGAAAGCCTTAATTCTAAAAACGCCCCGTTTACCTTTTAATTCTCATATATAGATATCATGATTAAGCACATTCCGATTATGAATGATGGCTTGTTGAACTTTCATGTCGATCAATAACTCCAACATTTTTCAAACGACACGTTAGGATCACGGAGTAGAAAACACAACACAACGTGAAGTAACCATACGGATAGAATACATCGTCCCTGATTTTTCACAAGTCCCAAACTAAGCGTAAAATCGAAATC
>BPTQ01000005.1:140387820-140407042 GCA_019973895.1 Chrysanthemum seticuspe | reverse complement strand
GCACGTCCAAGTAGTACTCATCCAAGTTTGTTCTAGAAGTTCAATACTATTTGGTAAGAGAGTACTATCAGTAGACCTGCATACCATACACGATTCTTCAAATTGGTTAAAACTTCCAAAAATCATCCTCGGAGAATAAAATCTTCATAAATGCACAATTTTGATCTTCCGGCTCAGCTAAAGCTCTCTTAATCTCTCGTGCTCGGATTTACGTCTGATTTGGTTCCTTTTTGCGTGTTTTTACATATTCGTACCTGCACAAGCACAAACTCAAGAAAACCACAATTATTAGCAATAAACGGCTCTTTCTTGGTTATTTTGGGTCAGTTTTGATATAGAAAAGGTATGTGTTTTAGCACATACCATACGTCCAGATGACTATCATGAGAGAATGGTTTATCATAACTTGAAGATCTTGTTTGAACCTACTCATGATGAACCTGCACGGAAAGGACTCTACAATGGTCATGTTACAAGATGGTTTTTATATCAATCTTGTGGAGTTCATGTGCTAACTGTGTCTGGAGAAGTTATTCATTTGCTTGTAGAAGGTGATTATCCTAAATTGAATAATTATCCAGGAGTTATTACTCAGATGGTGAAGCCTGGTCGTTTAAAGATGCTGAAGCCCTATGATGATCAAGCATACAGTTTGTTGCTGAAGTATGAGCAAATTTTTAAAACTGGTAAGTGTTTATATACATCCTCCAATTCAGGTGTTTTGAGCTTAAAGGAAACTTGAGAATTCTATTTGAATGTATCAAGTTTAGGGGAGGATTGTTGGGTTTTAGGTTCCTCAGATCATGAATTATTCTAAGTGTTGGAACCTCGGACAGAGTTAATGAAACCACGGACAGAAGAATGAATTCACTGCTGATGTAAAACCGCGGCTAGTAGTAATATGGAGCCACTGCTAATGTCGTGTAAGCACTGCTAGTTTTGTATAGTCGGTTTAATATTTTGTATTAGATAAATATGGAAAAGATATTTATCTTGTAGGTTACGTATTGTATTATTTAAAGGACTCCTTAGCCTATAAAAGGAGGTCCTAGGTTAGATTAGATATACGTATGTTTTATATCTAAGGTCGATACACTTCAAGGTTGTAAAACCCTAATACTGGTTAGAGTATTCGTATTAATAATAATATTGAGGTGTTGAATGTTTATTGTTCTTCTTCTTAAGATTAAGTATTAAATTATGCGTGATACTTAATAAGTCTTTGTTAAGTCAGTTTCTATAAAGGATCGTTTGCTCAACTGGGATCAACATAGGGGGTGAGTGTTTAAGTTGCTAACGCCCGGGCACTCACTATTATAAGTCTAGAATGTAGCGGAACTTAATGACTCGGTTTAGGGGACCAGGAACAACTGGACTTATGAGGGGACACCTGACTTCTCCAGTGGTGGCATCTTTGCTGATAGATTAGGGCGAATTGACCAAATGCTGTCCTCTCGACTTTGACCACCCCACCTGAAGTAATTGGAAGTAATTAGACGTAGACATTACTAGCTAGGATGAATAACTAGGTTAGCACCACTCTCCTTTATTGATCTCAACCTTTTCCTTTATATTCCTTTATTTGCTTTATTAGTTAATTAATTAAAACATTCTTAAAATCTGTGACACCTATACTTTGTATTAATCCAACACACATAGCTCTTGGGACGACCTCAGTTTTACCGAATACTACACTACACACAACCGGGTACACTACCCGTTAGTGCATTAGGGTAGACCATAGGTATAACGAGACATTATAAATATTAAAACATGTTCAGTAAAACCTGCATCAAGTGTTTGGCACCGTTGTCGGGGACTTATATTAGGATTGCTATTAAGTCTTTCATTTTTGTTTTGTTTTAAAATTTTCTCAATTTCTCACGATCACTTTTCAAGTTTTCAGGTACCATGGAAGTTGTTAACATTGATTACCTCACTCTTGAGGAATATTTGGCGTTGACGAGAGCAGAACAAGGGCCGGGTCTCGTAAGACCGGCAATTGGAGCTGATGTCCGTTTCGAAATTAAAGATCAATTTATTAGGGAGCTTCGTGCTAACCCTTTTTCTAGAAATAGGGACGAATATGCGTATGAACACGTTGAAAATGTCCTATACATCGCAAGCCTTTTCAACATTCCAGGTGTGTCTCATGACACTGTTATGCTAAGGGTGTTTCCCATGACTCTTGCTGGGGCCACCAGAAGATGGATTGAAAGATTGCCGCCGGGCAGTTAATATTTGGGCTCTACTGAAGAAGCACTTCATTCAGAGGTATTGTCCTCCGTCGAAGATTTCTAACCAGCTCTTGGAGATCCATAATTTCAAGGAAGAAGACGATGAAACGTTGTATCAGGAGTGGGATAGATACAACGATCTCCTTTACAAATGTCCTACACATGATCTGAACAACCAGCAAAAAGTCAACATCTTCTACAAAGGAATCAACGTGACTACAAGACAGATGCTGGACTATCAAGGACCGATCCTGAACATGACTCCTACTTTAGCAATTGAAGCCATTCAACAAATGGCTGATCACTCCCAAAAATGGCATGATGGAGGACGCAAAAGAAACCAAGGCGGGAGTTTTGACGGAATTGCAGCCATCGCTAGCAAAATTGAAAATCTAAGTCGAGATATGCTAAAAGTCAGAGAAACCGTTCATGCCATCCAAGTAGGTTGTGAAAGCTGCGGGGGAGGACATCTCACCAAGAATTGTCCTCACAACAGCGATGAAAATATAATCGAAGAAGCTAAATATGGAGAAAATCGTTCATTTTACGGAGATAATCGAAATAGTAACGGGTATCGTGGAAATTACAACCGTGGGCCTTATGGAGAAAGAAAGCCCAATCTTGAAGAAACCATAAACAAATTCCTGGAAAATTCAGACCAAAGATAAAAGGAACAAGATGAGTGGCTAAAAGAATTCCAGGAAAACACTGACAGAAGTCTTTCCAATCACGACACACCCTAAAAAACATTGAATCCATAGTAGACAAGCTTAGTGAGACGGTAAGGATGAATAACACTAAACCGGAAGGATCAAAACCCACAATGGAATGTAAAGTCATTTTTTCTGATAATGACTCGAAGATACAGGCTAATTCTCACACCGAAGATGTAATATATTGGATTTCACAAACACACTAAACCATAATCAAAAGAGGCGTATACAAGAGGTTTTAGAGAGAGAAAGTTAGAGGTTGGGAACTTTAGTGAGAGAAAGAAAAATCTTATTATGAGCTCCAACTCTCTACCTTGGAAGGTAGAGAGTATTTATAGTTCTTACATAAGTCGCCACCTACAGGCTATGGATCAGGCATATAGTGGGTAAATACCCGTCCGTCCTCCACGGTGTTACTTAACTAAATACTACTAAACATTAAATAATCTACGACTACGAGCTTTCTAATGATTACATATACTTGAGGTGACCGACTCTTTAATAACTGGATTTACTAAATCCTAACAATCCGCCCTAAGGGAGGTCACCTCAAAAATATATAGAATACAAACAGATATTACAATTAGATTGTTCTTGGTTTCTTGTTAATGTTCTTTGCTCTGTAGCTCGTAGTCATTGATTCTTCATTATTGCATGTTTGGATAATCAATGTGGAGGTCATTAATCTGATCCACGTGATAATGAGTTGTGAGCCAGCTTTGAGATCATCAGCTATCATAAATCTCTGACTCTTCCATTGTGGTGTTGGTATTATGTGATGTTGTGACTTATGGACCGACATGCTCACATTCTGGATCATGATACATTCTCATCAGAGTAGTGGAAGCTTTCGTTGATTCATGATATTGGCAGCAGCGTAGCAGAAGCATGAAGTGAAAATATCAGAGTCTTTGATGTACTTATCATGATTTCTTTAGAGATGAATGTGTAGTGTGAGCATGCGGCTATGGATTGACCGCTTCATTCTGATCAGCTGCAAACGTCGGTCGTACCTGCATACAACAGTTAGCAATAAAGCGCACGAAAGTGTCTTTGATCACTTTCGTTGAATTGAGTTACACGGCCCACGGTTCACCAAAGATCTGTACAAGTACTGCCTGTGATCAGGTAAAATTCCAAAGAATTTCCTTGACAGGGTTTTGCAGCTGCTATAGCTGTTCTCAAACCGGAACATCTCAAAGAAGACAACACGGAGTGAGTGAACCAGCAAATAGAGATTCACTGATTGATGAAAAGAGATTTGAAAAACAATCGTGTATCGCTTAATAGAAATTGTTTTTGCAATACAACGAAGGTTTTAATGAAAATCAATTATCAATCATAAACACCTTTTATTTTGAAATATTTGTACACAGTCGATGTGCTAAAGAAAAGAGTTTTTAAGCACAACGACCGGTTTTTCAAAGGTATCCGTCAATCCATAACCTGAACCAGGATTGATTCAAAAGATTGAATCGCCCCATTTTTTCTGTTCAGTTGTCACATGGTTGATCTATTGGATAGATCTCACATGCCACCCACCAGGAGCTTGTTTGATGTTGGCTCCAGAAGACTTTCCATCTTCATTGTGAATATGTTTGCATATCACTCAGATGTTCTGGAAATACCACAAGGATAATGCGTAGGACTCATAAGATGTAATCTCTCTTTCCACAGTATGTGAAATAGAGAGTCTTCATTGAAAGTGTCCTAATGAGATTTATTGATGATATCGTGGCTCTAGACTCAATTGTGCATATTTGGATCCTATTTCGGAGACTAGGGAGAGGGTCTCCTTCTTCAATATCAACAAACTCTTAGAGAAAGTCGATAGATTATGTTAGTTCCCCGTGAGAATGAAACAAGTCCTTTTAAGAGGAACTTGAGTGGTTTGGGAAGTTGAAGTGCAGTGCGTCATTGGGTCCATGACGTCTTGTCTTCAATACTGATGTTACCTTGGTAACCACCAGTAGCATATGAATTGAACCCGGTTTCTGCCCTAAGGTTGAATAATTGGAAGGCTATTTATTTTCACCCTTTTCTCATTCAATTCTTTTTCATTCTTCAACCCCTTCAGTGCTTACCGAGACTTCATTACTAGAACCTTGTTGGGTTTATTCCAGTACTAGCTTAGTCTTAGTCTGCACTCTTCCCATATCTCATTTTTATCCTTTTTTTTTTCAATATACCTAAGGACTTCTACACTATCTAGTGGATTATCCCTGGGTAGATCCCTCCGGTTCTGGCGGATCATGGGAACAAATACCTAACCTTATCATCCTTATAACACCATACATAAAGTAAAGTTGGTCGGTCTATTTGGTATTGTTCATCTGCCATTGGAACCAATTGAAAACCAGTTTGAAAATCAATCCAGATACTTGTGATATATTATCAAAGCATTTTGTACCTGAATTGTTTTTGATATTTTTAGAACAAGAGCTCCCCCATCAACATGTGCATCAAGCATCATTTTGTAATAGAGATAATTTTCATCTTTGAGGGGTTGGCTTGCATCTAAGAGTAGTTATATAAAGAATGTGGTTTTCAAAATAGTTGCTCCCCCTCAACATGTGCATATATATTAGAAGATGTTTTGCACATATTAGGAAAGACTGCACATTGAAATAAGTTGATCACGTTTCAAATCTTTGTGGTTTAAGATAGATGCTCCCCCTCAACATGTGCATGGAAAATTTGAAATCGTTTGGCACATGTGAGAAGGAGATCTTGTACATCCTTATAAAACCATTTACCGAATTATCAGTTTAAATCCAATTTAAATCACAAATTCTCCCCCGATCACAATTATCAAATCATTTGAGATTTGTGATCTCTATAGATTTAAATTGATTATGAAAGCTTTTAAGGAGAATTGTGACTTGAGTATGAAAACGTTTTAACTGATAAGGATCGGATTTTGAGACTTTAAACTCCATTGATGAAACATGCATGATTATCTTTTGAAAACAATTGTATGACAAATAACCTTTTTATTTAATTGAAATCATTCTCCCCCTCAATCAATGACATAAGTTGTTGATTGAGAGATAAATATTTTTGACAAACATTGAGGTCCAGATGATTTTCAAAAATATAGTCCAAGTTATTTTTCAAATCAATTAGTTTTCATTAGATAGTAAGTAATTGTTTATAGAATCAGAGCATGATTTTTGAAAAACAAGATAAAACATGGCTCTGTTCTTTCTTTGAAAAGCGGGTTATTGCCTGAAATGACAATAAACCATAGTTTCACTTTATCCCAAAAATATTTTTTGATTTTTTTTTTAATATTCGAACAACATCTAAAGTCCCGTGTCATTCTTTGAATGACAGCACAAAGATCGTAGATATTTATCGAATCGAGAAAATCATGACA
Source organism: Chrysanthemum seticuspe (assembly GCA_019973895.1). Classification (NCBI taxonomy): domain Eukaryota; kingdom Viridiplantae; phylum Streptophyta; class Magnoliopsida; order Asterales; family Asteraceae; genus Chrysanthemum; species Chrysanthemum seticuspe. The sequence continues at coordinate 140,400,713 of BPTQ01000005.1, read as the reverse complement.
AAACGACGATATTTTTTGGAATTTTTCAAGATTTTTCAAATTTTTATGGATTTTTGAAAATTTTATATTTTTCTATTTGCTTTTTGACGGTTTTGTAATTTTGTATTTTGCTTTTCGAAAAGATATTTACAAGAGATGGATGAGGAAAGACCTTTACTCCTCGTCTTCTTCTTGAAGACGTGTGAGTGTTTCCGGTTGTAGATTCTTTAGACCAAGTCGTGGGAGGATAAACTCAAAACGTTCTCTAGGAAGAGCTTTGGTGAAGATGTCTGCTAACTGATATTCAGTCCTCACAAAATAGAGTTCCACCACACCGTTTTCTACTTGCTCCCAGATGAAATGATGTCGAATGTCGATGTGCTTTGATCTTGAGTGTTGTACGTTGTTGCATGAGAGAGCAATAGCACTTTTATTATCACAGTACAGAGGGATTTTGTTGAATTCAAAGCCATAGTCAGATAATTGAGATCTCATCCATAGGATTTGAGCACAACAAGATGACATGGCTATGTATTAAGCCTATGTAGAGGAAATAGAAGTACTCATTTGCTTCTTTGAAGACCAACTCACAAGCTTATCACCCAAAAACTAAGCACCTCCAGACGTACTTCGACGTGTATCTTGACATCCAGCATGATCAGCATCTGCATAGGATATTAGTGACATACCGGTGTCCTTCGGGTACCAAAGTCCCATATTGATGGTTCCTTGGAGATACCGAAAGACCCGTTTAACCGCTTCAAGGTGCTTTTTGGTAGGCTTAGCCTGATATCTAGCACACATGTAAACAGCAAAGAGAATGTCTGGTCTACTGGTTGTGAGGTACATCAGGGATCCAATCATACTTCGATATTTCGTTTGGTCTACCATGATCCCTGACTGGTCCTCATCCAGTTTAGTACGCTCTATCATGGGAGTGTCAACAGGTTCACTAGAATCAAATCCAAATTTCTTTAAAATCTCATTTGCATATTTAGATTGATTTATAAAAATGCCTCCGGGACTTTGTGAAATTTGTAATCCCAAGAAAAATGACATTTGTCCCATCATTGACATTTGAAATTTAGAACCTATTTCACTTGAAAAACGGTCACATTCATTGGGGTCAGTCGAGGCAAAAATGATATCATCAACATATATTTGAACGTGAATTAAATGTTTGCCTGACTTTCTGGTAAACAATGTCGGATCAACTGCTCCTTTGCTGAATCCAGTAGATAGTAGAAACTTTGATAGCGTATCATACCAAGCCCTTGGAGCTTGCTTCAAACCGTAAAGAGCCTTCTTCAAATGATAGACGTGAGTAGGATGCTCTGGATTCACAAAGCCTTCAGGTTGGCTGACGTATACGACTTCTTTAAGATCTCCGTTAAGAAAAGTCGTCTTTACATCCATCTGATAGACTACCATGTTCTTACTTGCAGCATTAGCCAAGAAGATTCTGATTGCCTCGATACGAGCAACTGGAGCAAATGATACTTCAAAGTCAATACCCTCCTCTTGACGGTATCCTTTTGCAACCAATCGATCCTTGTTCTTTAAAACATCACCATGCTCATCAAGTTTTACTTTGAAGATCCACTTTAGAGAAATGATCATTGCACATTCTGGAGCAGGTACTAATTCCCATACATCTAGTCGATCAAACTCATGAATTTCTTCTTGCATGGCATTGAAACAGTTGTCTTCATTCATGGCAGTTTTCACGTCTTTTGGTTCGATCTTAGAGAGTAAAGAGTTGAAGAAGCACCATAAGGCATCAGTTGCAAGTTGTTTCCATGTGGATACTGGACGAGAGAGGTTTCCAATGATGTTGTCCAATGGATGATCATGTGTCCATTTTATAAGATGTTCATGTGGTTGTTGTTGAGGAACTGAAATAGCAGAGTCAATATCTCCTGATGATGATGGTTCTGATGATGATTCAGGAACAAATATGTTCAATGGGTTCATCTTCTGGAGGAGCCAAAGGGTTTTCATCATTTGTAACAGCAACAACATTTCCATTATGTACACTTGATGATTGATGATTTGTTGATGAGACAGAGTGATCAGCAGCAGGCGCTTCTTGACTTAATGACATTGAAACTAAAGGGTTAACTTCTTTGACAGGGATAGAGGCAGCCTATGTTAATGGAACTGACATATCATTAGCACTTGGTTCCTAGTGTTCATCAAACATTGGATCAAATAATTTCTTCAAATCATCTTCTGAAGGAGGTACATAAGTAGTTGCTGGTGAGGGATTAGAAACAAGAGTAGAACTGATAGGACTACTGGATAAAATGACATTTGTCCCATCATTGACATTTGAAATTTAGAACCTATTTCACTTGAAAAACGGTCACATTCATTGGGGTCAGTCGAGGCAAAAATGATATCATCAACATATATTTGAACGTGAATTAAATGTTTGCCTGACTTTCTGGTAAACAACGTCGGATCAACTGCTCCTTTGCTGAATCCAGTAGATAGTAGAAACTTTGATAGCGTATCATACCAAGCCCTTGGAGCTTGCTTCAAACCGTAAAGAGCCTTATTCAAATGATAGACGTGAGTAGGATGCTCTGGATTCACAAAGCCTTCAGGTTGGCTGACGTATACGACTTCTTTAAGATCTCCGTTAAGAAAAGCCGTCTTTACATCCATCTGATAGACTACCAAGTTCTTACTTGCAGCATTAGCCAAGAAGATTCTGATTGCCTCGATACGAGCAACTGGAGAAAATGATACTTCAAAGTCAATACCCTCCTCTTGACGGTATCCTTTTGTAACCAATCGATCCTTGTTCTTTAAAACATCACCATGCTCATCAAGTTTTACTTTGAAGATCCACTTTAGAGAAATGATCATTGCACATTCTGGAGCAGGTATTAATTCCCATACATCTAGTCGATCAAACTCATGAATTTCTTCTTGCATGGCATTGAAATAGTTGTCTTCATTCATGGCAGTTTTCACGTCTTTTGGTTCGATCTTAGAGAGTACAGAGTTGAAGAAGCACCATAAGGCATCAGTTGCAAGTTGTTTCCGTATGGATACTGGACGAGAGAGGTTTCCAATGATGTTGTCCAATGGATGATCATGTGTCCATTTTCTAAGATGTTCATGTGGTTGTTGTTGAGGAACTGAAGTAGCAGAGTCAATATCTCCTGATGATGATGGTTCTGATGATGATTCAGGAACAAATATGTTCTCAAAGGGTTCATCTTCTGGAGGAGCAAAAGGGTTTTCATCATCTAGTAACAGCAGCAACATTTCCATTGTGTACACTTGATGATTGATGATTTGTTGATGAGACAGAGTGATCAGCAGCAGGCGCTTCTTGACTTAATGACATTGAAACTAAAGGGTTAACTTCTTTGACAGGGATAGAGGCAGCCTATGTTAATGGAACTGACATATCATTAGCACTTGGTTCCTAGTGTTCATCAAACATTGGATCAAATAATTTCTTCAAATCATCTTCTGAAGGAGGTACATAAGTAGTTGCTGGTGAGGGATTAGAAACAAGAGTAGAACTGATAGGACTACTGGATAAAGGTTGAAATGCGGGTCCAGAACTGGATTGTCCTAGAGCCATTTGACCGGTCAGCTCATCGAACGTAACGTGAATTATTTCCATGATATTTCGGGTTCTCTTGTTGTAGATTCGGGTATCCTTTTCTGTTTGGTGCATAACCCACAAATACTCCTATGTCCGCTTTAGCTTTTAGTTTACCTAAATCTTGACCGTCATTAGTTGGGTAACATAAAGCAGTAAACACACGAAGGTAGGATAGATCAGGTTTTCGTTTATGGACAAGTTCATATGGAGTTTTTCCATGAGAGGTGTGAATAAGGGAACGATTTTGGGTGTAGCAAGCAGTGGCAATGGCTTCAGCCCATAGAAACATTGGAACCTTTAAATAAATTAGCATTGTTCTTGCGGCTTCCACAAGAGTTCGATTTCGTCTTTCAACTACACCGTTCTGTTGAGGAGTTCGTGGAACACTTCTTTGATGACTGATTCCAACACTTTCATAAAACTGAATTAAGTCTTTGTTAAGAAACTCTGTGCCATTGTCTGTTCGAACAATTCTAACAGTATTGTTGAGTCGAACCTGAAGCTGTTTGAAAGTTTGATGATGACATCTGGAGTTTCATCGTTTGCCTCAAAAACTTTACCCAAGTAAATCGAGAGTAGTCATCAACAACTACTAGAATGTATTTCATCCCATTTATTGTTTGCACTCTCATTGGTCCGGACAGATCCATATGAAGTGTATGAAGAACTTCCATTACTGAGTTTGTGGGTTTTGGTTTGTGGGCATATTTTGTGCTTTTTCCCAATTGGCAAGTTGAACAAAGATGATCTTTTTCATACTTTAATCTGGGTAATCCTCTTACTAAGTCCTTTCTGGAAAAATTGTTTATGGTACCAAAGTTCAAGTGACTGAGACGACGGTGCCATAGCCATGACTTAGTTTTGGAAGCCTTTGACAGCAAGCAGATGGGTGAAGATTTCATAATATCTTCGATAGAGATGGTGTATAGGTTTGAACCACGAGTTCCTCTGAGAAGTTCCACACCATCAAGTTCTCTAACAAAGCAAGAATGTTTTCTGAAGGCCACTTCTAAATCTGAGTCACAGAATTGTCCGACTGAAAATAGATTATGTCCAAGACCTTCAACATAATATACCATGGAAATCACACTATCTCCAACCACGTAATCTCCATAACCCATAATAGCACCAAAATGATCGTTTCCGAATCTCACAGTTCCGATGAATTTACTTACGAAGTTCATGAGCCGTAACCGGTCTCCAGTCATATGCTTGGAACAGCCTGAGTCCAGGTACCACAGAACGATTTGAACGATCTGCAGTTGAACACAGACAAGAATGGATAACTGGATAATTGGGATCCCCATGCAAGAATGAGTTCCATTTGGTTAGTAACAGTGATTGGAACACCCACATCAGAAGTAGAAGCAATGGAATCATTAGAAATAGATGCAGTGCTAGTGTCCATATTTGACCTATTCAAAGTATGTTCACTTCTTAAGGGAATAGTTCTACCAGTCGGCATCCATTTTCTAGTGGGCATTGACTTAGCAAATTTAGGGCAAGACTCATTAACCTTACGCCCAGTAGGTATCCATTGATAACCTATATTACTAAATTTCCTTCCTGTGGGTTTCCACTGTTTTCTAACTTTCTTTTGCCTTTGCCTTTTTGCCTTCTTAGCTTGAATTTTAACATTAACAATTTTAACTGGGCATTTAACTATATTAGACAAATCATTCACACCACATTCATGATTAGTAACAGAATTCAAGCAATCATCAGTACATGGTTTGCAGATAGTAGCAGAATTCGAATTAATTACAGTATGCTTATAGCTAATACTAGAATCAACACGATTTGTCTTATTCAAATTCTCCCTAAGGTGATCTTCTACTTTCTTCCACTGAGCATTCCTAGCATGCAAGGTCTTATTATTCTTTTTATTGCCTTGAGGCTTTGACCCGCTTGCTTTGGTGTCACTTCTTACTCCTGTAGAGGGAATTGGAACATTAGTTGGTTTTGCTACTTTTTGCATTCCTGAACTTGACGTGCAGGGATCTGAACTACTTGAAGGCACATTAGTGTTCACTTTCTTAAAACTAGGCATAGAATGGTTTGTATGCTTGGCACTAGGCATAGAACAAGGCATCACAGCTTTTCCTTTTGCACCTAAGGATTTAGGACATGTTGCTATTAAACATTCTAGCAGTTCTCGAGATCGTTTGGCTTGAATGCACGCAAACCTAATTTCACTGTCAAGAGGCTTATTTATAAAATCCTCTTTCACAATCTCACAGAGATATTCTAGACTATCCTTAAGGTGAGCACAATAGTTGTGAAACACAGGTTCATTATTCCTAAGATGAGGAGGAATGTATTTAACAGTCACAGTATATTTGCAGTCTGAGGATGACTTTGATGCAACATTCTCATTAAAAATAAATGGCAGCTTCCTTGTTTCTTGACTCCTCAGATTCTCAATTTCCTTTTGTAAAGACGTTATTTTTTCGTTTTTTTTGTCATGAGTGACTTTCATTGAATCATATAACTCTTTAAAGTGTCGTTTAACTTTTTCATTTTCTTCTAGAAAACTTTCGTTTTCTTTTTGTAAAGCATTAACTAAGTTTTGAAGATGAAAAGTTTGAGAATACAGAGAATCTAAAGGAGGAGGCATTTGGGAGCCAGTCACATTGTTCTTTTCACCCTTTAATTGAGAGATTTGGGCTTTCAACTTTCTGATCGTGTTACAATGAGGTTGAATTTGTTCGTCACGTTTGTTTATATGAAAAACTGCATCAAACTCTGGAACATCTGAGGATGTCTTGATATTTGAGGTTTTGACATTTTCTTTAAGATGTTGATATTTTAGTTGTAAATCAAAATGTTCAACTTCTAGTTTAGAAAGATGTTTTACCAAATTATCGTGATCATCCTGATCAATTTTCTCACTTAGTTATGAGTTTTTGTTTTCAAGCTCAATGACATGATCATGGAAAACTTTCAATGCAATAGATAATTCATGAAATCGAGAAGCAGTAATAGAGTGCTTAGTAACAGTATAAAACACATCTTGAGCAACACAACTCGAAATCAAATTTTCATTTAAGATGTGCAGGTTCTTCCTTTCAACTTCATTATATTTGAGTTCATGTTCATAATCATTGACTTCAACTATCATTGCATCAAATTCCTTTTCCATTTGTTTAATATCTGAATTTATCCCTTTTTGAAGACTCTCAAATTGACCTTTTAATTGTTTGAAGAAAGGCATGACTTCAGTTAAATAACATTCTTTAGTTTGCTCAAAACCCCTTTCCCCTTCAGTTATCCCAGTAGGTGTGATTCTCTTCTTACACGTTTTCTCAAAATCAACAAACAGCTGATAAACAACATATAGGCTGATTAAGGTCTTGCTATTAGTGGCAATAGATCTAGGAACTAGATGCATTGGTGTATTTGGAGGATACATAGTAGCTACAGGCATTTTTCTAAGGGGGGTGTTTGTTTCAACAAGTACATTAACTTTTAGCTTATCCATGTCTTTCTTCCAAAAGATTTGTTCAGGGGTTAATTGAGTTTGAGGCTTAAACATGTTCAAGGATATCCAATTTTCCTTAGTGTAATCATGAGGTTTGATCGTTATGTTATTCTCTTTACACGCAGGATTGTTAAGCTTCTTATTCATTTTCTTCCTAGATGCATCATCTAGTTTTCTATCTTCCTCAGTGCACTCAATGCAACTAGGTTTCTGTCTAGGTTTAAGAATCTCATTGCCATCATAGATTACATTTTGAGCAGCTATTGCTATCTTACCATACATAGGGTTGGATTCCTTTATAATGGGGATACTATGCTTATCGCTGAGAACTCTATACTTAGTGATCATGTGAGCAGTCTGAATGGTATTCTCTTGTACGTACAACTTATTTTCAAGTTTGTTTTTGAAGGTTTTTAGATTAGAAAAATCATTCAAAAGTTTTGATTCCTTAGCACTGAATTCTTGCTTAAGCATTTTAACATTTTCTTGAAGTTCTTGTTTTTTCTTAGCAGTTTTACAAAGCTTTTCTTGTAAGGAGTTTAACTCTTGTTTTAATACTTCTTCTCTAAATTTACTTTTTCTAATAGTTGTACGCATTTGGTCATCCATTTCCTGCTCACGGGTGGTTAACTCAAACTTAGCACGTTGTTCATAAATAGCAACTTTTTCTTTATAGGCATTCAGTTCAGAGATAACAGAATCATCAGGGGCACATGCAGTGTATTCATCAAAAACATAGTCATCATTGACTGCAGAAGATGCATCACTTGGTACAGTCTCACTTTCACTTTGTTTCACATATTGATCATATGGAACAACATTGATATTACCCATATTTTCAATATTTGACTCAAAAGTTTTAGTTGATTGTACTTTGTCATGTATCTTTTGCTCATCAACATCATCGTATAGTTTTAATACCTCTGAGATAATTGATTCTTTGGATGGACCAGCTTGCTGTAATGATGAGACCTTTGGAGAGACCATTAGAAAAATGCTAGCCATGAAGATTGTCTGTGCAGTAGGTTCATCATCGACGTCAGAGTCGTATGCATCACAGTCTGCAACTTGAAAGGCATTCTGATGATTACGACCTATCTCCTGAATTGGCTGCTCATCCACATCTGCATCATACGTCTTGGTATTGCCCTTAGCAAGAAACAACAGCTCCTCTTCATCCAACACAGCTCCATTATTCTAAGCTTGCACAAGTAACATCTTGTCTTTGAAGTACTTTGCATTTTGAGGGCGTTTTGGAGAAATGCAATTCCTTGCTATGTGTCTATCACCATCACAGTTGTAGCACTTAATTGGCTTAGCTTGACCCTGATTTGGATTCCTTCCACGATTCTGATTTGCCACATATCCTCTACCAACTCCACCTCTTCCCTGTTCATACTGCCTTTCTTGAACTGGTTGCACCATGACCTTCCCATCTCTGACAGTAGCTTGATTGTGTGGGTTGGATACTGTTCTGAGGTTATTGTTGGTGTGTGGGAGAGAGTTCATGTTTTGACTAACCATGAGAGACAGTTGATTGATGAGGTTTTCCATAAATGTGTTTGGGTCAGGAGGCTTATATGCTGGATCAAGGATGAGCTTGTAATTACCATTACCCATGGGTATGACTTGAGAAGCTTTGGTGGTAACTCCAATATTTGTGTAAAAAGCTGTTGAATCATTTGATGAGCTTGTTTCTTCCTGGTTGGTTTTGAACTGATCAAGAATCCTTTTTTCAAACATAACATGTCTCTCATTCTAAAGAAGGAATGCATAAAGTTGCTCATAGTTGGTATTCTTCAATCCTTTGGTTAGCTTCACAGATGTGACAAACTTATGCCATTCGGTATTCATGTTGTTCACAAACTTTGAATCCAGCTTAATATTTGGCATGGTCATTTTGATATTCCTCATATCATTCACAAGCTTGTGGAATCTCACGTAATACTCATAGACACTTTCTTCTGGCTTCATCTTAAAGTGTTCAAATTCATCATACATCTGTGATTCTCTGTCTTCCTTCGTCAATTCAGAACCTGAGAGAAGCATCTTGACATTATCCCATACTGCCTTGGCTTCAGTGTTGTGATTGATAAGCTTGTAGATATCTTTTGGAAGACCCTGAAGTATAATGTTAGAAGCCCTAATATCAGCATCGAATCTCTTTTTCTCCTTATCATTGAGCTCATCATACGCCTTTGGTCTGTCTATTCCATAGATCATTGTTCCATCTGCAGCTGTATCAATTAAGTCTCTTGTAGTCTTAATCTGATAAGGTCCTTCATCAATAGACTTGAGAATGTTGACTCCGTTTTCCTTTCCAAGACAGTACAATCTGATTCGTTGTGCCCAAGAGTCGTAGTCAATTCTGTCAAGCATAGGTGGACGAGTGTCTGAACCAGCTGCTTGAACATCCTCAGCAACAGTGGAGATAATTGTAGGTACGTTGGTAGACATATTAACAGATTACACGGGATTTTATAACTCTATGATTAAACCGGGAAATAGATTCTTTCACGAGATTTTACTAAATCAAGAGAAAACCGTATTACAAACAAAAATCAACCAATTCGCTACGAATTCTTGAACCAAGTCGCTAGTCACCAAGTCGCTAAGTCACAAGTCGCTAGTGCACCAAGTCGCTGCACAGTCAAGTCGCTAAAGAGCAACTCGCTAAGGTCCAAGTCGCTAACACCAAGTCGCTAAGCACCAAGTCGCTAAGCAGTCAAGTCGCTAAAGAGCAACTCGCTAAGGTCCAAGTCGCTAACACCAAGTCGCTAAGAATCTTAAGTACAAATCGCTAACAAAATTGAAAGCAAGTCGGTACCTTCACCAAGTCGCTAGCCGTAGTGGAGAATCCACTAAGTTGTACTATTTGTCGGCGTGTCTCAATAGACAAGTCGCTAGGACCAAGTCGCTACCAAAAAGCACTACAACTCGCTACCTTTTTCTGAAGCAAGTCGCTATGATGAAATTCACTACGAGAACCAAGTCGCTACCAAGAAAAACTTCAAAAACACACTTTTCAATCCAAAACAAGCTCAACCACAGTGATTCAAGCCTACCAAATCAAAACCCAAGCACATACAATGATTCAAAACACAAAAGTACACCCAAAATTCAAACTTTAACACTAAAAATGATCCAAATGATGCAAAAACCACTAAACTTTTTCAAACTCAACAAACCATCTAAAACCACTAGAAATCCAAGTATATGTAAGAGAGATGATCAAACTATGGCTCTTGATACCATTTGTAATATATTGGATTTCACAAACACACTAAACCATAATCAAAAGAGGCGTATACAAGAGGTTTTAGAGAGAGAAAGTTAGAGGTTGGGAACTTTAGTGAGAGAAAGAAAAATCTTATTTTGAGCTCCAACTCTCTACCTTGGAAGGTAGAGAGTATTTATAGTTCTTACATAAGTCGCCACCTACGGGCTGTGGATCAGGCATACCGTGGGTAAAGACCCGTCCGTCCTACATGGTGTTACTTAACTAAATACTAGTACTACTAAACATTAACTAATCTACGAATACGAGCTTTCTAATGATTACATATACTTGAGGTGACCGACTCTTTAATAACTGGATTTACTAAATCCTAACAGAAGATTCGGATTCTAGTGAAAATTCCGTCGACAGATCGGAGTTACGCCGTAACCTGTCTGAAGCGTTACGGCGTAACTATGTTTTTGACAGTGATCGTGGGGTTATGAAAGATATTGATAAGGATGACTCAAGCGAGTTACGCCGTAACCAAACATCATAGTTACGGCGTAACCGGGATACGTGGGCAGACAGAGTTCTTGAAGTGCACGAATCAGGAACATAAGTAATTAACGGATGGTCCCACGACATTAATTTATGCCATCTGTCCCCATCTAAAAAGAAATATCACTAGTGCAAAAAGATACCCGTAACTAAGGGGGACTGGTATGATCTATGGGCTTTGTGTGACCCTAGAAATGAAATTTGTGATGGTGGAAGCGATAAAGATAGGGTCAAAAATAACAAATTCATGTGGGCTGCATATACTGATGAAGAAAGATTAGAAAAACTCTCATTCGAGGAAGAAGAGGAGCCGCCTATCACTCACTGGTGTACTCCAATAATCATAACTGACGATGAATCCACACGAGCATGGCCTACGTGCGACCCTTTCCGTGAGTATTGCAATGGTGGTGGTAGCTTAAAGGAAGAAGAATGGACGTGCCATCACGAGCTTGAAAGACATAATATCAAATTCGGAGATTTGACATTTGATGATTGGTACGCGATACAATTCGGGAATGCTAAAATTAACCCGAATCTTTTTAAAAAGCTCAAGATTGATTACGAGGATCATTTTCAAAAAAGGGAATTGGTTAATGATGACATCTACTGCGTGGAAGATCCTTGGTTGAAGCAAAACCGTCAAGTTTTCTCACGCAAGCTAGCCACTTGTGAATGGCCAACCGTAAGGAACTTAAAACAGTTCAAACACCAAATGCAATTTAGATCAGGAGAATACAGTGGATTCCCGGGTCGTTAAGTCCCACGGAGGATGACTGGTGTTTAACACAATCAGATGTCGAATAACCACTAAGGATAGTGATCAGTAAGGATTTTGAGTTATTTTATAAACGCTATCACTATTTTTAAACTGATGTTTTAGATTTTACTTTTATAAAACTTAAATTAAAAACTACGTGACGTACACAAGAAAATGTAAAACTGAAGCAGTATTAATCCTAAAAATATGAAAATGATATTTTTACAAACCTAATGATAAAAGAAAATTTTAAGAAAAAGAAAATTATTTTTATAACTATTTATCTAATTATTATTAATTAAAAACTATTTTTAACTATTTAATAATAACCTAAAATACAAGAAAATAGAAAATAAAGCTAGAAAAATAAAATTATGACTTGGAAAAATCTAAAATAACAAAAGAGAATTTTCAAAACTATTTTTGTATTTTTCTGATTATTTTTATATTTTTTTATGAATTTTAAACTATTTAAAACTAATTAAATTACTTAAAAATACAAATTAAACTATGAAAAATCTGGAAAAATAATTTTTTTACTTTTTATATTTATCTTAACCTAAGAAAAATGAAAAATTATTTTTTTTGAACTTTTTCTGATTTAATTGTATTAAAAGCTATTTAAAATGACTTAAAAACTGTTTTTAATTAAGAAAAATAGCAAACTGACCTAGAAAAATGTGAAAAATTCAAGAAAAGTCTAAAATAATATTTAGAATCTAGGAAAAATAGAAAAACAGTAGCTTATGTGGAGGAAATTGAAACTGCAGTTATAAGTCCTTATTAATAAGCACTTTGAATAAGCACAAGTTACAAACTGAGAACCAAACTTTCACAGAAGCTCTAATAAGCTATAAGTACTTTGATACAACAAATTACAAATGACCTTGACCTCTGAATTGCAACTGCTTGTGATTTGATTGATTTGAGTTTATGTGCAAAAACAGATTTAGGGGTCAACTTGCAGTTTAATAATAAGCTACTAAATAAGCTAGAAATCAAAGAACAGAAGTTGGAACCTGACCTAGACCTGGCTAACTACTTATGAACCAAAAATCAGCCCTGGATGAGCTCTGATGAGCTTGGTACAAGCCTAGCAATAAGCTGAGAAAACTCAGCTTTGAGTGAGTTTGTGAACAGGGCACATAAGCCCTGTTTGATAAGCTTTTTTGAAGGCTTTAGAAAATTACCAAAAATCTAACAAAATGATAACAAGTAACTTGACCAGTTGAAGTTTTAAAAACAAAAAGTCTCACTTGATTTGGAC
>BPTQ01000005.1:140366717-140387806 GCA_019973895.1 Chrysanthemum seticuspe | reverse complement strand
TTATGGCTCAGGGACTATTTTTGACAACTTTTGAAACTTTGGGGGACTAAAACTGCAATTTTTGCAAATTTGAAATGTTTTTCATCTGATTTTGATATTTTTGCATTTAAAATACATAAAACACTGATTTGTGATATTTTCATCATTTTGATGCATTTTTGAGTGTTTTCAGATGATTTTGCAGTTTATATTGTACAAAAATGACGAGTATTTACACACTCATCAATCCCCCACACTGAGATATTGCTAGTCCCTAGCAATGATTTGAGAAAACATAATGGATTTTAATCTCTTTACCAAAAGCCATTACTTCTGGAGTAGCCAAATGTTTCAGTTCAAGTAAGAACCATGGTACACCGATAACCATGTGATTTTGAGCAAACCACCAGCTTTCAACGGATTTGATTTTGTCTTTACCAGAAGCCGTACCCTTCTGGACTAGCCAACTCTTAGATAAATTATCAATATTATCTTTGGTGAGCTGATTACCAATTATGGATTTTCCACTGCCTTTACCACAAGCCATAAACTTGCGGGCTAGCCAACTCTTCACTTTTTAGGATATGGTGAGCTGAATACCATACAATTTTGGGCAAATTGCAAGCCGTAAACGGATTTGAGATATCTTTACCAAGATCCGTTTGCTCCTGGATTAGCCAATCCTTTTGTCTTACAGACATGGCGGACTGATAACCAAATGAGTAAGTGTAAAACACTTACTCCAAAAAAAAATTTTGGCCAAAAAACGGGGGAATTGGGCGGTATAATTACATGATAAAATTCGTGAGAATTCCCCCCCACACTTAGAAATGAATATTGCCCTCAATATTCAAAGTACCGGCGGTTATGCCGAAACAAAGAACGTAAAAGGGGAATACTACGGCCATTATTTAGAAAGAAGATTTTATTTATTTTTTTTTATTTTTTTTTATTTTTTTTTGAAACATTATATATATATATATATATATATATATATATATATATATATATATATATATATATATATATATATATATATAACATGTGGGGTAACTCCCCCACACTAGGGTGGAACACATGGGTGAAAACCCATGTTAAGCTACTGTTTTTGATTATCGAGTCGCTAGCTTGACTCGACCCCGAATTCATTGGTTCATGGGGAAGCAAAGTGGAAGAAACAATCTCCATCGGACTTTCATTCAAGATGTTTGGATAAACATTGAAGTACGTGAAAGTTCCACACCGATGAGATATAGAGAGAAAGACCCGGCTCACAAATGATAAATGAAAATGCCGGGGTCAAAGATAGTGTCCTCACTCCCGAAGGAGTGAAGAAGAGAGGAAGTCACATCATATGTGAGGTATGGAAGAAAGATGTTGATAATAATCAAGATCCATTCTTCATCCTCAAATGTAGACATATCGGGAGGAAGGGTGAAGGTAGTATCATCAATAAGCAAACTCTTATGATAGAGTACACCTTCCTCCGAGCCAATATCATCCTCAAGATCAAAATAGAAATGATCATATTCCGGAAGAGATATGTCATGAGAGATTTCACCGGAGAACTCTTCATGAAGAGAATCATTGGAAAAAGCCTCAAGCTCGGGCTTGTCCAATGTAGAGTCACTATCCACAACGGGGATAGGAGATGAAGCTGACTTAGCACAAAATGATTCGATCTTAGAAACGAGGAGATTTATATTGAACAATTGTTCACGAAGTATCTCGTCCTCAATTTCCAGATCATCAGAATTTCTCACTTCTTCTAAGCTAACTAGCTCAGAAGGTAGCTCCTCGACATAATCGATGTCTCCATAGGATAAAGAATCGTCAAACGAAGTACAATCGTTATCAGAATCGGAGAACATCTCGACATGATCATATGGAATGTCAAGAGGAGGAGAAGAATCATCATTAAGATGCTCATCACACATATTACCAGAGATAACCTCGGACTCACTTGGGGTTGGGACAAGGTTCTCAACACTAGACGGTTCCATTTCTGGAATAGTGCTAAGAGGCTCGTCCCCCATTATGAGAGAGTCTTTGGAAGCAATAATAGGTAAGATAGGTGTGATAGCAATAGACTGAGGGAGTTGAGAAATAAGATCGTTCAATTGAGTAACACTCTCCTCGTCGTAATCATAGTATTCCTTCATTTGAATACTATCCTCATCATCATCGTCATCATATCTGATTCTTATATTCATCTGCTGAAGCTTACACACCATTCTTTTCATTTGTAGTTTCTTTCGAATGCGTATTTCTTCAGAACTTTGAGGAAGATTACACTCCTCGTGATCATTGAAATGCTGTGAAGGCTCGGAAGTCTGATGACTGATGGAATACTGTGGGGGATGGAAATTGTCAAAACCGGGAGAATTGGAATTGTGAAAATTTTGATTCATCGGTTGACATTCAAAAGTCGCATGAGGACCCCCGCAATTCTCACAACAGAGATAATTGGGAAAATAACTTTCACCAAAGTTCTGATTGTAACATGGTTCCGGCTCATAGACAAGCGGAACCCGTGGTGGACAATCAAAACCGTAATGAGAATCATTCCCACAAAACTCGCATGAGTAGGATTCGTATTGGGGTTGTGGAGGTAGGTAGGAAAAATCGGGTGTTTCATTTGAAATGGGATCGGGATTACCGACAAATTTGTCTCCGAAACTTACATTGGTACATCGCCGACAATTTCCACCGTTAAATGGACCTCCACACCAGGAACATGTCAAATACCATGACATAAAGAATTAAACGGATAAGAGGGATAAGAGATGAAGAATTAAACGGTTATAGAGGATAAGAAATGTAGAATTAAACAGATTAGAGGATAAAGGATGGATATTTTTAGATTTTTTGAAAAATATGCTGTAAAAACAAAGAATGAAAATCTTTTTGGATTTTTGATTTTATAAGAAAATACAAACATATACAGATGGATGGTATGAACAAAGAGTGAATATCCAAATCACTAATCTGCTAAGAATGAAAATCTTTTTGGATTTTTGATTTTATAAGAAAATACAAACATATACAGATGGATGGTATGAACAAAGAGTGAATATCCAAATCACTAATCTGCTAAACGTAAGATAATCAGCACAGCTCCCCGGCAGCGGCGCCAAAAATTTGATGCGTGCCAAACAGTCAAGTTCTCTCACGCAAGCGTAAGAAAACTTAAAACAGCTTAAGCACGGAATCAATGAAGATCAGAGGAGTGTAGGGTCTCCCCGGGTCGTTATGTCCCAGCGAGCCGTGCAATGGATTATCAGACGTATAGTGATCGGGCGATTTGAACGAAAAGGGAATTTGAGATTATTATAACTACGGAAAAAGGACATAAACTACAAGGGCTAAAATGCAACTTAAAGGAAATTAAAAAGATTAAAAATATTAAATAAACGCTATCACTATTTGCAAAATGATGTTTTTGTGATTTTATAAAACAAAATGACTTAAATAAACTATTTTAATTAAAACGTAAACTTAAAATATCTAAAAACGTGGCCTAAAATGAAAACGTACGTTATGTACGAAAATTACGCTGGAGCGCAAGATAAAACGTAAAATTTGTGAAATAAAAGTCCTACGAATGTAAAAACAATTTTCTTACGTACTAAATGACAAAAGAAAATTTTAGGAAAAAGCGGAATATTTTTTTGACTTTTAATATAATTACTATGAATTAAAAACTATTTTACACTAATTTAATGATTAAAAATATTAAACTACTTAAGAAAAATCTGAAAAATGACAGAAAACTACTTAAGGTTATGCTAGATCTAAGAAAAATAAGAAAACCGTATGTTGTTATTGGAAATAAGCAACAAATAAGCCAAAAAGAGCTTATAGCATAAACTGGCACTAGACACTTAAGTATTTAATTGTGTAAAGTTTGAATGAGACAAGTCCCAAGGGCGCTGGTAAGGTGGTGTTGTGTTGAGCTGGGTGGCGTGGGTTCGAGTCCCAGCCATGCCACTTTTTGCAAAACTTATTTTTTTCTTTTATTTTCTTTTTGCACTTGAAGTTATGATCAAAATAGAAGACTTTTGTGAAAACTTTTTATGTGACAAGCCTGAAATAAGCTGTTAGAAGCAGCTTATCTCAGCAGTAGCAAATAACAAACAAACACTCCTATTTCTTGATTCAACTTGGCTAAACTATGTTTAATTTGCTTTTGAAACTTGGAGATTTTGACAAAATGAGGAACTTTGCAAACACTTAAGTTTTGAAAACTCAAAAACAGCTTATGTGTAATTTATTTTAACAGTTAACAAAGAAGCACTTTTAAGAACAAACAAACAAACACTCCTTTAAAGCAATCACCCAAACACTCCTGTTAACAAACTAATTCACTACAAATAAGCTCTAAGCAATTCGACTAGATAAGTATCAAGAGTGAACAAGTAAGTTAACACAGATTCATCTAAAACTGAAATAAGCTAAAAGGAAACAAGCATAAAACTAAGGAAACTAGAAGACCCCAGTGGGCAAAAGCAATTAGCTAGGGAGTCCTAATATTAGAAACTAAGGGGGGGGGGTAAGCACTAGGTGAGACTTAAATAAGCTAAAACATGAACTAAACCTAACTAAGCAACCTAATTACACTACAGAAGACCTAATTAAGCAACAAACAAACACTGATAAGCAAAAGAGAAGTGACCTGTTGAGCTAAATGCAGCAGGCTGCAAACACCAAAGGGTCTGTTTGAGCTTATTTATACGCTGCAAAACAAACTTCCAAGACAGAGATAAAGCTGCATATTAAAAGTTAGGTTGGTGGAGATGTAGTACAAACCAAGTTAAGGATAAAGATAAGCTGTTTCAAGCTTGAAAATAAGCTAAGATCAGCTTGGCTTTTTAACTACTGTGACTGCTGGTACACTAAATGGGACAGATTTGGAGTTCAATTTTAACCAAGTTATAGATATCTCTGTTGCATAAAACTGAGCATGAACTAAGTTGGGAACATGATAACTTAAGAAAAACAAAGTTTACTGATTTTGATTAACAATTGCACTAAAAAAATAAGCCCAAGAACAGCAGCCTAGGCTGCTGTTCTGTCCAGGTACAGAGATGAGAAAAAAATGAATTTGAGCTTCAACATGATTTCCACAAAGCTGTTTCAAAATGAACTTAACTTGCACAAATTGACTAATGACACTAAAAGGAGTTTGACTTCATTGGTCAAAGTGGGTAACAAATAGTTTTGACCCGTTTTCAAGCAATAACCAAACACTCCTTACTGATTTTTCTTTCCTTTGGCAAACTGTTTGACCCCTTCTATTTTGATTTTAGAACTCAAAGCCTTAAAAAATTTCAAACAAGATTAAACATAACATTTAAAGGAAAAGAAATTTTCATTAACTAAATAAAAACATTACATCAGAATCTTAAAAACATTAAAACTAAATTTTTTCTAAAAACTAGGGGGTGCCATTATACATTGGCTTACAATCCTATTTATACTCTATTCTAAGGTCTTTTTGAGCTTTAGCTTGTGCTACTTTACTCATCCATCTTGGCCATTGGATTGGTCCACTTTATCACAGCCGTTGATTCACGTTTTTGGCGCCCAATGTTGCAACAGGGCTTGGTAACTTGTGATGGGTAGGGTGGCGGTGAAGGTGTTGGAAAGAGGAAGGGGGAGACAAAGATGTCTGGAAGGACAGACATGGTGATGGTGTTGGTTTCTTTTTGGCAGCAAAAGCTGGGGGGGAAAGAAAGGTATAGGACGCGTAAGTTTTATTAAAAGGGTGAAGGGTCAAGTTGGTAGGGTCAAGGGTTTGGACCGGGTAAGGGATTGGGCCAAGGTGTTTAATATTTGGGCTTGGGTAAATATAGGATCTGTTTGGTTTGTTTGATAAACACAAGGACCACTTGTGTAATATTTGAAACTCAAGGGACCAAACCTGAAAATTATGAAGATGTAATCCAAGGACTAATGTTGCCAACCTTAAATAGACCAAGGTTTAGTTTGACATTTTTGAAAATTTCCAAGGACTAATTCTGACCATTTTGGATTTTCAGGGACTAAATTGTAATTTTCTCAAAACTTTTAGATTTTCCACCAAAGGACTAAATATGACAATTTATGATTTTAAAAAGACCTTTGGTGACTTTTCTTTTGAAATTTTGGCTTAGGGACTATTTTTGACAACTTTTGAAACTTGGGGGACTAAAACTGCAATTCTTGCAAATTTGATATGTTTTTCATCTGATTTTGATATTTTTGCATTTAAAACACATAAAACACTGATTTGTGATATTTTGATCATTTTGATGTGTTTCTGAGTGTTTTCAGATGATTTTGCAGTTTATATTGTACAAAAATGATGAGTATTTAGACACTCATCAATCCCCCACACTGAGATATTGCTAGTCCCTAGCAATGATTTGAGAAAACATAATGGATTTTAATCTCTTTACCAAAAGCCATTACTTCTGGAGTAGCCAAATGTTTCAGTTCAAGTAAGAACCATGGTACACCGATAACCATGTGATTTTAAGCAAACCACCAGCTTTCAACGGATTTGATTTTGTCTTTACCAGAAGCCGTACCCTTCTGGACTAGCCAACTCTTAGATAAATTATCAATATTATCTTTGGTGAGCTGATTACCAATTATGGTTTTTCCACTGCCTTTACCACAAGCCATAATCTTGCGGGCTAGCCAACTCTTCACTTTTTAGGATATGGTGAGTCGAATACCATACAATTTTGGGCAAATTGCAAGCCGTCAACGGATTTGATACATCTTTACCAAGAGCCGTTTGCTCCTGGATTAGCCAATCCTTTTGTCTTACAGACATGGCGGACTGATAACCAAATGAGAAAGTGTTTAAAACACTTACTCCAAAAAAAAAATTTTTGGCCAAAAACGGGGGAATTGGCGGTATAATTATATAATAAAATTCGTGAGAATTCCCCCCCACACTTAGAAATGAATATTGCCCTCAATATTCAAAGTACCGGCGGTTATGCCGAAACAAAGAACGTAAAAGGGAAATACTACGGCCATTATTTAGAAAGAAGATTTTTTTTTTTTTTTTTTTTTTTTTTTTTTTTTTTTTTTTGAAAACATGTGGGGCATCACCCCCACACTTAGGTGGTAGAAAGGGGTTAAGAAGACAGAAATATGGGTGAAAATCCATATGGTGTGTGCTACTGTTTTTGATTACCGAGTCGCTAGCTTGACTCGACCCCGAATTCATTGGTTCATGGGGAAGCAAGGTGGAAGAAACAATCTCCATCGGACTTTCATTCAAAATGTTTGGACAAACATTTGAAGCACGCGAAAGTTCCACACCGATGAGATATACATAGAACCGGCTCAAAAATGATATATGGAAATGCCGGGATCAAAGATAATGTCTTCATTCCCGAAGGAGTGAAGAACAGGAGAAGTGACAGAATATATGAAGAAAAGAAAGAAAATCATGATAGAAATCATGACTAACTCATCTTCATCTATAGGAGGATCCATAATTTCAGGATTATGAATCTCATCATTTAAGCTTAAGTGATCAAGACAAATCTCGGGAGTGTCTAGATCAAAGTAGAATTTATCATACTCCCGCGGAGATATGATATGAGTGAGTTCACCGGAGAACTCCTCAAAAGTGAATGAATCATATTCAGAATTGATATGAGTGAGTTCACTGGTGAACTCCTCTACTGTAAATGATTCATAATCGGGGAGAGAATTATGAGAACGAGAAGTGGTACTGCCACTAATCTTCTCTCCCATAGTATCAAAACAGAAGGCTTTTATTTCCGGAATCGAATCATCGGAAAGAATGTCACTATCCTTAATGGGGATAGGAGATGAAATAGGTTTCTCTTTGAAAGCCTCGATTTTAGAAATGAGAAGACTGACATTCAATAATGTTGCTCGAAGAGCTTCATCTTTGATTTCAGTGTCAGTAACTTCATCAATCTCTTCTTCTAAGCTAACAAGCTCAGAAGGTGAATCTTCCACATAAACGATGTCTCCACAAGATAACGAATCGTCATCATCAGAATCGGAGAGCATCTCAACATGATCATTTTGGAAGACAAGAGGAGGAGGAATATCACACACATGATCAAGAGTTCCCTGTGACTCTCCTGGGATTGGGACAAGGTCCTCAACACTAGACTTTATGAATTCGTCCGATTCCTTTTCAGGAACAGTGTCGAGAAGCTCGTCCCCCATAATAAGAGAGTGAGTGTGAATCTCGGGTGTGATAGCAGTTGTTTGAGATGGAATCTCAACTGCAGGGATATCAACTGACTGAGGGAGTTGAGAAGTATTATCCATAAAAGGATAAAAACTCTCCTCATCATCGTCATAAAGTGCTGCCTTGAGAAATTGGGAACGTCTCAGAGCTGCTTGCTCTAGGATTAATGATTCTTCCCTAGATTTGCGAGCCTCTCGTTCTTCTCGTTCTTCGGCCAGCAATTCTCCTATGGTCTTTTCACCACTCACTTGATTCGTAAGGTTTTGAATCATATCATCAAGTGTTTTCATTGCAGTTTCAAAATCTTGGGAGATTTCTTGAGATGACGGCTCAGGTGGAGTTTGAACCGTATGGTGCTGTGGAGGTTGGAAATTTTCAAACATTTGAGAGTCATGATTGTTACAAGGAAACGGATTCCCTATTTGACAATCAGAGCTGAAATGGGGACCTCCACAGTACTCACAACAGTAAAACTGTTGAGTCTGGACTGGTGAATCATATGGATTTTGGTTATAACCAAAGTTCTGAGCATCATTGGAAAACTGTTCATAGACAAACGTGTTTCCGGATTGACACTCAAATCCTTGGTGAGGACCTCCACAAAATTCACAGCAGGTATGTTGATTATATGATAAGTCGGGCTGTGGTGGGTAATTGGAAAAGTTTGAGGGGTCGCTAAATGAGTTCTGATAAGGATCATAATCAAATGAATTCCTCGAACCACAAAACAAAAAACTCCCGTTATGAATATCATTACCACATTGTACACACGTACACCAACGACAGGGTGAACCAAAGAGAGGCTCGCCACAACCGACAAAAGGAATAAACGATTGTATTTGATAGTTATGAAGAGGAATCAGTTTATCCAAAGAATCAACAAAACCAACATGGTGATCCGGATGACTATCAAGTCTCGAAGAACATTCAGAAAGATCAGGAGGTGGGACAAGTGGTGTGCTCTGAGAGCTAGCAAATTCCACCACTTCCGTTATGGTCTCCGGTTCTGGTTCTTGAGAAACGTGAAGATTAGGCAAGTCATTCTTGCTAGTCACCGGTGTTTGAACGGGTTCATCGTAATCAATTCTAATTCTCGACTTTTTTTCATCGGCTTGAATTTGTTCGACTAGATTACGGGCTCTATCTTCAAAGAAAGTGTCCTCGTAATCCTCGGTGGGTGCTTGGGGAAGCTCCGACGTTTGAACTGGTTTGTCAAGATTAGAATGTATTTCAGGTTGTGGCGGGTGGTCGAAATAACTTTGAAAAGAATTTTTGATGGATAATTCGCACGAATTGCAAAATTCGCTTGAACTAGGCCCTCCACACCGCTCACACACATTTCTGACGATGAAGTTGACGATTGTAGACATAAGAATTAAACATATAGAGGATTAAGAAGAGAATCAAATGGTTGAGAGGATACGAAGAATAGAATTAAACGACAAAAGAGGGTAAGAGAAATAGAATCAACGAGTAAGAGGAATGAGAAGAATATTTTTGGGTTTTTGAAAAACATGATGCAAAAACAAAGACTGAAAATCTTTTTGGATTTTTGATTTTTAAAAGAGAATATAAACACATACAGATGGATGATATGAACAAAGAGTGAATATCCAAATCACTAATCTGCTACACGTAAGACAATCAGCACACACAGCTCCCCGGCAGCGGCGCCAAAAATTTGATGCGTGCCAAACAGTCAAGTTCTCTCACGCAAGCGTAAGAAAACTTAAAACAGCTTAAGCACGGAATCAATGAAGATCAGAGGAGTGTAGGGTCTCCCCGGGTCGTTATGTCCCAGCGAGCCGTGCAATGGATTATCAGACGTATAGTGATCGGGCGATTTGAACGAAAAGGGAATTTGAGATTATTATAACTACGGAAAAAGGACATAAACTACAAGGGCTAAAATGCAACTTAAAGGAAATTAAAAAGATTAAAAATATTAAATAAACGCTATCACTATTTGCAAAATGATGTTTTTGTGATTTTATAAAACAAAATGACTTAAATAAACTATTTTAATTAAAACGTAAACTTAAAATATCTAAAAACGTGGCCTAAAATGAAAACGTACGTTATGTACGAAAATTACGCTGGAGCGCAAGATAAAACGTAAAATTTGTGAAATAAAAGTCCTACGAATGTAAAAACAATTTTCTTACGTACTAAATGACAAAAGAAAATTTTAGGAAAAAGCGGAATATTTTTTTGACTTTTAAATTAATTACTATGAATTAAAAACTATTTTACACTAATTTAATGATTAAAAATATTAAACTACTTAAGAAAAATCTGAAAAATGACAGAAAACTACTTAAGGTTATGCTAGATCTAAGAAAAATAAGAAAACCGTATGTTGTTATTGGAAATAAGCAACAAATAAGCCAAAAAGAGCTTATAGCATAAACTGGCACTAGACACTTAAGTATTTAATTGTGTAAAGTTTGAATGAGACAAGTCCCAAGGGCGCTGGTAAGGTGGTGTTGTGTTGAGCTGGGTGGCGTGGGTTCGAGTCCCAGCCATGCCACTTTTTGCAAAACTTATTTTTTTCTTTTATTTTCTTTTTGCACTTGAAGTTATGATCAAAATAGAAGACTTTTGTGAAAACTTTTTATGTGACAAGCCTGAAATAAGCTGTTAGAAGCAGCTTATCTCAGCAGTAGCAAATAACAAACAAACACTCCTATTTCTTGATTCAACTTGGCTAAACTATGTTTAATTTGCTTTTGAAACTTGGAGATTTTGACAAAATGAGGAACTTTGCAAACACTTAAGTTTTGAAAACTCAAAAACAGCTTATGTGTAATTTATTTTAACAGTTAACAAAGAAGCACTTTTAAGAACAAACAAACAAACACTCCTTTAAAGCAATCACCCAAACACTCCTGTTAACAAACTAATTCACTACAAATAAGCTCTAAGCAATTCGACTAGATAAGTATCAAGAGTGAACAAGTAAGTTAACACAGATTCATCTAAAACTGAAATAAGCTAAAAGGAAACAAGCATAAAACTAAGGAAACTAGAAGACCCCAGTGGGCAAAAGCAATTAGCTAGGGAGTCCTAATATTAGAAACTAAGGGGGGGGGTAAGCACTAGGTGAGACTTAAATAAGCTAAAACATGAACTAAACCTAACTAAGCAACCTAATTACACTACAGAAGACCTAATTAAGCAACAAACAAACACTGATAAGCAAAAGAGAAGTGACCTGTTGAGCTAAATGCAGCAGGCTGCAAACACCAAAGGGTCTGTTTGAGCTTATTTATACGCTGCAAAACAAACTTCCAAGACAGAGATAAAGCTGCATATTAAAAGTTAGGTTGGTGGAGATGTAGTACAAACCAAGTTAAGGATAAAGATAAGCTGTTTCAAGCTTGAAAATAAGCTAAGATCAGCTTGGCTTTTTAACTACTGTGACTGCTGGTACACTAAATGGGACAGATTTGGAGTTCAATTTTAACCAAGTTATAGATATCTCTGTTGCATAAAACTGAGCATGAACTAAGTTGGGAACATGATAACTTAAGAAAAACAAAGTTTACTGATTTTGATTAACAATTGCACTAAAAAAATAAGCCCAAGAACAGCAGCCTAGGCTGCTGTTCTGTCCAGGTACAGAGATGAGAAAAAAATGAATTTGAGCTTCAACATGATTTCCACAAAGCTGTTTCAAAATGAACTTAACTTGCACAAATTGACTAATGACACTAAAAGGAGTTTGACTTCATTGGTCAAAGTGGGTAACAAATAGTTTTGACCCGTTTTCAAGCAATAACCAAACACTCCTTACTGATTTTTCTTTCCTTTGGCAAACTGTTTGACCCCTTCTATTTTGATTTTAGAACTCAAAGCCTTAACAAATTTCAAACAAGATTAAACATAACATTTAAAGGAAAAGAAAT
Organism: Chrysanthemum seticuspe; assembly: GCA_019973895.1. Taxonomy (NCBI): domain Eukaryota; kingdom Viridiplantae; phylum Streptophyta; class Magnoliopsida; order Asterales; family Asteraceae; genus Chrysanthemum; species Chrysanthemum seticuspe. Next base: position 140,375,686 of record BPTQ01000005.1, on the reverse strand, counting down.
TTTCATTAACTAAATAAAAACATTACATCAGAATCTTAAAAACATTAAAACTAAATTTTTTCTAAAAACTAGGGGGTGCCATTATACATTGGCTTACAATCCTATTTATACTCTATTCTAAGGTCTTTTTGAGCTTTAGCTTGTGCTACTTTACTCATCCATCTTGGCCATTGGATTGGTCCACTTTATCACAGCCGTTGATTCACGTTTTTGGCGCCCAATGTTGCAACAGGGCTTGGTAACTTGTGATGGGTAGGGTGGCGGTGAAGGTGTTGGAAAGAGGAGGGGGGAGACAAAGATGTCTGGAAGGACAGACATGGTGATGGTGTTGGTTTCTTTTTGGCAGCAAAAGCTGGGGGGGAAAGAAAGGTATAGGACGCGTAAGTTTTATTAAAAGGGTGAAGGGTCAAGTTGGTAGGGTCAAGGGTTTGGACCGGGTAAGGGATTGGGCCAAGGTGTTTAATATTTGGGCTTGGGTAAATATAGGATCCGTTTGGTTTGTTTGATAAACACAAGGACCACTTGTGTAATATTTGAAACTCAAGGGACCAAACCTGAAAATTATGAAGATGTAATCCAAGGACTAATGTTGCCAACCTTAAATAGACCAAGGTTTAGTTTGACATTTTTGAAAATTTCCAAGGACTAATTTTGACCATTTTGGATTTTCAGGGACTAAATTGTAATTTTCTCAAAACTTTTAGATTTTCCACCAAAGGACTAAATATGACAATTTATGATTTTAAAAAGACCTTTGGTGACTTTTCTTTTGAAATTTTGGCTTAGGGACTATTTTTGACAACTTTTGAAACTTGGGGGACTAAAACTGCAATTCTTGCAAATTTGATATGTTTTTCATCTGATTTTGATATTTTTGCATTTAAAACACATAAAACACTGATTTGTGATATTTTGATCATTTTGATGTGTTTCTGAGTGTTTTCAGATGATTTTGCAGTTTATATTGTACAAAAATGATGAGTATTTAGACACTCATCATACACCATACTTTTGCATGACTCTATCAAACTGGTCATTGCAAAAATGCGTACCACGATCACTGATTATAGCTCGTGGAGTTCCAAACCTAGCAAAAAGAGATTTCAAGAATTTCACAACAACTCGGGCATCGTTGGTAGGCAAAGCCTTAGCTTCAACCCATTTTGACAAATAGTCAACGGCCACGAGTATGTACTTATTACCGCGAGACGAAGGAAATGGCCCCATAAAGTCAATGCCCCAGATGTCAAAAATCTCACACACTTGAATGGCGTTTTGCGGCATTTCATTTCTTTGTGAGATATTCCCGTGACGTTGACAAGCGTCACAGGTTTTGACAAATTCGTGGGCATCCTTGTAAATCGTGGGCCAATAGAATCCGGAATCAAACACCTTCTTGGCGGTGTAGTTGGGGCTATGATGTCCCCCAGTAGGTCCAGAATGGCAAGCTTTGAGAATGTCAATAGCTTCCTGACCATACACACATCGCCTGATGACTTGATCCGCGCAAATTTTAAACAAGTAGGGGTCGCCCAGAAGTAATGTTTTACATCTTTAAAGAATTTGTTCTTCTGTTGGGACGACATCCCTTTCACTATGAAGTTACCCGCATGGTAATTTGCGAAGTCAGCAAACCATGGGGTAGTAGAATTTCCACGAAAAGAAGCCGCATTGAGTGTCTCGAGAGGAAATGTTTCATTTATTTCCTTTTTCTCGAAAAGATCTTGGTGAGGGTTCTCTAATCGGGACAGATGATCAGCAGCCAGGTTCTCAGCTCCTTTTTATCACGTATAATGATATCAAATTCCTGGAGGAGGAGAACCTAACGGAGCAATCTCGGCTTTGCATCTTGTTTTGCAAAGAGATATTTGAGAGCCGAGTGATCCGTATACACCACGCATTTGGTCAATATAAGGTATGGCCGAAATTTCTCAAACGCATACACCACAGCTAATAATTCTTTTTCTGTAGTGGTGTAATGGGTTTGAGCTTCAGTCATAGTCTTGCTCGCTTAGTGGATAGGCTGAAAATGCTTGGTTTTACGTTGCCCGAAGACTGCACCGATAGCAAAATCACTTGCATCGCACATGAGCTCAAAGGGTAAATCCCAGTCGGGGGCAACTAGAATGGGTGCTTCCGTAAGCTTTTCCTTTAATGTTTCAAAAGCTTCGATGCACTCAGGAGAGAAGATAAAAGGAGCTTCTTTTTCAAGAAGATGGGTCATAGGCCGGGCGATTTTAGAAAAATCTTGTATGAATCTACGATAGAAACCGGCATGACCTAAAAAACTCCTAATACCTTTAACGGTAGTAGGATGAGGCAGTTTAGCAATAACATCGACTTTTGCTCTATCTACCTCAATCCCGTTTTTTGAGATCTTATGGCCAAGGACTATGCCTTCTTTGACCATAACGTGGCTCTTCTCCCAATTTAGACAGAGATTGGTGTCTTCACACCTTTTTAGTATTTTGTCTAAATGGGAGAGACATGTCTGAAATGAGTCCCCAATGACCGAGAAGTCATCCATAAACACCTCCATTGTTTCCCCGATCATGTCGTGGAATATGGCCATCATACATCGTTGGAACGTGCCAGGAGCATTAGATAAGCCAAAAGGCATACGTTTGTAGGCAAAAGTTCCGTATGGGCAGGTGAATGTGGTCTTCTCTTGATCCTGTGGATCAATGGGGATCTGAAAGTAACCCGAGAAACCATCAAGGAAACAATAGTACTCATTCCCTGCTAATCTCTCAAGCATCTGATCCATGAAGGGTAGAGGAAAATGGTCTTTACGGGTGGCTTTGTTTAACTTGCGATAGTCAATACACACACGCCATCCCATAACCAATCGAGTTGGAATTAACTCGTTTTCTTCATTCGTGACAACAGTTATGCCACCCTTTTTTGGAACACAATGAATTGGGCTAACCCAAGGACTATCTGAGATTGGGTAAATCAATCCTGCATCAAGAAGTTTGATAACCTCCTGTTTGATAACATCATGGATTTTTGGATTCACCCTTCTCTGATGTTGAACTGCTGGCTTGAAGTCATCCTCCATCAAGATTTTGTGAGTACAAAATTCAGGGTTGATACCCTTAATGTCGGAGAGTTTCCAAGCAATTGCTTGCTTGTGTGACTTCAAGATATTTATGAGAGCAGCTTTTTCATCTTTACTCAAATCTCGAGCAATAATGACAGGCAATTTATCATCACCTTCAAGAAATGCATACTCAAGATGAGGTGGTAAGTCCTTAAGTTCGACTTCAGGAAATTCTTCAGTTTTCTCAACTGACTTGACTTCCTTGTTATGAAGCTCGACGGGAGGGAGTGGAGGAGAAGTGTCCTGATTTAACAACTTCTCAAGAATAAGAATATCTCCCTCCGGATTAATCTCATGGTGATTAATCTCTTCTGGAATTGCATCACTAGTATGGGGGGTTGATGAGTGATCATCTTTAAGCATTTCTCAATGAGAAGTATGTCCCCCTCGATGTCAATTGGAGCGTGATCAATTTCCCATGGAACAGAATCACTAGCCAAGTATGCTTCAATCTCTTCCAAGATGAAGTCGCTTCCCTCAAACGGAGTGAGAGAAGGAGTAGAATTGGCTATGATAGGTTGAGAAGATGTAGTGGGATCCCCACTCACAGAATTATGAGAATAACCAAGAACTTCTTGAGAGTACTCTTCAGAAGCAACATCAATGATATCTATTCGGTTAACCGACTCAGAATCATAGTTTGCGGAGTACCTCGAAGTTTGATCAAGGTTAAAGGTGACAGCTTCATTACCAACACGTAATGTGATTTCTTGCTCGAATACATCAATGAGAGCATGGCCCGTTCTCAGGAATCCTCTTCCAACAATGAGAGGAACCCGTGGATCAGCATCAAAATCAACAACTACAAAGTCAACTGGAAAATGGAACTTTCCTACTTTCACAAATACGTCCTAGGCAATTCCAAGAGGACGGGATATTGTACGATCTGCAAGCTCGAGAGTCTTGCATGTAGGAGTAAGGTCCGGAAGAGAAAGTTTCTTCCATACTGAATGAGGCATCAGGTTTATGCTTGCACCAAGATCGGCTAAGGCAAAGCATTCAACCATTCCTGGAAATACACAAGGTAAGAGAAATTTTCCAGGATCTCCAAGCTTTTCAGGAAGCTTCTTCAAGATAACTGCAGAGCAGTTCTCGTTCAGAGGAGTTTTAGCCATTTCAAACAGCTTTTCCTTGTTGCTTAACATGTGTTTGAGAGTTGATGCAAACTTGGGCATCAACATGATAGCATCCGCAAAGCTTATGTCAAAATGTAACTCTTGGAAAATTTGAAAAAAATTGTCCATTTGATGACTGGCTTTTTCGCGGAGCTTTTGCTCATGTAAACGTGAGGGGTAAGGAATAGAAGATTTGGATTTTTGGTTTTCAACGGGAGCTACAGGAGGTTCAAAAACAACTCCTGGATTGGATTTGGGTTTCGGGACAACCTGAGGATGGACATTGTTGGTACCTCCGTTATTAGTAGGAAGTTCCTTGTCCTTTGTCGCCTCAGGTTCACTTTCCACTACCTTCGGGAGAGAAGAAGAAGAGGTAGTAGGAATAGCGGGTCCATCATATGAAGTACCACTTCTGGTTGTGATCGCCTTTGCATCGCCCCTCGGATTAGCGATCGTGTTGCTAGGTAAGGTACCTGAGCCCGAGGGTCGATCATTTAAAGACTTCTTTAATTCAACGATCTGAATGACCAACAACCTGTTTGTCTCCTCTTGAGACTTCATGAATTGCTTTAAAAGCTCATCAGATGTTGATACAGGAGGAGGTGGAGGGATAATTTGAGGCCGTATGTTCTGATTATAGCCAGAATTCCCTTGATTAGGATTCATATTTCCCTGAAATTGATTCCCTCGATTGAAAGTGTTTTGATTAAGATTTCCTTGATGTTGGAAACCTTGATTTGGTCCGGGATAGAAATTACCTTGGTTTTGATAACCTTGGTTCATTCTAGGTTGGTTCTGATTCCGGTTAGGATTCTGGTTAAAACCGGGTGGTGCCTGATAAGTGTTAGCACAGTAGTTTGGTTCATTTTGAGGACGGTATTGATTACCTCCTTGATTTGAAGTACCGGCTATAGCATTAGCTTCAAACGGACTACCATCGGTGGCAGTACAGTTGTAGTATGCATGAGCACCACCACAAGTAACACAAACTTCAACTTTCTTCACTTCACCATATGATGGTGTCTGTGTGAAAGTGACTTTCTTTTGGTTAGCTAGAACCAAAACCTGAACAATATCCGTGAGTTTGTCAATCTTAGCATCGGTGCTAGATGTACTCACGGGAGATGAAGTAGAAGGTCCAGCATCAGACTGAGTCTGATATGTCTTTGTGCGGAAAGGACGGACCTGGGACTTGTTTTCAATGATTTGCAAGGCTTCTTTTGTGGTCTTGCTCAAGAAATTACCTCCCGCGGAGGCATTTAGAGAGTCTTGGTTAGTCTGGTTCAGACCATTGTAGAAAGTATCCATTTGCCTTAACTCGGAAAAACCATGATGCGGACACTTGCGAAGCAATTCTTTGTAACGATCCCATGCCTCCCCGAATGATTCATCAAATCTTTGAGAGAATTTCATTATCTCATTCTTAAGACTTGTAGTTCGGGATGGAGGATAGAATTCGTTAACAAACTTTGTGACTAGATCTTCCCATGTCTCAATGGAACGAGGGGGTTGTTTCTCAAGCCAATTCCGGGCTTGTCCCTCTAGAGAGAATGGGAACAGAAGAAGCTTAATTGCTTCATGTGGGACATTCTTGTATTTGATGGTAGATGCAATCTTGTTAAACCATCGAATATGTGCATGAGGATCATCCCGCTCAAAACCATAGAATTGGCTTTGGGTTACCAGATTAAGTAACCCGGTTTTGAGCTCAAAAGTATCAGCCACGATGGCTGGGACAACAATAGCATCTCCGTAACCCTCGATGGGTGCTTGGAGAAGCTCATTCATCGGCTTGTCTTCTGCCATTACGGCAGGTGGTGGTGGTGGTAGACGTTCCTTAGTCACGGCTGAAGGAGCAGAACGTCCTTTACGTCTACGAGGAATCTTTCCAAGTTCAGAAAGTGGACTTGTAGAACTGGAAGAACGAGTGCGCATGCACTAAGTATAAAAATCAGTTTTCAAAACAAATGCGAGGCAAAACGACAAGTGAACTTAACCAATAATCACAAATGAGATGGCTTCTTTGAAAAAGGTACACCAAATCACAAGGACACAAAGGCAAGTTTTAAATCTGTTGTTCAGGAACTTATTATGGTCACACCCCCAGTTAGTAGGTGTACTGCCTTGATTTGCGGTGGTTGATTTTTATGTATATATTAAGTACCACTGAAAAGACGTAGGTATAGATTTGTGTTGATGGTTTAAAAACTTTTGGAAAATATTTTTGGTATCGTCTCGTTTTAACCAAATCGTATTTCTTTAAGAATCACCTTAAAAGAAACACAAGCTAGAAAACGTTACGATTGTTTTGTTGTTTTATATTTTGTTTGGTGTTGTTAACACTTTAGGAAAAGTGTTAATGAACTTTTTGATTTTGTTATAACTTTGCAAAAAATTGTTTTTACAAAAGGTGGTATATGTGCAAGTACGGGTCTGAAAATGCTTAGGACACGCTTACAGCCTCCCCGGCAGCGGCGCCAAAATTTGGTTGAAGCAAAACCGTCAAGTTTTCTCACGCAAGCTAGCCACTTGTGAATGGCCAACCGTAAGGAACTTAAAATAGTTCAAACACCAAATGCAATTTAGATCAGGAGAATACAGTGGATTCCCGGGTCGTTAAGTCCCACGGAGGATGACTGGTGTTTAACACAATCAGATGTCGAATAACCACTAAGGATAGTGATCAGTAAGGATTTTGAGTTATTTTATAACTTACAGGGGCTTAAATGCAAATTAAAGGAAATTAAAAAGATAAACTATATTAAATAAACGCTATCACTATTTTTAAACTGATGTTTTTGATTTTACTTTTATAAAACTTAAATTAAAAACTACGTGACGTACACAAGAAAATGTAAAACTGAAGCAGTATTAATCCTAAAAATATAAAAATGATATTTTTACAAACCTAATGATAAAAGAAAATTTTAAGAAAAAGAAAATTATTTTTATAACTATTTATCTAATTATTATTAATTAAAAACTATTTTTAACTATTTAATAATAACCTAAAATACAAGAAAATAGAAAATAAAGCTAGAAAATTAAAATTATGACTTGGAAAAATCTAAAATAACAAAATAGAATTTTCAAAACTATTTTTGTATTTTTCTGATTATTTTTCTATTTTTTTATGAATTTTAAACTATTTAAAACTAATTAAATTACTTAAAAATACAAATTAAACTATGAAAAATCTGAAAAAATAATTTTTTTACTTTTTATATTTATCTTAACCTAAGAAAAATGAAAAATTATTTTTTTTGAACTTTTTCTGATTTAATTGTATTAAAAGCTATTTAAAATGACTTAAAAACTGTTTTTAATTAAGAAAAATAGCAAACTGACCTAGAAAAATGTGAAAAATTCAAGAAAAGTCTAAAATAATATTTAGAATCTAGGAAAAATAGAAAAATAGTAGCTTATGTGGAGGAAATTGAAACTGCAGTTATAAGTCCTTATTAATAAGCACTTTGAATAAGCACAAGTTACAAACTGAGAACCAAACTTTCACAGAAGCTCTAATAAGCTATAAGTACTTTGATATAACAAATTACAAATGACCTTGACCTCTGAATTGCAACTGCTTGTGATTTGATTGATTTGAGTTTATGTGCAAAAACAGATTTAGGGGTCAACTTGCAGTTTAATAATAAGCTACTAAATAAGCTAGAAATCAAAGAACAGAAGTTGGAACCTGACCTAGACCTGGCTAACTACTTATGAACCAAAAATCAGCCCTGGATGAGCTCTGATGAGCTTGGTACAAGCCTAGCAATAAGCTGAGAAAACTCAGCTTTGACTGAGTTTGTGAACAGGGCACATAAGCCCTGTTTGATAAGCTTTTTTGAAGGCTTTAGAAAATTACCAAAAATCTAACAAAATGATAACAAGTAACTTGACCAGTTGAAGTTTTAAAAACAAAAAGTCTCACTTGATTTGGACCAATAATGAACCTATGAAAAATCACTCTAGTTTGGACAAAACTGAGTTTTCCAACCTTTTTGACTTTTAAGCAGTTTTGACAATATTGACTTTATTGAACTTTGATTCAAAATGGTGGACTGATGTTGATGTTAAATGGTAAATTGAAACTAGTGCAGGCTATCTTAATGAATTATAAACACAAAACAAGATTTTGATTATCCAAAATCCAAACAGTTAAAGGAGTAAGACAGTTAACAAAAGATTTTGACTTTTAAGGTTTGTAGTTGCAATATAATGACTGCAATGAGCTCAAATGAGCTTAGCAAGCATGAAACAACAGGCTTTAATCACTGACTTAACCTCTAGCACAGATTAAGTAACTGATCCAAACACACCTACATTAACTGTTTTGTAAATTTAAACTATACTAACCACTGATTTAACTCATTCCATTAATTAAACTAACTCTAATATCCTAATTACTACTAATTAAACATATTTAATGACCAGAGATTCAAATATAAGCACAATATTAAAACTGCATCAAAATTGAAAATGAGAGAAAAGGCTCACAAGTGTCCAAGCTTATATTGCAGCTTAAACAGAACCCAATATATGCTATTCTATATCAAATCCAACCCAAACACTGCTCTGCAACAACCAATATCATCACCATGCCTGCTTGACCCAAATGTTCTAACCAGTTGACTTTCTTTGACCAAAACCAAACTTGATTGAAACTGTTTTCCCAAGCTTACAAAAAACTATATTGAGATTTTATAAGCTTGTTTGAGCTTATAAATAAGCTGATTGAAACTTTAAGA
>BPTQ01000005.1:140355642-140366617 GCA_019973895.1 Chrysanthemum seticuspe | reverse complement strand
CCTTGTTCTTTAAAACATCACCATGCTCATCAAGTTTTACTTTGAAGATCCACTTTAGAGAAATGATCATTGCACATTCTGGAGCAGGTATTAATTCCCATACATCTAGTCGATCAAACTCATGAATTTCTTCTTGCATGGCATTGAAACAGTTGTCTTCATTCATGGTAGTTTTCACGTCTTTTGGTTCGATCTTAGAGAGTACAAAGTTGAAGAAGCACCATAAGGCATCAGTTGCAAGTTGTTTCCGTGTGGATACTGGACGAGAGAGGTTTCCAATGATGTTGTCCAATGGATGATCATGTGTCCATTTTCTAAGATGTTCATGTGGTTGTTGTTGAGGAACTGAAGTAGCAGAGTCAATATCTCCTGATGATGATGGTTCTGATGATGATTCAGGAACAAATATGTTCTCAAAGGGTTCATCTTCTGGAGGAGCAAAAGGGTTTTCATCATCTGTAACAGCAGCAACATTTCCATTGTGTACACTTGATGATTGATGATTTGTTGATGAGACAGAGTGATCAGCAGCAGGCGCTTCTTGACTTAATGACATTGAAACTAAAGGGTTAACTTCTTTGACAGGGATAGAGGCAGCCTATGTTAATGGAACTGACATATCATTAGCACTTGGTTCCTAGTGTTCATCAAACATTGGATCAAATAATTTCTTCAAATCATCTTCTGAAGGAGGTACATAAGTAGTTGCTGGTGAGGGATTAGAAACAAGAGTAGAACTGATAGGACTACTGGATAAAATGACATTTGTCCCATCATTGACATTTGAAATTTAGAACCTATTTCACTTGAAAAACGGTCACATTCATTGGGGTCAGTCGAGGCAAAAATGATATCATCAACATATATTTGAACGTGAATTAAATGTTTGCCTGACTTTCTGGTAAACAACGTCGGATCAACTGCTCCTTTGCTGAATCCAGTAGATAGTAGAAACTTTGATATCGTATCATACCAAGCCCTTGGAGCTTGCTTCAAACCGTAAAGATCCTTCTTCAAATGATAGACGTGAGTAGGATGCTCTGGATTCACAAAGCCTTCAGGTTGGCTGACGTATACGACTTCTTTAAGATCTCCGTTAAGAAAAGCCGTCTTTACATCCATCTGATAGACTACCATGTTCTTACTTGCAGCATTAGCCAAGAAGATTCTGATTGCCTCGATACGAGCAACTGGAGCAAATGATACTTCAAAGTCAATACCCTCCTCTTGACGGTATCCTTTTGAAACCAATCGATCCTTGTTCTTTAAAACATCACCATGCTCATCAAGTTTTACTTTGAAGATCCACTTTAGAGAAATGATCATTGCACATTCTGGAGCAGGTATTAATTCCCATACATCTAGTCGATCAAACTCATGAATTTCTTCTTGCATGGCATTGAAACAGTTGTCTTCATTCATGGTAGTTTTCACGTCTTTTGGTTCGATCTTAGAGAGTACAAAGTTGAAGAAGCACCATAAGGCATCAGTTGCAAGTTGTTTCCGTGTGGATACTGGACGAGAGAGGTTTCCAATGATGTTGTCCAATGGATGATCATGTGTCCATTTTCTAAGATGTTCATGTGGTTGTTGTTGAGGAACTGAAGTAGCAGAGTCAATATCTCCTGATGATGATGGTTCTGATGATGATTCAGGAACAAATATGTTCTCAAAGGGTTCATCTTCTGGAGGAGCAAAAGGGTTTTCATCATTTGTAACAGCAGCAACATTTCCATTATGTACACTTGATGATTGATGATTTGTTGATGAGACAGAGTGATCAGCAGCAGGCGCTTCTTGACTTAATGACATTGAAACTAAAGGGTTAACTTCTTTGACAGGGATAGAGGCAGCCTATGTTAATGGAACTGACATATCATTAGCACTTGGTTCCTAGTGTTCATCAAACATTGGATCAAATAATTTCTTCAAATCATCTTCTGAAGGAGGTACATAAGTAGTTGCTGGTGAGGGATTAGAAACAAGAGTAGAACTGATAGGACTACTGGATAAAATGACATTTGTCCCATCATTGACATTTGAAATTTAGAACCTATTTCACTTGAAAAACGGTCACATTCATTGGGGTCAGTCGAGGCAAAAATGATATCATCAACATATATTTGAACGTGAATTAAATGTTTGCCTGACTTTCTGGTAAACAACGTCGGATCAACTGCTCCTTTGCTGAATCCAGTTGATAGTAGAAACTTTGATATCGTATCATACCAAGCCCTTGGAGCTTGCTTCAAACCGTAAAGAGCCTTCTTCAAATGATAGACGTGAGTAGGATGCTCTGGATTCACAAAGCCTTCAGGTTGGCTGACGTATACGACTTCTTTAAGATCTCCGTTAAGAAAAGCCGTCTTTACATCCATCTGATAGACTACCATGTTCTTACTTGCAGCATTAGCCAAGAAGATTCTGATTGCCTCGATACGAGCAACTGGAGCAAATGATACTTCAAAGTCAATACCCTCCTCTTGACGGTATCCTTTTGCAACCAATCGATCCTTGTTCTTTAAAACATCACCATGCTCATCAAGTTTTACTTTGAAGATCCACTTTAGAGAAATGATCATTGCACATTCTGGAGCAGGTACTAATTCCCATACATCTAGTCGATCAAACTCATGAATTTCTTCTTGCATGGCATTGAAACAGTTGTCTTCATTCATGGCAGTTTTCACGTCTTTTGGTTCGATCTTAGAGAGTACAGAGTTGAAGAAGCACCATAAGGCATCAGTTGCAAGTTGTTTCCGTGTGGATACTGGACGAGAGAGGTTTCCAATGATGTTGTCCAATGGATGATCATGTGTCCATTTTATAAGATGTTCATGTGGTTGTTGTTGAGGAACTGAAGTAGCAGAGTCAATATCTCCTGATGATGATGGTTCTGATGATGATTCAGGAACAAATATGTTCTCAAAGGGTTCATCTTCTGGAGGAGCAAAAGGGTTTTCATCATTTGTAACAGCAGCAACATTTCCATTATGTACACTTGATGATTGATGATTTGTTGATGAGACAGAGTGATCAGCAGCAGGCGCTTCTTGACTTAATGACATTGAAACTAAAGGGTTAACTTCTTTGACAGGGATAGAGGCAGCCTATGTTAATGGAACTGACATATCATTAGCACTTGGTTCCTAGTGTTCATCAAACATTGGATCAAATAATTTCTTCAAATCATCTTCTGAAGGAGGTACATAAGTAGTTGCTGGTGAGGGATTAGAAACAAGAGTAGAACTGATAGGACTACTGGATAAAATGACATTTGTCCCATCATTGACATTTGAAATTTAGAACCTATTTCACTTGAAAAACGGTCACATTCATTGGGGTCAGTCGAGGCAAAAATGATATCATCAACATATATTTGAACGTGAATTAAATGTTTGCCTGACTTTCTGGTAAACAACGTCGGATCAACTGCTCCTTTGCTGAATCCAGTTGATAGTAGAAACTTTGATATCGTATCATACCAAGCCCTTGGAGCTTGCTTCAAACCGTAAAGAGCCTTCTTCAAATGATAGACGTGAGTAGGATGCTCTGGATTCACAAAGCCTTCAGGTTGGCTGACGTATACGACTTCTTTAAGATCTCCGTTAAGAAAAGCCGTCTTTACATCCATCTGATAGACTACCATGTTCTTACTTGCAGCATTAGCCAAGAAGATTCTGATTGCCTCGATACGAGCAACTGGAGCAAATGATACTTCAAAGTCAATACCCTCCTCTTGACGGTATCCTTTTGAAACCAATCGATCCTTGTTCTTTAAAACATCACCATGCACATCAAGTTTTACTTTGAAGATCCACTTTAGAGAAATGATCATTGCACATTCTGGAGCAGGTATTAATTCCCATACATCTAGTCGATCAAACTCATGAATTTCTTCTTGCATGGCATTGAAACAGTTGTCTTCATTCATGGTAGTTTTCACGTCTTTTGGTTCGATCTTAGAGAGTACAAAGTTGAAGAAGCACCATAAGGCATCAGTTGCAAGTTGTTTCCGTGTGGATACTGGACGAGAGAGGTTTCCAATGATGTTGTCCAATGGATGATCATGTGTCCATTTTCTAAGATTTCATGTGGTTGTTGTTGAGGAACTGAAGTAGCAGAGTCAATATCTCCTGATGATGATGGTTCTGATGATGATTCAGGAACAAATATGTTCTCAAAGGGTTCATCTTCTGGAGGAGCAAAAGGGTTTTCATCATTTGTAACAGCAGCAACATTTCCATTATGTACACTTGATGATTGATGATTTGTTGATGAGACAGAGTGATCAGCAGCAGGCGCTTCTTGACTTAATGACATTGAAACTAAAGGGTTAACTTCTTTGACAGGGATAGAGGCAGCCTATGTTAATGGAACTGACATATCATTAGCACTTGGTTCCTAGTGTTCGTCAAACATTGGATCAAATAATTTCTTCAAATCATCTTCTGAAGGAGGTACATAAGTAGTTGCTGGTGAGGGATTAGAAACAAGAGTAGAACTGATAGGACTACTGGATAAAATGACATTTGTCCCATCATTGACATTTGAAATTTAGAACCTATTTCACTTGAAAAACGGTCACATTCATTGGGGTCAGTCGAGGCAAAAATGATATCATCAACATATATTTGAACGTGAATTAAATGTTTGCCTGACTTTCTGGTAAACAACGTCGGATCAACTGCTCCTTTGCTGAATCCAGTTGATAGTAGAAACTTTGATATCGTATCATACCAAGCCCTTGGAGCTTGCTTCAAACCGTAAAGAGCCTTCTTCAAATGATAGACGTGAGTAGGATGCTCTGGATTCACAAAGCCTTCAGGTTGGCTGACGTATACGACTTCTTTAAGATCTCCGTTAAGAAAAGCCGTCTTTACATCCATTTGATAGACTACCATGTTCTTACTTGCAGCATTAGCCAAGAAGATTCTGATTGCCTCGATACGAGAAACTGGAGCAAATGATACTTCAAAGTCAATACCCTCCTCTTGACGGTATCCTTTTGCAACCAATCGATTCTTGTTCTTTAAAACATCACCATGCTTATCAAGTTTTACTTTGAAGATCCACTTTAGAGAAATGATCATTGCACATTCTGGAGCAGGTACTAATTCCCATACAACTAGTCGATCAAACTCATGAATTTCTTCTTGCATGGCATTGAAACAGTTGTCTTCATTCATGGCAGTTTTCACGTCTTTTGGTTTGATCTTAGAGAGTACAGAGTTGAAGAAGCACCATAAGGCATCAGTTGCAAGTTGTTTCTGTGTGGATACTGGACGAGAGAGGTTTCCAATGATGTTGTCCAATGGATGATCATGTGTCCATTTTATAAGATGTTCATGTTGTTGTTGTTGAGGAACTGAAGTAGCAGAGTCAATATCTCCGGATGATGATGGTTCTGATGATGATTCAGGAACAAATATGTTCTCAAATGGTTCATCTTCTGGGGGAGCAAAAGGGTTTTCATCATCTGTAACAGCAACAACATTTCCATTGTGTACACTTGATGATTGATGATTTGTTGATGAGACAGAGTGATCAGCAGCAGGCGCTTCTTGACTTAATGACATTGAAACTAAAGGGTTAACTTCTTTGACAGGGATAGAGGCAGCCTATGTTAATGGAACTGACATATCATTAGCACTTGGTTCCTAGTGTTCATCAAACATTGGATCAAATAATTTCTTCAAATCATATTCTGAAGGAGGTACATAAGTAGTTGCTGGTGAGGGATTAGAAACAAGAGTAGAACTGATAGGACTACTGGATAAAATGACATTTGTCCCATCATTGACATTTGAAATTTAGAACCTATTTCACTTGAAAAACGGTCACATTCATTGGGGTCAGTTGAGGCAAAAATGATATCATCAACATATATTTGAACGTGAATTAAATGTTTGCCTGACTTTCTGGTAAACAATGTCGGATCAACTGCTCCTTTGCTGAATCCAGTAGATAGTAGAAACTTTGATAGCGTATCATACCAAGCCCTTGGAGCTTGCTTCAAACCGTAAAGAGCCTTCTTCAAATGATAGACGTGAGTAGGATGCTCTGGATTCACAAAGCCTTCAGGTTGGCTGACGTATACGACTTCTTTAAGATCTCCGTTAAGAAAAGCCGTCTTTACATCCATTTGATAGACTACCATGTTCTTACTTGCAGCATTAGCCAAGAAGATTCTGATTGCCTCGATACGAGCAACTGGAGCAAATGATACTTCAAAGTCAATACCCTCCTCTTGACGGTATCCTTTTGCAACCAATCGATCCTTGTTCTTTAAAACATCACCATGCTCATCAAGTTTTACTTTGAAGATCCACTTTAGAGAAATGATCATTGCACATTCTGGAGCAGGTATTAATTCCCATACATCTAGTCGATCAAACTCATGAATTTCTTCTTGCATGGCATTGAAACAGTTGTCTTCATTCATGGTAGTTTTCACGTCTTTTGGTTCGATCTTAGAGAGTACAAAGTTGAAGAAGCACCATAAGGCATCAGTTGCAAGTTGTTTCCGTGTGGATACTGGACGAGAGAGGTTTCCAATGATGTTGTCCAATGGATGATCATGTGTCCATTTTCTAAGATGTTCATGTGGTTGTTGTTGAGGAACTGAAGTAGCAGAGTCAATATCTCCTGATGATGATGGTTCTGATGATGATTCAGGAACAAATATGTTCTCAAAGGGTTCATCTTCTGGAGGAGCAAAAGGGTTTTCATCATTTGTAACAGCAGCAACATTTCCATTATGTACACTTGATGATTGATGATTTGTTGATGAGACAGAGTGATCAGCAGCAGGCGCTTCTTGACTTAATGACATTGAAACTAAAGGGTTAACTTCTTTGACAGGGATAGAGGCAGCCTATGTTAATGGAACTGACATATCATTAGCACTTGGTTCCTAGTGTTCATCAAACATTGGATCAAATAATTTCTTCAAATCATCTTCTGAAGGAGGTACATAAGTAGTTGCTGGTGAGGGATTAGAAACAAGAGTAGAACTGATAGGACTACTGGATAAAATGACATTTGTCCCATCATTGACATTTGAAATTTAGAACCTATTTCACTTGAAAAACGGTCACATTCATTGGGGTCAGTTGAGGCAAAAATGATATCATCAACATATATTTGAACGTGAATTAAATGTTTGCCTGACTTTCTGGTAAACAATGTCGGATCAACTGCTCCTTTGCTGAATCCAGTAGATAGTAGAAACTTTGATAGCGTATCATACCAAGCCCTTGGAGCTTGCTTCAAACCGTAAAGAGCCTTCTTCAAATGATAGACGTGAGTAGGATGCTCTGGATTCACAAAGCCTTCAGGTTGGCTGACGTATACGACTTCTTTAAGATATCCGTTAAGAAAAGCCGTCTTTACATCCATCTGATAGACTACCATGTTCTTACTTGCAGCATTAGCCAAGAAGATTCTGATTGCCTCGATACGAGCAACTGGAGCAAATAATACTTCAAAGTCAATACCCTCCTCTTGACGGTATCCTTTTGCAACCAATCGATCCTTGTTCTTTAAAACATCACCATGCTCATCAAGTTTTACTTTGAAGATCCACTTTAGAGAAATGATCATTGCACATTCTGGAGCAGGTACTAATTCCCATACATCTAGTCGATCAAACTCATGAATTTCTTCTTGCATGGCATTGAAACAGTTGTCTTCATTCATGGCAGTTTTCACGTCTTTTGGTTCGATCTTAGAGAGTACAGAGTTGAAGAAGCACCATAAGGCATCAGTTGCAAGTTGTTTCCGTGTGGATACTGGACAAGAGAGGTTTCCAATGATGTTATCCAATGGATGATCATGTGTCCATTTTCTAAGATGTTCATGTTGTTGTTGTTGAGGAACTGAAGTAGCAGAGTCAATATCTCCGGATGATGATGGTTCTGATGATGATTCAGGAACAAATATGTTCTCAAATGGTTCATCTTCTGGGGGAGCAAAAGGGTTTTCATCATCTGTAACAACAGCAACATTTCCATTGTGTACACTTGATGATTGATGATTTGTTGATGAGACAGAGTGATCAGCAGCAGGCGCTTCTTGACTTAATGACATTGAAACTAAAGGGTTAACTTCTTTGACAGGGATAGAGGCAGCCTATGTTAATGGAACTGACATATCATTAGCACTTGGTTCCTAGTGTTCATCAAACATTGGATCAAATAATTTCTTCAAATCATCTTCTGAAGGAGGTACATAAGTAGTTGCTGGTGAGGGATTAGAAACAAGAGTAGAACTGATAGGACTACTGGATAAAATGACATTTGTCCCATCATTGACATTTGAAATTTAGAACCTATTTCACTTGAAAAACGGTCACATTCATTGGGGTCAGTTGAGGCAAAAATGATATCATCAACATATATTTGAACGTGAATTAAATGTTTGCCTGACTTTCTGGTAAACAATGTCGGATCAACTGCTCCTTTGCTGAATCCAGTAGATAGTAGAAACTTTGATAGCGTATCATACCAAGCCCTTGGAGCTTGCTTCAAACCGTAAAGAGCCTTCTTCAAATGATAGACGTGAGTAGGATGCTCTGGATTCACAAAGCCTTCAGGTTTGCTGACGTATACGACTTCTTTAAGATATCCGTTAAGAAAAGCCGTCTTTACATCCATCTGATAGACTACCATGTTCTTACTTGCAGCATTAGCCAAGAAGATTCTGATTGCCTCGATACGAGCAACTGGAGCAAATAATACTTCAAAGTCAATACCCTCCTCTTGACGGTATCCTTTTGCAACCAATCGATCCTTGTTCTTTAAAACATCACCATGCTCATCAAGTTTTACTTTGAAGATCCACTTTAGAGAAATGATCATTGCACATTCTGGAGCAGGTACTAATTCCCATACATCTAGTCGATCAAACTCATGAATTTCTTCTTGCATGGCATTGAAACAGTTGTCTTCATTCATGGCAGTTTTCACGTCTTTTGGTTCGATCTTAGAGAGTACAGAGTTGAAGAAGCACCATAAGGCATCAGTTGCAAGTTGTTTCCGTGTGGATACTGGACGAGAGAGGTTTCCAATGATGTTGTCCAATGGATGATCATGTGTCCATTTTCTAAGATGTCCATGTGGTTGTTGTTGAGGAACTGAAGTAGCAGAGTCAATATCTCCAGATGATGATGGTTCTGATGATGATTCAGGAAAAAATATGTTCTCAAAGGGTTCATCTTCTGGAGGAGCAAAAGGGTTTTCATCATCTGTAACAACAGCAACATTTCCATTGTGTACACTTGATGATTGATGATTTGTTGATGAGACAGAGTGATCAGCAGCAGGCGCTTCTTGACTTAATGACATTGAAACTAAAGGGTTAACTTCTTTGATAGGGATAGAGGCAGCCTATGTTAATGGAACTGACATATCATTAGCACTTGGTTCCTAGTGTTCATCAAACATTGGATCAAATAATTTCTTCAAATCATCTTCTGAAGGAGGTACATAAGTAGTTGCTGGTGAGGGATTAGAAACAAGAGTAGAACTGATAGGACTACTGGATAAAATGACATTTGTCCCATCATTGACATTTGAAATTTAGAACCTATTTCACTTGAAAAACGGTCACATTCATTGGGGTCAGTCGAGGCAAAAATGATATCATCAACATATATTTGAACGTGAATTAAATGTTTGCCTGACTTTCTGGTAAACAATGTCGGATCAACTGCTTCTTTGCTGAATCCAGTAGATAGTAGAAACTTTGATAGCGTATCATACCAAGCCCTTGGAGCTTGCTTCAAACCGTAAAGAGCCTTCTTCAAATGATAGACGTGAGTAGGATGCTCTGGATTCACAAAGCCTTCAGGTTGGCTGACGTATACGACTTCTTTAAGATCTCCGTTAAGAAAAGCCGTCTTTACATCCATCCGATAGACTACCATGTTCTTACTTGCAGCGTTAGCCAAGAAGATTCTGATTGCCTCGATACGAGCAACTGGAGCAAATGATACTTCAAAGTCAATACCCTCCTCTTGACGGTATCCTTTTTCAACCAATCGATCCTTGTTATTTAAAACATCACCATGCTCATCAAGTTTTACTTTGAAGATCCACTTTAGAGAAATGATCATTGCACATTCTGGAGCAGGTACTAATTCCCATACATCTAGTCGATCAAACTCATGAATTTCTTCTTGCATGGCATTGAAACAGTTGTCTTCATTCATGGCAGTTTTCACGTCTTTTGGTTCGATCTTAGAGAGTACAGAGTTGAAGAAGCACCATAAGGCATCAGTTGCAAGTTGTTTCCGTGTGGATACTGGACGAGAGAGGTTTCCAATGATGTTGTCCAATGGATGATCATGTGTCCATTTTCTAAGATGTTCATGTGGTTGTTGTTGAGGAACTGAAGTAGCAGAGTCAATATCTCCGGATGATGATGGTTCTGATGATGATTCAGGAACAAATATGTTCTCAAATGGTTCATCTTCTGGGGGAGCAAAAGGGTTTTCATCATCTGTAACAACAGCAACATTTCCATTGTGTACACTTGATGATTGATGATTTGTTGATGAGACAGAGTGATCAGCAGCAGGCGCTTCTTGACTTAATGACATTGAAACTAAAGGGTTAACTTCTTTGACAGGGATAGAGGCAGCCTATGTTAATGGAACTGACATATCATTAGCACTTGGTTCCTAGTGTTCATCAAACATTGGATCAAATAATTGTTAGTAGTTCACATGTGTTACCTTTACAACGACAACAATGTCTACTACTTTTGGGAAAACGAGGGGGTCTTCTACTTGGTAAACTCTTGTATAAACAAGGACTTAGTAGTAGTCTTGGTAGTAGTAGGCCTCTATAACTGAGACGATGAAGTCAAGGAGTTGTTGTTGGTGTACTTGTAGAATCTTTTACCTGTGTACTAGTAGGTAACCTGTTGTAGTAACCTTTGGAGAGAGCAGGTCATAGGTGTGCCTTTGTTG
>BPTQ01000005.1:140325001-140345797 GCA_019973895.1 Chrysanthemum seticuspe | reverse complement strand
AAGATTAATTTTACTATTTAATACTTTAATATTAATTAATTATTAATTAAACTATTATTAATTATTAAAAATACTAGATTAAAAAGGAAAAATCTGAGAAAATTCCTAAAAATACTTTAATATGACAGAAACTTAAGAAAAATATAAAAACATATAAGTGCTTAATAATAAGCTGAAAAGAAAATTAAAAAGCTAAATTATATTAAATAAACGCTATCACTATTTTTAAAGTTGATGTTTTTGTGTTTTTTATTGTTTAAACCTATTTAACTACTGATAATACAAACTTTTAATGAAAACAAAAATTTTAGAACTTAAAAATAAGCAGTATGGAGGCTTATGAGCTTAATAGTTTAGCTTTTGAGCTTTCAAAAGAATTTTTAGCTCAAATGAGCTCACAACAAGCTTACAAGCTGGAACCAAAGGTAAAATAAGATGCAAACAAGCTAAAGGTACTTAAATGAAGCTAAAAGGCACAAAGAACCACACTGATAAGCTTTAATAAGCAAATAAGCAATTCCAAAATACCCTGTGAACCAAACAGGCCTGCAGTCAATTCTACAAGCAATTTAAGCTTATGAAATAAGCTGATAAGCTCAATATAAGGACTGAAGTAGCAAGATGGGTTGATGGGCTTTCCAAAAAGTCCAAGCTCACACTGTGGGAACCACTAATGAGCTTGTGAAGAGCTTATGAAAAGGCTTGAAATACACTGAGTATTCAGTGTTCACAGGAAATGGGACAAACAAAAAGCTACAAGCAGCCCTACCAAATAAGCTAGAAATGGAAAAATAAGCACTGGACTAAAGAGACAGCTATGAGAGCTTTCCAAAAAGCTAAGGGTCAAGCCCTGGATCCCACTAATAAGCTCTGTGTGAGCTTGTGAAATCAAGCAGATAACACCAACTCCTCTGGCACAGGGGAGGTTTTTGGAAAATAGGTTAAAAGAAGCTAAGAAATAAGCAGTTTATAAGCTAACTAAAAATGAACTAAAATTATTCTAGTGAAGATAAGCAACAAAATACTAATATCCCAAAAGATGATAAGCTAAAAACTAATATTAAGATCTAGAGAAAATTAGCAACTTTAATCAAAAACTGACAACTAGGAATTTGACTTTAAGTAAAACTAAATAGTTGACTAATATGAACTTATGATTGATTCTACTTACTGATTATGTTATATTAAGCTTAGTTAAGATGAAATGAAGCTAGATTAACAAGTTATGAACAACTGGATGAAATTTGCACTATAAATCCTAACAGTGAGCTAACAGTTGGAGATTAAAGGCAATTTTGACTATTTAACAAGTAAGGACTGTATTTTATGGTTGCACTGAGCTGTTTTGAACTAATATGACATATAACAACCACAAACAACAACAAGCATACACTGGAATGCTAATTTATCAGCAAATCCAAACAACCCTTATATGAAACTGAATTTGTGATTTCCAAAACAACCTAATGATTTGAATCTCAACACTGATTCTAAACTTTATTTTATGATTATATAAGACCAATTAAGCATGATAAACCAACAATAGTAGCATAAAACAAAGAGATGGACAATTTGCTAATTTAACTGTGATAATGAGATTTTAAGCAATAACCAATATCAAAGAACAAGCAACCTATTTTAATCTATGTTATCACTTAACAACACCACTGAAACTTAGAAACACAAAAATTTCAGGCAAGAACTTACTTATACAGTAAAATGCAAATATTGAGTATAAAGCTTACAATGAACTGTCCAGCTGAAAACCAAGAACAAGGAACCAAAGAACACTCCTACTACCTCCCATGAGGTTCTAAACCAGCTTCCATCCAATATTCAACCTGCTTCAGATTCAATGATTTTTTTATTTTTAACCTATTTTTCTTGATTTTTATGAATTTTTAAGTTCTATAACTACAACTGAATTTAATGGTTCTAATAGCTCTCAGAAGCTATATAAGGAACTTATATGAGCTTATGAGTCCATAACATCAACTACAAACAACTTTAAGCTAAAATTGAGATTTTGCTCAAGAATTGCATAAACTGAGATAAGATTGAATTACTAAAATTGATAGTTGAAAAAGGTTTAACTTATATTGGAAATACTGATAATACAACTTGAAAGCTAGAAATTACACTGGAATATGAAAATTAAGCTATTCGACATACATTAACTAAAAACTAAAACTAGATAGCATCCACATTGCTTCATTCTTTCTTTATATTGATCTTTTAGAGTTCCTTGTCGACCTCTGAATGTATCCCACCTCTTTTCAACCCTTGGATCCTTTGAATTCATCAAAACCGTGCACTTGGCATTTTGGCGCCAAAAATATCAAAAGCAGGTTTTTGCAATTAATGATTTTTGGGAGGATGTGGAGGTGGAAGGGAGTGGGTAGACAGCTGTGATGAGGTGGAGGAAACAGGTGGTGGAAACCATGGTGGTTTCTGGTTTTGGCGGGGATGTGAGGGAGATGAACAGTGGAGTGGGTTTGACTGGGGTTTGACCTCGTTTTTAGTAATAGGCTGGGGGTTCAAAATTGGGGGGGGGGGGGTCACCGGTTTTTGGACTGGCTCAAGGGTAGGTCAAGGTTCATGGTCCAAGGGTCAAGTGTTTGGGCTGCAAATTGGGCTTGGGTATTGGGTTTGTGGGTTAATAATACCAAGGGTCCGGTTGGGTTTGTAGCTTATAAATCACAAGGACCATTTTTGTAATTTCCTGATTTTTGAGGGACTGAAATTGTAACTTTCCCAAACTTATCAAAAGGGCCAAACATGCCAAGTACCAATAATACGAGGACTATAAATGCCATTTTTCATCTTTAAAAGAAAACAAGGACCATTTTTGACACTTTCCAAAAGTTTAAGGACCTTTTCTGCCATTTGCCTAAAGATTCATTCAAGGACCATTTTTGACAACTTAGAATATTTCAGGGACCTTGAATGATAAAACTCCACATTTTTGGATTCTAGGGACTAGATTTGCCAATCTTTGAAAGTTTAGGGACTGAAACTGTAAATTATGTAAACTTTGTTGTTTTTCATCAGTTTTCAATCCTTTTGCACTTGTAACACATAAAAACACATTTCAATGATATTTATAGTATTTTGTGGCATTTCTGAGTGTTTTCAAATGTTTTTACAGTTTAAATGGGAATAAAATGATGAGTATTTAGACACTCATCAGTGGATATAGTTAGATTAGTTTGATATAAGTGCTATGTTGTTGGTTCTAGCTTGTTTGCTTCTCGTAATATCCAAGTTTTGTATTACCAGACACAACTTAGCGCAGAGCCATAAATTGGTACAAGCTACCAATTTTTTTTGTTTTTTAACATTTAACATTCGAAAGTTTCTCTTCTTAATGTATTTAGTGATGTTGTTAACCCATCATCTTATATGTGTGTTAGTACAAGATTTATCAGTTTCGTTGATGACAATTTTCAACACATACATGCTCTACATTTTGTGTTTTTTAAGAAGTTTTTGAAGATAGATAGTTTCTTTACACATATTGTCGATACATTGTCTTGTTTGATATTAAATTAAAAACATTTACTAGGTCATGTAACTTCTCGACTTTTTGGGTTGTGCAAGTTTTTGAAAATGGATCATATTGTTGTACATTTGTAGCGAGTAACATACAAACTAACGGTAATCGTTACCATGATCATTCTTTAACCTCTAAAACCTACAAGGAAATACTCCCAAAGTTTCTATTACGATTGGTCCATGGTTCAAAACTGCTACTATGAGTTACATTTTTTCAACGTTGTGTAAGCCTAGTTTAGATGGTTCTTAGAGTTGGCATGAAGTCATTTAGTTGACTACAATAGGTCAAATATTTATCATCAAAATGGTTTATAAGGTATTCATGGGTTAACTTTACTTGAATGTATTTGATTGAGCTAATGTATATTTGATCTTACGAATTTATTTTGTTACTGGTCTTAGTATGTGTGTCAAAAAGGGTATATGCACAAAGTGGAAGCAATTTGGTTATGTCAAATTATTATATGAAGGTCTCTTGAGCAACTTTTTTTATGTCATAAGCTTACTTAAAGTGTCTTAGTTAAATTAAGTGGAATGAATATTCGTGTAAGTAACATCAATTGGCCTTTCGTTTGATCAGGTGAACCGTCTGGTATGGAGTTGTGTAACGATATACAAATCCAACTCAATAAATCAATGAGAGTAAAATTGTAACAATATCTCTAAAAGAATAGAATTAAATGTTTGTCCCACATCGGCTTGTGGAGATCAATGGATTGAGGAGAGGAATCCATAAAGTTGGGAAGGTGCATTGTAGGCTTGTAGCTACTTATACCTCAAGGACTTGTCTCTATGTGCTTTATAGTTTTAAATGAAATGGGTGTTAAAAGGTTCTTCTGTATAAACTTTTTATTTATATTACCAAAAGCCATTACTTCTGGAGTAGCCAATTGTTACAGTTCAAGTAAGAACCTCGGTACAATGATAACCAAATGATTTTGAGCAAATCACCAGCTTTCAACGGATTTGATTTGTCTTTACCAGAAGCCATTTGCTTCTGGACTAGCCAACTCTTAGATAAAATGTCTTTGGTGAGTCGATTACCAATTATGGTTTTCCAACTGCCTTTACCACAAGCCATAAACTTGCGGGCTAGCCAACTCTTCACTAATTAAAGATATGGAGAGCTGAATACCATACAATTTTTGGCAAATTGCAAGCCATCAACGGATTTGATATATCTTTACCAAGAGCCGTTTGCTTCTGGATTAGCCAATCCTTTAGTGGGTTAGACATGGAGGACTGATTACCATTTGTTGTGTAAGTGCAAAACACTTACACCAAAAAGAAAAAATTTTGGCCAAAAATGGGGGAATTGGGTGGTATAATTACATGATAAAATTCGTGAGAATTCCCCCCCCCCCACACTAGAAATGAATATTGCCCTCAATATTCAAAGTACCGGCTGTTATGCCGAAACTTAGAATGTAAAAGGGAAATACTACGGCCATTATTTTTGTGATGTTGTTTTTTTTTTTTTTTTTTTTTTTTTTTTTTTTTTTTTTGGTTGAAAACTTATATACAACAGCGGGGGGCAACTCCCCCACACTAGGGTGGTAGAAAGTAGAAAGAAGTCAGAAATATGGGTGAAAACCCATATTGTGTGCTACTGTTTTTGATTTCCGAGTCGCTAGCTTGACTCGATCCCCGCATTCATTGGTTCATGGGGAAAGTTTGTAGATCCGGGACAACCACAGGTGGAATGTCCTCTCCAAAATAATGCTTCAACCGATGACCATTCACTTTAAAATTTGGACCATCGGGTTGAGATAACTCAATGGTTCCATAAGGAAATACTTTAGTGATGGTGAATGGTCCAGACCAGCGGGATTTTAGTTTTCCTGAGAAAATCTTCAATCTTGAATTGAAAAGAAGGACTTGATCACCGACGTTGAAAACGCGATTCTTGATTTTGGAGTCATGAATCTTATTTGTATTTTCTTTGTAGATCAAAGAGTTCTCGTATGCTTGATCACGGAGTTCATTTAGTTCATTCATTTGAACTTTTCTGTGATCACCAGCTGTCTGAATATCGAAGTTTGCATGTTTCAAGGCCCAGTATGCTTTGTGCTCAAGCTCAATCGGCAGATGACACGCCTTTCCGTACACTAGCTTGTATGGAGTACACCCGATTGGTGTTTTATAAGCTGTACGGAAGGCCCAGAGTGCGTCATCTAGCTTATCCGACCAAGAGGCACGGTTTTCGCCTACTGTCCTTTCCAGAATTCTTTTAATCCCTCGGTTGGAAACTTCCACTTGCCCACTTGTTTGGGGGTGGTACGCAGTAGAGAGACGGTGAGTTACACCATACTTTTGCATGACTCTGTCAAACTGGTCATTGCAGAAATGCGTACCACGATCACTGATTATAGCTCGTGGAGTTCCAAACCTAGCAAAAAGAGATTTTAAGAATTTCACAACAACTCGGGCATCGTTGGTAGGCAAAGCTTTCGCTTCAACCCAGTTTGACAAATAGTCAACGGCCACGAGTATGTATTTATTTCCTCGAGATGAAGGAAATGGCCCCATAAAGTCAATGCCCCAGATGTCAAAAATCTCACACACTTGAATGGCGTTTTGCGGCATTTCATTTCTTTGTGAGATATTTCCGTGACGTTGACAAGCGTCACAGGTTTTGACAAATTCGTGGGCATCCTTGTAAATCGTGGGCCAATAAAATCCGGAATCAAACACCTTCTTGGCAGTGTAGTTTGGACTATGATGGCCCCCGGTGGGTCCAGCATGGCAAGCTTTGAGAATGTCCATAGCTTCCTGTCCATAAACACACCGTCGGATGACTTGATCCGCACAGATTTTGAATAAGTAGGGGTCGTCCCAGAAGTAATGTTTAACATCCTTGAAGAATTTGTTCTTCTGTTGGGTCGACATTCCTTTCACTATGAAGTTACCCGCATGGTAATTTGCGAAGTCAGCAAACCATGCGGTAGTAGAGTTTCCACGAAAAGTAACCGCATTGAGTGTTTCGAGAGGAAATGTTTCATTTATTTCCTTTTTCTCGAAAACATCTTGGTGAGGGTTTTCTAGACGGGAAAGATGATCAGCAGTCAGGTTCTCAGCTCCTTTTTTATCACGTATAATGATATCAAATTCTTGCAGGAGGAGAACCCAACGGAGCAATCTCGGCTTTGCATCTTGTTTTGCAAAGAGATATTTGAGAGCCGAGTGATCCGTATACACCACGCATTTGGTCAAGATTAGGTATGGCCGAAACTTCTCAAACGCATACACCACGGCTAGTAGCTCTTTTTCTGTAGTGGTGTAATGGGTTTGAGCTTCAGTCATAGTCTTACTCGCGTAGTGGATAGGCTGAAAATGCTTGGTTTTACGTTGCCCCAGGACTTCACCGATAGCAAAATCACTTGCATCGCACATGAGCTCAAAAGGCAAATCCCAGTCGGGGGCAACGAGAATGGGTGCTTCCGTAAGCTTTTTCTTTAATGTTTCAAAAGCTTTGATGCACTCGGGTGAGAAGATAAAAGGAGCATCTTTTTTAAGAAGATGGGTCATAGGCCGGGCGATCTTAGAAAAATCTTGTATGAATCTGCGATAAAAACCGGCATGACCTAAAAAACTCCTAATACCTTTGACGGTAGTAGGATGAGGCAATTTAGCAATAACATCGACTTTTGCTTTGTCAACCTCAATCCCATTTTTGGAAATCTTATGGCCAAGGACAATACCCTCCTTAACCATAA
Source organism: Chrysanthemum seticuspe (assembly GCA_019973895.1). Classification (NCBI taxonomy): domain Eukaryota; kingdom Viridiplantae; phylum Streptophyta; class Magnoliopsida; order Asterales; family Asteraceae; genus Chrysanthemum; species Chrysanthemum seticuspe. The sequence continues at coordinate 140,338,526 of BPTQ01000005.1, read as the reverse complement.
AATGGCTCTTCTCCCAATTTAGACAAAGATTGGTGTCTTCACACCGTTTGAGCAATTTTTCTAAATGGGAGAGACATGTTTGAAATGAGTCCCCAATGACCGAGAAGTCATCCATAAACACCTCAATTGTTTCCCCGATCATGTCGTGGAAAATTGCCATCATACATCGTTGGAACGTGCCAGGAGCGTTACATAGGCCAAAAGGCATACGTCTGTAGGCAAAAGTTCCGTATGGGCAGGTGAATGTGGTCTTTTCTTGATCCTGTGGATCAATGGGGATCTGAAAATACCCCGAGAAACCATCTAGGAAACAATAGTACTCGTTCCCTGCTAATCTCTCAAGCATTTGGTCCATGAAAGGTAGAGGAAAATGGTCTTTTCGGGTGGCGTCATTCAACTTGCGATAGTCAATACACACACGCCATCCCGTAACCAATCGAGTTGGAATTAACTCGTTTTCTTCATTTGTGACAACAGTTATGCCACCCTTTTTTGGAACACAGTGGATGGGACTGACCCAAGGACTATCAGAGATCGGGTAAATTAAACCGGCATCAAGAAGTTTGATAACCTCATGGATTTTTGGATTTACTCGTCTTTGTTGTTGAACTGCTGGCTTGAAGTCATCCTCCATCAAGATTTTCTGAGTACAAAACTCAGGGTTGATACCCTTAATGTCGGAGAGTTTCCAAGCAATTGCTTGCTTGTGTGACTTCAAGACCTTTATCAGAGCAGTCTTTTCATCTTTACTCAAATCTCGAGCAATAATGACGGGTAATTTATCATCACCCTCAAGAAATGTATACTCGAGATGAGGTGGTAAGTCCTTAAGTTCTACCTCAGGAAATTCTTCAGTTTTCTCAACTGACTTGACTTCCTTATTATGAAGCTCGACGGGAGGCCGGGAGGGAGTGATGATGGATCATCATTGAGCAACTTCTCAAGGAGAAGAATGTCCCCCTCGATGTCAATTGGAGCGTGATCAATTTCCCATGAAACCGAATCACTAGACAAGTATGCTTCAATCTCTTCCAAGATGAAGTCGCTTTCCTCAAACGGAGTGAGAGAAGGGGAAGGGTCGGAAATGATAGGTTGAGAAGATGTGGTGGGATCCCCACTCACAGAATTATGAGAATAACCAAGAAACTCTTAAGAGTACTCCTCTGAAGCAATATCAATTACATCGATTCGGTTAACCGATTCAGCATCATAGTTTGAGGAGTACCTCGAAGTTTGATCGAGGTTAAAGGTAACGGCTTCATCACCCACACGTAATGTGATTTCATGCTCAAATACATCAATAAGAGCATGGCCCGTCCTTAGGAATCCTCGTCCAACAATGAGAGGAACCCGTGGATCAGCATCGAAATCAACGACTACAAAGTCAGCTGAAAAATGGAACTTTCCTACTTTCACAAATACGTCCTCGGCAATGCCAAGTGGACGGGATATTGAACGATCTGCAAGCTCGAGATTCATGCATGTAGGAGTAAGGTCCGGAAGAGAAAGTTTCTTCCATACTGAGTGAGGCATCAGGTTAATGCTTGCACCAAGATCGGCTAAGGCAAGGCATTCAACCATTCCTGGAAATACACAAGGTAAGAGAAATTTTCCAGGATCTCCAAGCTTATCGGGAAGCTTCTTCAAGATAATTGCTGAGCAGTTCTCGTTCAGTGGAGTTTTTTGCCATCTCAAACAGTCTTTCCTTGTTGCTTAACATGTGTTTGAGAGTTGATGCAAACTTGGGCATCAGCATGATAGCATCCGCAAAGCTTATGTCAAAATGTAGTTCTTGGAAATTTTGAAAAAATTTGTCCATTTGATGACTGGCTTTTTCGCGGAGCTTCTGTTCATTTAAACGTGATGGGTAAGGAATAGAGGATTTGGATTTCTGGTTTTCAACTGAGACGTCATGTGAATAAAAAACAACTCCTTGCTTAGACTTGGGTTTCAGGACAACTTGAGGTTGGACATCGTTGGTACCTCCGTTATTAGTAGGAAGTTTGATTTCTCCCGAACCAGCTAACTTTATTTCCCAACCACTCGTGAATGGCTGATACTAAAAGCTAGACAGCCCGGGAGAAAAATGTGAGTTTACCAAGGATTAAAATAACCTTAGATCGTTTATGTCCTGGTGAGGTGTGATATCCTGAATACAACGACTGTGTGATAAAATGATATGATCAAGAATGTACAAAAACAGGAATCTGATTGACTAACACTAGGAATGTGAATAGTAATAGCTCTGTCACAGCTATGCCGTTAAAAACGTACAATCAGAAACCTAAAAACGCAAAAGATATACAAACGTACGTTACTAAAACGTAAACGTTTAAAAACAAAACGACTATAACTATAATAGAGATTTACAAGTCTAGGCGACTTAAATGCAAATTAAATAAAATAAAATATAAAAACTATTAAATAAACGTTATCACTATATTTACAATTGATGTTTGTGATTTTGTTTATTAAACTTATTATATAATTTACAAATTATAAAAGTGTAAGAAAACTTAAAAATCTAAAACAAGAACGTATATGTGACAAATACTTACATGTAACAAAATAAAAAGTGAATTCTATCAAATATAACTCCCACAAATGTGAAAATCATATTTTTAGAATCCTAAAAAGATAAGAAATTTATTAGAAAAGAAAGATAAATTTTTAAACTATTAAATAAATTATTATAAATTAAAAATGAATTAAATGAATTAAAATTGAATTAAATAATAAGAAAATCTAAAATTAGCTTAAATAAATGAAATTAAGAATTTGAAAAATCTAAAATATCATAAAATGAATTAAGAAACTGAAAATGTATTTTTTACATGTATATTCTATTTATTATTAATTATTTACTATTATAAATACAATTAAATACTAGAAAATATAAAAATAACTTGGAAAATTAAAATTTACACTTAGAAAAATCTAAAATATTATAAAACTAATTTTAAAACAGAAAATATATTTATTATACAATTATACTAATTATTAATAATTAATAACTATTAAAAAAGTATTAAAAACTAATATTTAATTATTAAAAATACTAAATGAATAAAGAAAAATCTCAAACTTTTTACAAAATTCTAAAATAAATAAAAGAAGATAGGAAAAGTATAAAAACTATGGCTTATGTACAAAAATAAGCTAATGAGCAAAAGCTCCAAATGGAAGCTTTTACTCAAGCTTGAAAAGGAGTTTCTTTTTGGCTTTTCTGAATTCTGGATTAATGTACTACTGATATTATACATATAATGAAAATGAAACTTTACAAAACAAGAAATAAGCAAAACATGAGCTTATGAGCCCAACAGTTAAGCTTTTGGCTTGACTGTTGGAGCTTAAGCTCATGATAAGCTCAAAATAAGCTCTACAGATAAAACAAAAGGGAAACTAAGGAATATACAAGTAATATGTACATATATGAACAAGCATGTGCACTGGATTCACCTATAAGCTAGCAATAAGCTCATAAGCTCTTACATTGCACACAGAACCAAACACCCCTTGCAGCTTTTTGTAATGGCCAATTAAGCTAAGGAAATAAGCTAAAAGACCAAACTAAGTATTGGGATAGCAAGATGGGTTGGTTGGGTTGCCAAAAAGCCAAAGCTCATCAAGTGGGACCCACTGATGAGCTTTTGCTAGGCTTATGAAAATGCTATCAAATCACTGACTCAGCTCAAGCTGAGTCAGTGAATGCTGAGTTTTGGGACAACAAAGAAGCATGTTGCAGCCCTAGAGAATAAGCTACAATGTCCAATTAAAGCACATGATCAAAAAGTTGGCTTGCTAAGCTTCCTAAAAAGCCAAGCCACACAGGCTAGTGATCTTTAATGAGCTTTTGAGAGCTTGTGGAAATGGTGTAAATGGACTGCATAAGCAGTCCATTGTTGTGCATGGGCAAACACAAACTCCTACATGACTTATCAAATAAGCTCTAATAAGCTCAACTCAAATTGATATCTTGAGATGGGTACCTTGGCTTTGTGAAAAGCCAAGGGTCACATACTCAAGCTCAATGAGGAGCTTATCAAAACTTATTTAACAAGCCCCACTCAACTGTTTGCTTCAGTTGAGTGGGCAAAATGGGACAAATTAAGGAGATGATTGAACTAGGCAAATAAGCTAAAGAATGCAAAATAAGCATACACATAGATAAAAGACTACAAAGGCTACACAAAGAAGCCAAGTACACAAGCTAAGGTCAAATCCACAAGCTTTTGCAAGCTTGTGAATTTGACCCCAAAACCTGTGCACAGAGCATCATTTGTGAACAGGTATCCAACATAAGCTATAAAATAAGCACTTAAAAAGCTAAGAAATGGAAAACTAATATTTTTGTAATTTTCTTTAGCAACTAGACTTTAAAAATCCCAAAAGATCATAAACTGAATCCTACTAATAAGGCCACAGTGAAATTCCAAATTTAATTCAAAAACGACCCATTGAAGATTTTGACTTTTTGATAAAAACTAAAAGTTGACCAAAGTGAGATTTAAACAGATCTTAAACACTTATTATGATGTTATGAAGTGAACTAAGACTGATTAGAGCAAGATTATCAACTTTTGAGCACAAAATGATGATCATGGCTTATTAAATCTCAACAGTGACTGCTCAAACCAAGATTATATGATACTTTGACTTTCTGCTATCAAGGACTAGTTTTCTTGACTAAATTGAGTTTATAGACACTTAAGAAACACAGAGCAAGCACAAGCAACAACTCAAACCATATCTTTAACAGTTAAAACTAGCAATTCCAAACAACCTTCAATAGGACTGATTTGAGTTTAACAAAGCAAATGACTACATAGACCAATTCCATTCAATCCATAGATACCAAAGTGTCAAAGTGGATCTGTTTCAACCTAAACCAGGTGTCAAACAAGTCTAGGTCTAGGATTTTCAAAAATTGAAATCTTAACAGTTAAAATGCAATGTCCAACCATGATCAAATCCAAAACATAAATACCTAATTTTAAGCTATAATATCATTAAATAACAACAAATAAACTCAGAATCATGAAAATCATAGCATCTAAAGGACTAAAACAGTAATTTGCAAAAATGAGAAATATGCTTACAAATGAGAATATGGACTGAGACATAGAAACCAAGGACAAGGTTACACCTATTAGCTTCCCAATAAGCTCCTAATATCCCATAGCATTCCAAATCCAACCCTGCTTCATCACCTTCTTCATAATTCTGATTTTTGATTATTCATTGATTTTCTTGATTTTTTTAGTACTTTTCTGAATTTAAAAGACTGAGACTGTTTTAATGAATCTGAAAACCTTAAAACTTTGTCAAGAGCTTGTTGAGTTCAAAGAATCCATCAAACAACCATTTAATATGAAATTCAAAGAACTTGAAAATTTAAAGGAAATAAGCAAAAACATTAAAACTGAGATTAAACTGGAATTAAACTTAAATAAAGGTTTCATTACACTATTTTAAGATGAAATACAACATTTGCAATATTTAAAGACATTAAAACTAAGAAAAGCAGTAAAGACTATAACTACTTGACTAAGGCTTAAGGCCAAAGTGATTTTCCTCTTCTCTTTCTTCTCTTTTTATACTCCAAGCTTTTCCCCACTTGTTTCTGAGATGATCCCACCATTTTCCAACCGTTGGATCTTCATGATACATCATAACTGCCACTTGTCCATTTTGGCGCCAAAATAGTCTTTGAAGCAGGTTTGATCATTTAAGGGATTTGGTTGAGATAATTAAAGGTTTTTGGAGTGTAGAAGAGGTGGAGGGGACAAGGTATGGGAGTGGTAAGAAAAAGGAATGAAAACCAGTCATGGTTTTGGAGATTCAGTTGGGGAAGAGGTGGAGCTACAGTAGCTCTGGTATTTGAGCGCGTTTCTTGGGTTTGACTTTCCTTGACCGAGCCTTAATAATACAAAGGGTCCAAAATGGTTGTGGCTGGGGTCAGAATAAGGTTGTGACCTGGGGGTCAAGGGTCAAGGGCAGCTGGGCTTGGATATTGGGCTTGGGTAATATTTTGGGTTTGGATTGGATTTGTTAAATAAGGATCCGTTTGGTTTAGGTATAGTACAAGGACCAATTTTGTAAATTCACCAAACATGTGGGACTGAAAATGCCAACTTTCCAATACTCTCACAAGGACCAATCATGCCATACTTTGATAAAACAAGGACCTTTTTGTATAAAATTTCTTTTTTTAAAACTTAAAAGGACCTTAAATGTAATTTTTGGATTTTGAGGGACTAAACTTGTAAATTCCCCAAAAGTTATCAAATTGTTCCATTTGGTAAATCATGCATAGTACAAGGGTATTATTTGTAAAATTCCAAGTTTTGAATACCCAGGGACCATTTTTGCCAATTTTGTAACTTGAGGGGTAAAAATTGCCATTTTGTGTAAACTTTTGTCCAGGGATGTTTTGTGAACATTTTTGATTTCCCAAGGACTTAAGTTGACTTTTCATTCATTTAAAACTTTTAGGGACTAGTTTTGACAAATTATGTAACTCCAGGGACTGAAAACGACAATTGTTGTGAAATTGATCAAGTTTCACTTGTTTTTCAATCTTTTGTACCTGAATCACATAAAAACACATTTTCATGAATTTGTATCATTTTGAAAGTCATTTGTGTGTTTTTGGTTGTTTTTGTGGGTTTATATAATACAAATATATGTGTATTTAGACACATATCAAATCCCCCACACTGAACTATTGCTAGTCCCTAGCAATCTTTTAAAACTTTAATGGATTTGAAAAACTCTTTACCAAAAGCCATCACTTCTGGAGTAGCCAAATGTTTCAGTTCAAGTAAGAACCATGGTACACCGATAACCATATGATTTTGAGCAAATCATAAGCTGTAAACGGATTTGATTCGTCTTTACCAGAAGCCGTACCCTTCTGGACTAGCCAACTCTTAGATAAATTATCAAGATTATCTTTGGTGAGCTGAATACCAATTATGGATTTTCCACTGCCTTTACCACAAGCCATAATCTTGCGGGCTAGCCAACTCTTCACTTGTTAGGATATGGTGAGTTGATTACCATACAACTTATGAGCAAGTTGTCAACTACAAACGGATTTGAAATATCTTTACCAAGAGCCGTTTGCTCCTGGATTAGCCAATCCTTTTGTTTATCAAACATGGTGGACTGATTACCATTTGTTGTGTTTAGTACATAGTACTTCCACTAAAAAAAAAAATTTTTAAATTTGGCCATTTTGGGGGAAAAAGGGACTAAAAGGGCACATTTAAGATCAAATTCGCCAGAATTTCCCCCCCACACTTAGAAATGAATATTGTCCTCAATATTCAAAGTATGGAAACACAACAATTATTTTATTTTTTTATATTTACAATTTTCAAAGTTTTTATATATACAACAGGTGGGTTATTACCCCCACACTAGGTGGTAGAAAGGGGAAAAAGACAGAAATATGGGTGAAAACCCATATGGTGTGGCTTGTTTTTGATAACCAAGTCACTAGCTTGACTTGACCCCGAATTAAATTGGTTCATGGGGAAACTGAGTGGGATTGCCACTCAAAGAATGGGTGAGAAATTGGAGTGGGATTGCCACTCACAGAATTATGAATATTCATCACTTAAGATGAGTCTAAGAATCTTAGAAAGAAACTCAGAAAAGGCGAGAAGAATCTTTTTGATTTTTGATTTTATAAAAAAGAAAGGGAAAATATTTTTGTATTTTTGAAGTTTTATATATATATGTACAAAAGAAATTCCTAACAACCGCCCCTCGAAAGGGAATCTGGGTCTGACAGAGCTCAGCAACTGTAAACAGCCAACAACCAAATGTTGTAACTGAGGGACTTATCAAACTGGGCAAGTTGTGTAAAGGAAAAAATGTTTTGGATTTTATATTGTTTTTGAAATCTGAAATATATTATATATAATATATACAAGGGATAGATATAAAACACAAGTACGTTACGCAGCACACCTCCCCGGCAGCGGCGCCAAAATTTGATTTCTCCCGAACCAGCTAACTTTATTTCCCAACCACTCGTGAATGGCTGATACTAAAAGCTAGACAGCCCGGGAGAAAAATGTGAGTTTACCAAGGATTAAAATAACCTTAGATCGTTTATGTCCTGGTGAGGTGTGATATCCTGAATACAACGACTGTGTGATAAAATGATATGATCAAGAATGTACAAAAACAGGAATCTGATTGACTAACACTAGGAATGTGAATAGTAATAGCTCTGTCACAGCTATGCCGTTAAAAACGTACAATCAGAAACCTAAAAACGCAAAAGATATACAAACGTACGTTACTAAAACGTAAACGTTTAAAAACAAAACGACTATAACTATAATAGAGATTTACAAGTCTAGGCGACTTAAATGCAAATTAAATAAAATAAAATATAAAAACTATTAAATAAACGTTATCACTATATTTACAATTGATGTTTGTGATTTTGTTTATTAAACTTATTATATAATTTACAAATTATAAAAGTGTAAGAAAACTTAAAAATCTAAAACAAGAACGTATATGTGACAAATACTTACATGTAACAAAATAAAAAGTGAATTCTATCAAATATAACTCCCACAAATGTGAAAATCATATTTTTAGAATCCTAAAAAGATAAGAAATTTATTAGAAAAGAAAGATAAATTTTTAAACTATTAAATAAATTATTATAAATTAAAAATGAATTAAATGAATTAAAATTGAATTAAATAATAAGAAAATCTAAAATTAGCTTAAATAAATGAAATTAAGAATTTGAAAAATCTAAAATATCATAAAATGAATTAAGAAACTGAAAATGTATTTTTTACATGTATATTCTATTTATTATTAATTATTTACTATTATAAATACAATTAAATACTAGAAAATATAAAAATAACTTGGAAAATTAAAATTTACACTTAGAAAAATCTAAAATATTATAAAACTAATTTTAAAACAGAAAATATATTTATTATACAATTATACTAATTATTAATAATTAATAACTATTAAAAAAGTATTAAAAACTAATATTTAATTATTAAAAATACTAAATGAATAAAGAAAAATCTCAAACTTTTTACAAAATTCTAAAATAAATAAAAGAAGATAGGAAAAGTATAAAAACTATGGCTTATGTACAAAAATAAGCTAATGAGCAAAAGCTCCAAATGGAAGCTTTTACTCAAGCTTGAAAAGGAGTTTCTTTTTGGCTTTTCTGAATTCTGGATTAATGTACTACTGATATTATACATATAATGAAAATGAAACTTTACAAAACAAGAAATAAGCAAAACATGAGCTTATGAGCCCAACAGTTAAGCTTTTGGCTTGACTGTTGGAGCTTAAGCTCATGATAAGCTCAAAATAAGCTCTACAGATAAAACAAAAGGGAAACTAAGGAATATACAAGTAATATGTACATATATGAACAAGCATGTGCACTGGATTCACCTATAAGCTAGCAATAAGCTCATAAGCTCTTACATTGCACACAGAACCAAACACCCCTTGCAGCTTTTTGTAATGGCCAATTAAGCTAAGGAAATAAGCTAAAAGACCAAACTAAGTATTGGGATAGCAAGATGGGTTGGTTGGGTTGCCAAAAAGCCAAAGCTCATCAAGTGGGACCCACTGATGAGCTTTTGCTAGGCTTATGAAAATGCTATCAAATCACTGACTCAGCTCAAGCTGAGTCAGTGAATGCTGAGTTTTGGGACAACAAAGAAGCATGTTGCAGCCCTAGAGAATAAGCTACAATGTCCAATTAAAGCACATGATCAAAAAGTTGGCTTGCTAAGCTTCCTAAAAAGCCAAGCCACACAGGCTAGTGATCTTTAATGAGCTTTTGAGAGCTTGTGGAAATGGTGTAAATGGACTGCATAAGCAGTCCATTGTTGTGCATGGGCAAACACAAACTCCTACATGACTTATCAAATAAGCTCTAATAAGCTCAACTCAAATTGATATCTTGAGATGGGTACCTTGGCTTTGTGAAAAGCCAAGGGTCACATACTCAAGCTCAATGAGGAGCTTATCAAAACTTATTTAACAAGCCCCACTCAACTGTTTGCTTCAGTTGAGTGGGCAAAATGGGACAAATTAAGGAGATGATTGAACTAGGCAAATAAGCTAAAGAATGCAAAATAAGCATACACATAGATAAAAGACTACAAAGGCTACACAAAGAAGCCAAGTACACAAGCTAAGGTCAAATCCACAAGCTTTTGCAAGCTTGTGAATTTGACCCCAAAACCTGTGCACAGAGCATCATTTGTGAACAGGTATCCAACATAAGCTATAAAATAAGCACTTAAAAAGCTAAGAAATGGAAAACTAATATTTTTGTAATTTTCTTTAGCAACTAGACTTTAAAAATCCCAAAAGATCATAAACTGAATCCTACTAATAAGGCCACAGTGAAATTCCAAATTTAATTCAAAAACGACCCATTGAAGATTTTGACTTTTTGATAAAAACTAAAAGTTGACCAAAGTGAGATTTAAACAGATCTTAAACACTTATTATGATGTTATGAAGTGAACTAAGACTGATTAGAGCAAGATTATCAACTTTTGAGCACAAAATGATGATCATGGCTTATTAAATCTCAACAGTGACTGCTCAAACCAAGATTATATGATACTTTGACTTTCTGCTATCAAGGACTAGTTTTCTTGACTAAATTGAGTTTATAGACACTTAAGAAACACAGAGCAAGCACAAGCAACAACTCAAACCATATCTTTAACAGTTAAAACTAGCAATTCCAAACAACCTTCAATAGGACTGATTTGAGTTTAACAAAGCAAATGACTACATAGACCAATTCCATTCAATCCATAGATACCAAAGTGTCAAAGTGGATCTGTTTCAACCTAAACCAGGTGTCAAACAAGTCTAGGTCTAGGATTTTCAAAAATTGAAATCTTAACAGTTAAAATGCAATGTCCAACCATGATCAAATCCAAAACATAAATACCTAATTTTAAGCTATAATATCATTAAATAACAACAAATAAACTCAGAATCATGAAAATCATAGCATCTAAAGGACTAAAACAGTAATTTGCAAAAATGAGAAATATGCTTACAAATGAGAATATGGACTGAGACATAGAAACCAAGGACAAGGTTACACCTATTAGCTTCCCAATAAGCTCCTAATATCCCATAGCATTCCAAATCCAACCCTGCTTCATCACCTTCTTCATAATTCTGATTTTTGATTATTCATTGATTTTCTTGATTTTTTTAGTACTTTTCTGAATTTAAAAGACTGAGACTGTTTTAATGAATCTGAAAACCTTAAAACTTTGTCAAGAGCTTGTTGAGTTCAAAGAATCCATCAAACAACCATTTAATATGAAATTCAAAGAACTTGAAAATTTAAAGGAAATAAGCAAAAACATTAAAACTGAGATTAAACTGGAATTAAACTTAAATAAAGGTTTCATTACACTATTTTAAGATGAAATACAACATTTGCAATATTTAAAGACATTAAAACTAAGAAAAGCAGTAAAGACTATAACTACTTGACTAAGGCTTAAGGCCAAAGTGATTTTCCTCTTCTCTTTCTTCTCTTTTTATACTCCAAGCTTTTCCCCACTTGTTTCTGAGATGATCCCACCATTTTCCAACCGTTGGATCTTCATGATACATCATAACTGCCACTTGTCCATTTTGGCGCCAAAATAGTCTTTGAAGCAGGTTTGATCATTTAAGGGATTTGGTTGAGATAATTAAAGGTTTTTGGAGTGTAGAAGAGGTGGAGGGGACAAGGTATGGGAGTGGTAAGAAAAAGGAATGAAAACCAGTCATGGTTTTGGAGATTCAGTTGGGGAAGAGGTGGAGCTACAGTAGCTCTGGTATTTGAGCGCGTTTCTTGGGTTTGACTTTCCTTGACCGAGCCTTAATAATACAAAGGGTCCAAAATGGTTGTGGCTGGGGTCAGAATAAGGTTGTGACCTGGGGGTCAAGGGTCAAGGGCAGCTGGGCTTGGATATTGGGCTTGGGTAATATTTTGGGTTTGGATTGGATTTGTTAAATAAGGATCCGTTTGGTTTAGGTATAGTACAAGGACCAATTTTGTAAATTCACCAAACATGTGGGACTGAAAATGCCAACTTTCCAATACTCTCACAAGGACCAATCATGCCATACTTTGATAAAACAAGGACCTTTTTGTATAAAATTTCTTTTTTTAAAACTTAAAAGGACCTTAAATGTAATTTTTGGATTTTGAGGGACTAAACTTGTAAATTCCCCAAAAGTTATCAAATTGTTCCATTTGGTAAATCATGCATAGTACAAGGGTATTATTTGTAAAATTCCAAGTTTTGAATACCCAGGGACCATTTTTGCCAATTTTGTAACTTGAGGGGTAAAAATTACCATTTTGTGTAAACTTTTGTCCAGGGATGTTTTGTGAACATTTTTGATTTCCCAAGGACTTAAGTTGACTTTTCATTCATTTAAAACTTTTAGGGACTAGTTTTGACAAATTATGTAACTCCAGGGACTGAAAACGACAATTGTTGTGAAATTGATCAAGTTTCACTTGTTTTTCAATCTTTTGTACCTGAATCACATAAAAACACATTTTCATGAATTTGTATCATTTTGAAAGTCATTTGTGTGTTTTTGGTTGTTTTTGTGGGTTTATATAATACAAATATATGTGTATTTAGACACATATCAAAGTTCCTTGTCCTTTGTCACCTCATGTTCACGTTCCACTACCTTAGGAGAAGAAGAAGAAGAGGTAGGAGGAACAATGGGTCCTTCGTATGATACACCACTTCTTGTTGTGATCGCTTTAGCATCGCCCCTCGGGTTAGCGATCGTGTTGCTCGGAAGTTTTCCTGAGCCCGAGGGTTGATCATTTAAAGAATTCTTTAGTTCAGTGATCTGACTGATCAACACTCTGTTTGTCTCCTCTTGAGACTTCATGAATTGCTTTAAAAGCTCATCAGATGTTGATACTGGAGGAGGTGGAGGGAAATTTTGAGGCCGTATGTTTTGATTATAACCTTGTTGTTGAAAATTCCCTTGGTTAGGATTCACATTTCCCTGAAATTGATTCCCTCGATTGAAATTGTTTTGATTAAACATAGTTGTAGACTACTCGAAAATTTCGTTAAGTACTTCAGAGTTCTCCTCTGTTTGTCTCACAACTAGTCAGTCTAGTGACTTGATTTCTTAAGAAATTTACTAGTTGGGAGCCCGAGTCCTTTTGAAGGCTCGTTGTGCTAGCGATTGGGCTCCCCGCTACGATTTCGCTAGTGTTGTTCTTCACCACATAGTATGCTTCCTGGGTAACAAGGAGGATGGAGAAGAAGAAGAAGAGGATTCCATCACCTTGCACTTGTACTCCACTGTTTCCTGTTCCTTGAAACTATACACAGATTTATGTGTATATAAACATAATATATTTGGGTGTTTTTGTTGGTTTTTGTGTGTTTACTGAAAGTTTTACTATGTTTAAGTACTTTTACACAAAAATACACTA
>BPTQ01000005.1:140190515-140324788 GCA_019973895.1 Chrysanthemum seticuspe | reverse complement strand
TTTAACTCATTCCATTAATTAAACTAACTCTAATATCCTAATTACTACTAATTAAACATATTTAATGACCAGAGATTCAAATATAAGCACAATATTAAAACTGCATCAAAATTGAAAATGAGAGAAAAGGCTCACAAGTGTCCAAGCTTATATTGCAGCTTAAACAGAACCCAATATATGCTATTCTATATCAAATCCAACCCAAACACTGCTCTGCAACAACCAATATCATCACCATGCCTGCTTGACCCAAATGTTCTAACCAGTTGACTTTCTTTGACCAAAACCAAACTTGATTGAAACTGTTTTCCCAAGCTTACAAAAAACTATATTGAGATTTTATAAGCTTGTTTGAGCTTATAAATAAGCTGATTGAAACTTTAAGATCAGATTTTAAAATTGAAAATTGAAACAGTGGACATGAAACATGAATTGTAAACTCAAACTTGAATTGATGCTTGATAACAGTTGAAGTACAATGAAATACTTAAGTTTGATATAATTAAGCTTGAAATTACAACTTTAAAGCTACTTAAGACATTTTAAGAAAAATACGACATACTTAAAATTAAAAAACTAAAAACTGGTCTTCTCTCTTGTTTCTCTTCCTCTTTTAAACACCAAAAAGCTTCCACGTGTCCTTCTAAGCAAATCCCACCTCTAAACTTGACCAATGGATGAGTTGAAGTGATATTAGCCGTTTGATGAAATTTGGCGGGAAAAGTGGTTTGACCTGTAGCTCTGATTTTTGCAGCTAGGGAGGGGGGTGGCATTTATTGTGGGGGGTTTGTGATGATGGGGGGTGGAGGGAAAGGTGAAAAGGTGATGGGAGAGGGGCTGAGAGTTGCAGGCCACTTGGGGAAGATATACAGGATAAGGGCGGGTAAGGCTGTTTGTTTGACTTTGGGTTGACCAAGGGTTCAAAAAGGGTATTGACAGGGGTCCAAATGGTTTAAAGGCAGGGGTCCAATTCTCATTTTGACAAGGCTAGGTTTTAGTTATGACAAGGACTTGTTTGCAATTTCTGAATTCTTGAAGGACCATTCTGCCAATATTCCAAAGTTCTCACAAGGGTCAATTTTGACAAGTTTTAATAGTGCAAGGACTATTTTTGACATTTTCAAATTTTCAAAGGACCAAACTTGTCATTTTTGAAAGTTTAAGGACCTAAGTTGTAATTTTGTAAATTTAAATCTCAAGGACTAATTTTGACAACTTAGGAATCCCTAGGGACTTGAAATGATATTTTTCTTTTATTTAGATTTACCAGGGACTGTTTTTGACAACTTTTGAAACATGGGGGACTAAAACTGCCAATTATGCAAACTTGATATGTTTTTCACCAGATTTTGATATTTTTGCATTTAAAATACATAAAACACTTATTTGTGATATTTTTATCATTTTGATTCATTTCTGAGTGTTTTCAGATGTTTTTGCAGTCTAATTTGTACAAAAATGATGAGTATTTAGACACTTATCAATCCTTTAAGCAGAACTAATAACAATGAAGCCCGAAGTCATTGGTGTGAAAAGATAAAATCTCCTGGGGAAGTCTTCTGGGCATCATGCAACCCTTATAACGATAAATGTAATGGGGGAAGCAACTTAAATAGAATGGGAGAGGATGAATCTTTTAGACCTCAACCAACGATAAGGAAAGGACAAGATTGCCTTGGTTAGAAAACTTAGGATTTGACAGTTGGGTAAAGATCAAGTATGGATAAGTAGATGCATTAACAAAAGAAAAGATTTGGAAGTAATACATGAGTAAAGAAAATCTGAACGACGAGAGTCCTAACAACTTAAGTGATATAAGAATTGAGGATGCTAAGGAGTCGGTAAGAAATGAGAAGGATGAATGCAAGCGTGTACTGGTGGAAGATTTGCTCGACGAGGAATGGTTTAAAGGCACCGAGTCTGACGACGATGACATAGAGGAAATTTTAGATCACCTTGAGTTGCAAGGAAATGAGGAATTTACTTACCCCGACGATGAAGCATATGAGCAAAGGAGATGCAAACTCCTTAGGATTCCGTACAAGAGGCCACCCCCGATTATTGCTGAAAATTTTGAGTTTACTATATACCACCTGGGACCGGATGAAAAATTTTGTAAAATTCAGAAGATCGAGACTAAAGAATACCTCCGCACTGCCACAAATGTCGCTTGGGTCAGACACAACTTAATGAAGGACATGGAGGAAGTTGGCCAAGTCCAAAGGCCACCATAAAGCCCCGAGGCTCTGAGTCTAACTTAAAGACTCATAAATAAAGAAAAGTGCTCTTTCGGGAGACAACCCGAATTATCCCTTTCTTGTATTTTATTTCCATTTTTGTTGGGTTTTGTGTTTTTAACCATCTTTGCAGGAAACTATGACTGATTGCTTATGCAGCATGTTGATCTGACTATAGTTACTGCGTTACTCATCTCAGTGGTTACGCCGTAACAAACCCCTTGCAGCAGAATTTCGGATGCATTTCCAATTACAGCGTAATTCCATCTCAGGTTACGCTGTAGCTACACTCTTGCAGCGTATGCCAGGTTTTGCTTAGTTACGGCGTAACTCCTTATAAGAGTTACGACGTAACTATCCTATGCTTTACTTCTTTCATTTTTAAACACAATAACCTTGTATTAGTATTTTAAATGAACTTTATGGGTGTGTTCCATGTAAACCCTCACGAGACTTCACTCGTCCACTTGGGACACCAAGTGGTTAAAAAGGCTTGTTGCATATGCTAAATGCAACCGTGATTCCTACGAAAGTGAGTTAGGTTTATTTTTCATTTTTCATTTTTTGTTTTTAGAATTATGATTGTCGGTAGTGTGATTTCAGGGATTGAAGTTTGCTCATGGATGCTTATACGAAGGCACGACTCTTTTTCGTGGGCCTTCTTTCTTTTTGGAGAAAATTTCAGGGAAGTTCTCGCTCTAATTCTACTTTTCTCTTCACCTTTATTTAACGCTTAGTACAAAAGGGACTTTGTACAATTCAAGTGGGGGGACGGGACTAGAATTGTCTTTGGAACTTTATTTTGCCCTCGTTTTTCTAGTTTATTTTGAAAAATTATGCCATTTTTAAAATTTTGACATGTTTTTCTTAACCTAACTAGATTAGACCTTAGCCGAGCACATACGACCCTTGATATTATATGGTGAGATTAGCCTTATCCGTTTCAAATATTTTACCCCAAATCCACCAAATTATGAGTGTGCCGGTAGCTTGTAAACTTTAGAACTTGGCCTTTGCATCATTTCGAGACCATAAACGAGGTATGTTGAGTTAGCTCGATGTATTTGGACTTTTCAGTTTAAGAAAGCAGTATTATAGGATTATCACCCAAATAGCCTACCATTGTGTGTTTATCAATTAGTCACCTCGACTTCTCGACCCCTATGTGAAACCCTTTTGTTGCACTCACCTTTAGTGCAAGATACACCTAGATACACCCATATGAGCCATTCCTTTCATTTTGTTAACCCAATATATTGTTTCGATACACCTATACACCTTAGCCTACCATGTAGTCTTTATTTGTGATAGGAAGTCATCATTTGCCTAAGTTCAAGGTTCAAGTGGAAAGGTTCGAAAATCACGCTTTCGTCGACGACATATTCTCAAAGATCATTGAAGACCCCCCAAATTCCCATTGTTCATCTCAAGTTGGGGGATATTATGTTTAGTTGTTATATTTATGTTGGAAAAAAATAAAAAATAAATAAAAATAATAATTAATTATGTTATTTAGTTTATTGTAAAGTGCGATGTTATAAGCACTATGTTTTGAGCTTTATATAGATTTAGTGTCGAGGAGGCCACCTCGGTCACATTTGAAGATTGGAGTTGGTAATTGCGCCAACAATTGAAGAAATGGTAGTGTGCCCATCACGGCGTCCTCTAATGACACATCTACCTAGTATTTCATGATCCGGTTTCTTAACTTCAAAGCTTGAACTTTGGGCGGACGGTAAGTGGTGATGACTTGGTTATAGATTTAGACTATCTGCTTGATTTTTATTTTACACCATTTATATATCCCATGTCTTATCCTACCCTTTAGTCATGTATCATTGTTTTTTTGGCCATAGATTTGGTCATGTTTCATTGATTTTGTCAACTTCGCCGTGACATGTTAGTAATGACGAGTCACCCTTAACCTATGTCGCGTCTACCCATATTGCCTTCGAAATTTTTTTAGCCCTTAACTCTAGTGGTGGAGATTTGTGTAACCGCCAAGCTTATGATAGAATACATGCTATTACTGTGCGATTGAGTGATCACCCCGAAATTGACACTTATAATAGTTGAGAGATTTGAGTGTTTCGTTCCCATTTCGTGAGGTGTTCGGCTTTGATGTATTCTAGCATAAGGGATTTGTAAACTTATATTTTCCAGGTAATTGGAGATATCTTTTTAGGAATCTATCTAATAAGGTCTACCTAAGGGCAAGTAGAGTTTAAGTGGGGGGATATTTGATAACATCAAATTATCCTGAATATTAAGTGTCATTTTCCCCCGATAATGCTTGTAAATTATATTATTTATATGGATTTACGCTTGTTTTCCATTATATTCCACTTTCAGGTAAATTACGAGCATTGGAGCTAAAGAGACACGCAATCGGAGAATTATTAAAGATTTATCATAGTATGCTCACTTTGAAGAAGTTACGGCGTAACTCATCTCTCACATTACGCCGTAACTAAAGCGTGACTCAGAAAGCCAACTTATCAGAAGATTACGACGTAACTATATTAGGTCAAATGAGGATCCGCGCCGCTGATAACTACGCCGTAACTCGCGCATAAACTACAACGTAACCAAGAATTATTGAAGATACGGCGTAACCACTTCTAAGGTTACGCCGTAACCAGCAGATCTAGTGCAATTTATGAAGAATATGATGATTACGGTGTAACCATTTTATTAGTTACGCCGTAACCAAGATCTGGCCTATAAATACCTCACAATTTCCAGCATTTCAAAGCATCCCATTTCTAAGTGTTTTCATGCATAGTTTATTGGTAGCTACCCTTTTCGGTAGTTTTGAATGGCGGTAGAGGCTAGTTGCTTAGGAGATATGACCAACTCACCCTAAGTGAGTACATTGAGACGGAAAGGGTAAGATATGACCAACTGACGACCCTTTATACTTGTGCGATTTGACCAACTGATCACCTACCGTTTGGATGAACTTAAGAATTAGGGGGTGAGTGTTTAAGTTGCTAACGCCCAGGCACTCACTATTATAAGTCTAGCATGTAGCGGAACTTAATGACTCGGATGAGGGGACCAGAAATAACTGGACATATGAGGGGACACCTGACTTCTCTAGTGGTGGCATCTTTGCTGATAGGTTAGGGCGAATTGACCAAATGATGTCCTCTCGACTTTGACCCCACCTAAAGTAATTGGAAGTAATTAGACATACACATTACTAGTTAGGATGAATAACTAGGTTAGCACCACTCTCCTTTATTGATCTCAACCTTTGCCTTTATTTGCTTTATTAGTTAATTAATTAAAACATTCTTAAAATCTGTGACACCTAGAATTAGTATTAATCCAACACACATAGCACTTTGGACGACCTCGGTTTTACCGAATACTACATTACACACGACCAGGTACGTACACTGCCCGTTGGTGCATTAGGGTAGACCATAGGTATAACGAGATATTATAAATATTAAAACATGGTTAGTAAAACCTGCATCACATGTCCTTCAAGCTCATGCGGGCATGTTCATTCTTCATCTTTCGAATTATCACCCCTGTTGCAATATTCGCGAAAAGGATTGCATGTGGGCCATGCTCGTGTGGACTCTTCATCAGTGATAATTATTGGGGTGCAATAGTGCCTAATCGGTGGTTCCTCCTCCTCTTCAAATGAGAGATTCTCCAATCTTTCTTCATCAGTGTATGCAGGCCACATGAATTTGTTATCTTTGACCCTTTCCTTATTGGTTCCTCCATCGCAAATTTCGTTCCGAGAGTCGCACGAAGCCCATAGATCATACCATCCACCCTTAGCTACGGGTATCTTCTTGCACCAGTGATACTTTCTTTTAGATGGGGACAGAGGACATAAGTTAATGTCATCGGACCATTTGTTAATAACCTGTGTCCCTGATTCGTCTACCTCGAGAAATCTGTCAGCCCACGTATCCCAGTTACGCCGTAACTGTGATGTTTGGTTACGGCGTAACTCCGCTGTGTCATAATCCTCAGTATTCTTCATAATGCCACGATCGCTATCAAAAACGTAGTTACGCCGTAACTCATAAGAAGGGGTACGGCGTAACTTCACACTGTCGCTGGAATTTTCACTTGAATCCGAACTTCCGATGGGAGAATTGGCTTGTAGCTTTGAGTCTTCATCAGAAAAGATGACCGTGCATTCCATTGTGGGTTTTGTCCCTTCCGGTTTAGTATTATTCTTCCTTACCTTTTCATTAAGCTTTTCCACCATTGTTTCCAGGTTCTTTAGGGTTGTGTCGTGATTGGAAAGACTTCTATCAGTGTTTTCCTGGAATTCTTTTAGCCATTCATCTTGCTCCTTTTGTCTTTGGGCTGAAGTTTCCAGGAATTTGTTAATGGTCTCTTCAATATTGGGCCTTTTTTCTCCATAAGGCCCACGGTTATAGTTTCCAGCAGGTCCTCCACGATAGCCATTACTATTTCGATTATCTCCGTAAAACGGTTGATTTTCTCTATATTTAGCTTATTCGATTGTGTTTTCTTCGTTAATGTGAGGACAATTCTTGGTGAGATGTCCTCTTCCACAACTTTCGCAACCTACTTGGATGGCATGAACAATCTCTCTGATTTTTAGCATATTTCGACTCAGATTTTCAATTTTGCTAGTGATGGCTGCATTTCCATCAAGATTTCCACCTTGGTTTCTTTTGCTTCCTCCATCGTGCCATTTCTGGGAATGATCAGCCATTTTTTAGATGGCTTCAATTGCAAGAGTAGGAGTCATGTTTGGAATTGGTCCTTGGTAGTCCAGCATCTGTCTTGTAGTCACGTTTATTCCTTTGTAGAAGATGTTAACCTTTTGCTGGTTGTTTAAATCATGTGTAGGACACTTATAAAGGAGATCATTGTATCTATCCCAGGCTTGATACAACGTTTCATCGTCTTCTTGCTTGAAATTATGGATCTCTAAGAGTTGGTTAAATATCTTCGACGGTGGACAATACCTATGAATGAAGTGCTTCTTTAGTAGAGCCCATGTATCAACTTCCCCGGCAGGCAATCTTTCAATCCATCTTCTTGCAGCCCCAGTAAGAGTCATGGAGAACACTCTTAGCATAACAACGTCATGAGACACACCCGGAATGTTGAAAAGGCTTGCGATGTACAAGACATTCTCAACGTGCTCATACACATCTTCGTCCCTATTTCCTGAAAAACGGGTTAGCACGAAGCTCTCTCATAAATTGGTCTTTAATATTGAAACGAACATTAGCTCCAATTGCCGGTCTTACGAGCCCCAGCCCTTGTTCTCCTCTTTCAACGCCAAGTATTCCTCAAGAGTGAGGTCATCAATGTTAACAACTTTCATGGTACCTGAAACTTGAAAAGAGGTCGTGAGAATTTGAGAAAATTTTTAAAACAAAACAAAAATGAAAGACTTAATATAAATCCTATAATAACTCCCCGACAGCGGCGCCAAAAACTTGATGCAGGTTTTACTGACCAGGTTTTAATATTTATAATTACTCGTTATACCTATGGTCTACCCTAATGCAC
The DNA here is from genome assembly GCA_019973895.1 of Chrysanthemum seticuspe. Lineage (NCBI taxonomy): Eukaryota > Viridiplantae > Streptophyta > Magnoliopsida > Asterales > Asteraceae > Chrysanthemum > Chrysanthemum seticuspe. Next base: position 140,317,025 of record BPTQ01000005.1, on the reverse strand, counting down.
TAACGGGCACTGTACATGGTTGTGTGTAGTGTAGTATTTCGGTAAAACCGAGGTCGTCCCAAGAGATATGTGTGCGGATTTTAACTCTAGGTGTCACATATTTTAATATGATTATAATATAATTAACTACTAAAGCAAATAAAGGTAAAAGTTGTGATCAATAGAGGAGAGGGGTACTAACCTAGTTACTCATCCTAAGTAGTAGTATTTACGTCTAATTACTTCCAATCACTTCAGGTGGGGTGAAAGTCGCTAGGACAACATTTGGTCAGTTCGTCCTAACCTATCAGCAAAGGGTCCCACTGGAGAAATCAGGTGCCCCGTCATAAGTCCAGTTGTTCTTAGTCCCCTAAGCCAAGTCATTAATTACCGCTACATGCTAGATTCATAATAGTGAGTGTCCGGGCGCTAGCATCTTAAACACTCACCCCTTACTTCTTAAGTTCATCCAAATGGTAGGTGATCAGTTGGTCAAATCGCACAAGTAGAAAGGGTCGTCAGTTGGTCATATCTTACCCTTCCCGTCTCAGTCTACTTACTTAGGGTCAGTTGGTCATATCTCCTAAGTAACTAGCCTCTACCGCCATTCAAAACTACCGAAACAAGGGTAGCTAGCAACAAACTATGCATGCATACACTTAGAAATAATTATACGAAAGCAATGTAAACGCAAACAAAACAATTAAGGAATCATAACTAGGCCAGCACCGGAGGTGCTTAGCAGCTCATATTAACTAAAACAAACGATTCAATGTTTAACGTCACGAAATACATGAATTGAAAGTAAAGAAAAGATAAAATGCTAATGCTTATCGTAGGGGAGTGGTTTCCCCCTTGGAGATAGCTCCGTATGCTCCTCTAGATCTGCCTTTGAATTCTACTCACGTTCACTTTATGTTGTGTGTGAAATGAGATGCTTTGAAATACTTGAAATCGTTGGGTATCTATAGGCCAGATCTGGTTACGGCGTAACTAATTATAAGAGTTACGCCGTAACATACAATTCTTCGTAATTTGCACTAATAATGCTGGTTACTATGTAACTATGGAAGGAGTTAAGCCGTATCTTCAATAAATCTTGGTTATGTCGTAATTGATGCAATAGTTACGGCGTAGCTTGCAGCGGCGCGTAACCTCATTTGACCTAATTGGTTACGTCGTAATCTTTGGGAGAGTTACGCCGTAATCTTCTGTTGAGTTGGTTTTCTGAGCCACGCTTAAGTTACGGCGTAATGTGAGAGAGGAGTTACGCCGTAACTTCTTCAAAGTGAGCATACTATGATAAATCTTCAATAAACTCTCCAAATCCTTGTCTCTTTAGCTCCAATGCTCGTAAATTACCTGAAAGTGAAATATAAAGGAAAACAAGCGTAAATCCATATAAATGATATAAAATACGAGCATTATCGGGGGAAATTGACACTTAACATTCAGGACTATTTGATGTTATCACATAACCAACGGATTTCATGATTGTAGAAGATATTAGTACGGCTATATATCCTAGCTTGTCCCATGTAGGTCTAGGAAATCTCTTAGAAATTGGAAATTCCATGTTAAAGTGTCGGTCACCCCAATTAAGGTCTAGCATGATTTAGCTCGTAGACATGTCGTTTGTTACGTTATTTAGTAGTTTATTAGTTAGTTTGTAGCGTAGAATAGTTTAGTGTAACACCGTGGAGGAAGGACGGGTCTTTACCCAATGTATGCCTGATCCACAGTCCCACAGGAAGGACGTAGTGTCTGTAACTATAAATACCCCTTCCATCCATGGAAGGGGTGGTGCTTCTAAATCTAACATTTCATTTTTTACAAAACAACTCTCTACCAAGAACACCCTCTCACTCTTTCTCTCTCTCTAAATGGCTAACATGTATTTTCATCATCCAAGGCCACCCGAATCATCAAACACAATAATATTTATGATCCTACAAACGGTACCAGAGTCATGGTCATTGTTTTATGCTGATTTATTGTGGTCTTTTGATTCTTGTCATAACTGTTTTGGTACTTTTTGGTCAGAAAATTTGTTTTCCAAGTATTGTTATGATTAACAGTTTCAAACATGGTTTTAGTATCCTTTTGGTCAAAAAGTCATGTGCTTGTATATGAAAAATCTGTTTTTGATGTCCAAACAGTAACTTTGAGACTATCTTTTTGTACCAATTTATATCTGTGAAATTATTTGTGGTCAATCTGGTCTATTTTTATGGTCAAACAGTCATAATAGGCAGTTTTTATGATGTGTTTCTGGGTTTATTATGAAGGTGGTCGGAAAACATGGTCGGAAACAACGTCGGAAAAATTAAAATGGTCAAATCTTGCTGTTTTTTCTTGTTAGCGAGTTGTTAACCTAAACCAAAAGCGAGTTGAGTCAAAAATGTTCTAAGCGACTTGTCTTTACAAGTTAGCGATTTATGATGTATATGAGGTAGCGACTTGCCATGAGTCTTTACTCATGGTAGCGACTTGAGTCGAGTAGCGAGTTGTGACATGTAGTGACTTGTCAAAAGATAAAAGGTAGAAAAAGAATTGACCACGACCACAACCAAAATACAAAATAAACTGTAATACCAAAACTCTTTTTGACTTCAGCTCATCACATCATATGTCAAGATAGATCCGAATTAAAATCAATACACGACTGTTATGTTTAAACGACATACAACTCAGCCGGATCCAAAACCAAGCACAACCAACTCCATCTCTATTCTTATCCCTTAACCAACAAATACATATCTACACTTAATCCCATCTCCATTTTACATCTCGACTCAAAATAAAAAGAAGATATTACGAATCTCAGTTTGTTCTCTCGAAGCATAATCCGACACATCTAGACTTGTAAAAGTCAATAATTGAGAGACACAACTCATCATCGATCCAATCTTTAAAGCTTCTCTTCAATTAATATCCGAAACACAAAGATAAGGATTATAACAATTATGTTATACCCATTTTCTTGGTTCGTTTATACACAAACAAAAACGAAAACATAAATTACAACCTACCTTAGACCCAATGGATCTTGAAGCCGTATGACTCATGTTTTTGACTCACTTGTGCAGAAAAAGAAAAAAAGGGGACGAATTAGCTACTATTCGTGATTGTTGAATGGGTTTAATTTTTGTTTATATGATTCGGATTGAATTTGATGAGTGAAGATATGTTGGGTGAGATGAATACTTTTATTTTTCTGGATCTGTATTGGGAAATGAACGAGTTAGGTGGGAGATATGATAAGTTGGTAGGCGTTATTTTTTAGAAGTGTTTTAGGGTTAAGAGTGTGTTTCAGATTAGGTTTAGTCTAAATAACTAAATTTTAGGGTATGGTATTCTATACTCGGTTGTGACTGGATCAGGTATAACTCTTGCTTGGGCTGGAAATGGATTTGCTGGATCGTGGCCATCATTTAGATCATGGGCTTCTTTCTCACATACATGGATCGTGGGCTAGTATGTGATATTTGATATATGGGCTGAGTTGTAAGTTGATGGATTGGAATGGGACAACGTCCGTTTGGAATGAAATAGACTAACAAATTTTGTTATCCAAAATTTCTCATTCATACAAATCTTTGGATACAAATATTTAATTTGGTTTTACGAATGGTATTTTTGGTATATGTTTCATGGAGGATACAAATTCACGGCTTGAACGGAAACTTGAAGAAAAATGACTACGGGGTTTTTGTACGGTATTATGATGCGAAATTAAAGTGACGTTATCTCCATAGATGTTCATTATTATTAGCCGGTGAATCAAAGGAGGTTCAATTTCATCAATTCCCATGAGATATTCGACGCCACAAAATGTTTACGATACTTCACAGTCTAAGAACTTCTCGTGCAGATGGTCGTACACGCTATGATGCTTCTGAAAGTTCGAAACCATCATGGGGGAGAAACGTGTACTTTGATGTGTTACGGTCAACCTCCAGGGAAAAGGAGTTTATACTACTTGACTTAGTATGGTTTGTGAAGTTGTCTACATTCGGGCAAAGAATTGTTGATGGTGAAGGTGATTCGTTGATGAACCGCTACATATTCCCCTAAAACAGATATTCACCGAAACTAATGTTGTCTGAACACATTCAAACTGACATTGCTTACGGTTTTGTCTTGATTTTTTAAAATCCCGTGAAAGAACCTATTTCTCAGTTTAAATCATAGACTTATAAAATCCCGTGACAATGGAAACATCCCGGTTTAAGTAAAGTAATTTTCTGGATCTATCTTACGGTTTATTCTTGGTTTTGTAAAATCCCGCGAAAGAAACTATTTCTCGGTTTATACCATAGAGTTGTAAAATCCAGTAATAATGGAACCATCTTGGAGAAGAGAAAGTGTAATTATGGATCTTACTTGATGCTGGTGCTACGGTTTCTGTTTTGAAAAAGAGATAAAAGGGTGTAATTCATAAATTGGATGTGTGTTTGGATATTTGTCATGGCAGTTTGGTTATTACATGGTTGTACGGGGTTATATGCTTTTAACCATGGTCGGGATGAAACCATTATCATAGTTCACTTAAAACGTCAAAGGAGGCTAGATTTGAGCTTTTAACCAGAAAATGTGACAACGGAGTTAATTCAATATTATTTATTTGAGGTTGAAGTGAAATATCATGCGCGAGTGTACTTAGTATCTGAAGGTATCAGGGATGGTTGGATGAAGATTCTTCAATATCCTTGTTCGAGCTTATTATCAAAAACGAAGACTTGGAAATCTAGTTATTGTTGGGTGACTTTTTCCTTTTCTTTTACCACTTGGGGGAATTGGGCTCTTACCACCACAAAATAACTATCACTTTAAGGACTTACGTTGTAGTGCTCAGTGTCACATTGAATTGTGGATTTTCAAGAGGTGATGTACATCTTATACTTGATGGTTGGTTGGTTGAAGAGTATAGGGTACTTAGAGAGTACTTAGAGATACTAATGGAAATCGGCACCGCTCTTTGTTACATATGTGCAAGTTTAAGTCACGAGTTCTGGTTAGTTTACTTCAGGGTCAAATTCATCATATTGGGTTTTCTCCTTCAGCTGTCACGACAAAGAGCCTACTGAATGATAATGGTGATGATTACATGTTTTGCCAGGAGATGATGAGAAGAGATAGATTATGACGTTTGAACACAACAGTTCAAGCCTTGTTCCTCAAAGAAAAGAAAAGTGTACGCTTCAGTGCGCTTTATCTTCAGAAGAAGAGAAATCTTCTTATTATGACCATTCTCATAAACATGCTTCATGCGTCTTCCATGCGCTTTTAATTATCAAGTGAACCGGGCTACCATTGATTGTTTTCTCATTCCACTTGCTCGGTTATAATGAAGATGGCGACATCACGTGCTAATTTTGCGGGGGAGAAGTGTGAATAGAACATTTGGATGATATTCACTTATTCAATCAAGAATGGCAACTCCGTATGCAATTCTTGAGGGGGAGAAGAAGTGTGAAATTCCTGCATGGTTGATATTATATGAGAATAAATGGTCAAACGGCTCCAAACTCATGTAAGAACCGAGCTTCTTCTTATCGGGTCATCTTCACATGGAGTTTTCTTCTAAAGAGCCGTTGGTTAACATCTTCACACGGGCTGATTTTGATTAATGACAAAGTGCTTCCAGTTGTGAGGCGGATTTCCTTGATGAACGTCTTTCTGTTCTTGTTTGATTGGGAGGGATTTGAGTTAAGGGGATTTGCTATATATAAGTTAACGGGAATGCATTTGGTGAGAAGAAGATGTTAACTATCTATTCCCCAATTGGACAATCTAGAAGAAGGTCGAGACTACAGTCAGTTCTACATTTTCTGTTGTAGGTTAGAAGACTAAAAGATGAGTTGCATTTGATTATCAAAAGACTTCTTCTTATTCTGGGCATTTATTAAAAGATTGTCGGTTTAGGGGAGAGCACTAATTGGGGGAGAGAGAAATGCCGAATTTAATCCCCAATTAGACTTGCTCACGTATTTCTTCAGCAAGTTGATTCTCACAGACACATCTGAGCTTATGTTGTTCTTCTCAAAAGATTTCAAGTATCTGTGCTTACAGTGTGTTGCTGATTCTGAAGTATCAAAACCAGCAAGGGGGAAGGAGACACGTATCTAAACACGAGTAATCTTGATGAGCTTAATACTTCTAAGTGATTGAAGATATCCTAGGAAGACTATTGTCATTACTGCAGAGAAACTCAAGGTTTGACTCATGTCGTTTAGTGCTCTTATTCCAACTATGTGGGGGAAGAGATGGAAGAGTTAGTTTTTGAAGATGAAAGAGGTACACAAGTGTGTGATGATTTTGATGTTATCACAATCATCAGGGGAGAGAGAATTGTGTACATTGGGGGCGCTCAGTTGTTTCACTTGAGTGCTTAATCAGTGATTCAGAGATATAGTCACTTATTCTGGGGTTGACATCCGCAGAGATAATCAGTGATTCGGCCTGCTTTTTCAATGTTATCGGTTATTCTGTCTTTGGGCATTCAGGTATTTTGGGCTCTTGAGCTTCATACACTTTCTTTAGGGGAGAGAAAACTATAAATCAGGGTTATTCTTTGGCTATTGGACTTAATCTGCTACTTCGATGGTATAAGTTTCTTTGTCTTCGGGTATGTGTATTCGGGTTCGTGAGCTCTAGTCTAAGAAACTGACTGCATCAATTCATCTTCTTAGGGGAAGTGGTCTCTTGACAACCTTTTGGTTTGGATCACTTCAGACTTCAGTGGTAATGAAATATGAGATGAAATTTAAAGAGTGGGATGATACTTTGCTGTTCTTGTTGATGATATAACCCCGAACGACGAATCTCGACTATCGTTCTTAAAAGGAGCAGCGGGATTTATGATAATGGTGTGCTTCTCTGTGCACCTGGCTGAGGCAAGCTGGAAATAGAGCTTCGAATCTTCTCATCTAATGGATTTTCGGTTTGGGGGGAAGCTGCCAAAGTCTCATTTTCAGGTGGTTCAATTTCTTTCTTCATTACAAGAACCTCGAAAGCTTTGGTGGTGAATGTTTAAGATATGACGATTTCTATCTTCTACAACGGGGCTGCTCGATATCCTTATCTCAGTACTCGTATCATCATCTTCTTAAACTATATCATCTATTCTATCTGTAAATATTTATCAAAAGGAAAATACAAAAATATAAAACCAGCAAAACAAAATAGAAAAATATAAAACCACCAAAAACCCATAAAAATCAGAAAATTGAAAATTCCAAAAAATATTGTTTTTCAAGACATGTCTTCTGGTATTGATAACATTTGCGGTCTTAGAAATGTCATTCAACAATGGCACGGGACCATAGATGAAGTTCGAGCGGAAGGTGTATATATTTCTTTTCAAAACATGTCACAAATCATATGGCTTGCAGTTACTTCAGACTGTAACCTGTGCTTAAGCTATGGTTTGCTATTATTTCAGATAGCAACCCATTCTTCAAGAAAGGAAAGTGTTGCGCTAAACCAAAAATTTTCAAATATTTCGTGCACTTTTCCTAAAACCAAATTGAGGAAAGTATGTAGAAGGACTGTTGTTCCTATACAAATGTTTTTCCTTCTATAAATTCTTCAGAAAAATATTTGTTGTTTTCTAAAATGGTGGTAAATGAGTTGCTTGTAAATCAATCAGATTCAGAGTTTTCGTAAAAATTGAAAACTCAATCAATGACTTCAGCGCTTTTAAACTTTTCAGAAAAATAAGTCATTGATTGAGGGGGAGAATGTTTTCAAATCTATATCATCTAACGAGCATTTCTAATTATCCTATATGCTTAATTGAAAATGATGTTAACCTATGTTGAAGGAGTAGGTTCCTAGGATATGATTCAGGTTTATATGATTAGAGTTTGATGAACACATAATCCCATTCTTTATATGATCTGATCGATATGTTGAATTGACTGTTATTAGTCGATTGCTGTTTGGGTGATGTCGACCACCATATATCTGCTTGTGTCCACTAACATATGCAGGTATATTGGTATATAAGAATGTTCCCTATCTGGATCCCACATAAGAAGATGATTGGATGCCGAAAGGAAAGGGTAACTATATCTTGGGTTGACAAATGAAGAAACGGAGCTTAATTTGACTTCTATAGAGAGTTGGCATGAAAAAATACAACATAAGAGGTCTCACTGCATCTACAGATGGTTTTCTTCATCATCAAATGAAGAAACAAAGCTTAATTTGACCTCAGTTGGCATGAAAAAATGAACGTAAGAATTCTCACTGCTTCAGCAGATGGTTTTCTTCCAAACCTCCAGCAACAACAACAAAAGCAGCTCAACCACATAACGTATCTTCGTGCAGGATAATTGTGATGATACCATTTTTTAAACAATTTTTAAATAATATTGTTTTGAAAAATGAAAAAAAATATTGGTTTTGAAGATAAACTGAACTCAAATTTTGGAAATCAACCGGACTTCATTTTAAACATAAGTCACTCAATCAACGACTACGGTCATTGATTGAGGGGGAGAGTGATTTCAAACTTAAATATTTTCAAACGATATTTCTTCATAAAAGTCCGGTTTGTACAAAATAAGTGGTGATCTAAAGATTTAATGTTATGTCATGGTATGATTCTCTTTAAAACTCAAAGATCTGTCAAAATGAAATTTTTTTCTGTTCTTGTTTGATTGTGAAGTTGTTTTATTTTACTTAAAGATCTCTTAAAACTATCATACCTGACACTAACAATCTTTAATGTCGAAAAAAAAATGTTCCTTATCTATCATTTTTCAAAATTGAATCTTGCCACGTCTTTCCCAAAAAATTTCCAAATGATTTAAATTAATCGGGATCCAAAATCTCAATTGGTTTGAAATTTTTGATCGGGGGAGAGATCGTGATTTAAATTTCAAATCGGTTTTAAAAGGGTGTTTGTTTCAAAAGCACTCCTTCCTTCATGTGTCAAACGATTTCAAATACATAATGCACATGTTTGTGGAGGAGCATTTATCCAAAAACAAGATGAGTATTTAAACTAGGCCACATATTCTCCCATATTTTCTAAACCTTATTAAATCACTTGGGATCCAAAATCTCAAAGGGTTTGATATTTTTGATCGGGGGAGAATTTGTGATTTAATATGAAATCTGATAAAAGATGATTGTTTGATTCAATTGTGCATGCAGCTCTCCCATATGTGCTAAACGCTTTCGAATCTCGAAGCACATATTTAGGGGGAGCATTTCTAATGTAAATAAACTATCAAGGTACAAAGGTTTCAATGTTTTATCATAAGTACCTTGATTGAGTTTCAAAGGTTTTCTTAATGGCAGTGTAATCGTGGAAGTGCTTCAAAAGAACTCTTTCCTCTATGTGATAAAATGATTTAAAATATCATATGCACATATTGAGGGGGAGAATTTACCAAAGAAAATCAAAAGGATTTTTATAAGGAAATTGTGATCAAAGAAATTATTTCTAAAGAACTCTTGCCTCCATGCGCTAAACAATTTACTAATCATATGCACATGTTGAGGGGGAGCATTTCTAAATGATCAAAACTATTAAGGTACAAAATGCTTTGATTTTATATCACAAGTACCTTGATTGATTTTCCAAATGATTTTTCAATTGGTTTTAAGGAAGAATGAACTTTACCAAAAGACCGACCATTTTACTTTATGCATGGAGTTATAAGGATGGTGAGGTGAGGTTAGGCATTGAAGATAAGACGTCATGGACCCAGTGACGCACTGCACTGAACTTCTCAAGCTACTCAAGTTCCGATTAAAAGGGCTTGTTTCATTCTCACGAGGAACCTACATAATCTATCGACGTTCTCTTAGAGATTGTTGATATTGAAGAAGGAGACCCTCTCCCTAGTCTCCGGCATAGGAACCAAATGTGCACAAGTGAGTCTAGAGCCAAGATATCATCCACAAAATCTCATTAGGACACAAAATTAATGAAGACTTGCTATTTCACACATTGTGGAAAAGTAAGAACATATTAAGAGTCCTACGCATTATCCTTGTGGTATTGCCAGAACATCCGAGTGATATGCTAAATATTCACGATGAAGATGGAAATCCTTCAAGAGCCAACATCAAACAAGCTCTTGGTGGGTAACATGTGAGATCTTTTCTAAAGATCAAGCTTGTGGCAACTGGATAGAAACGATGGGGCGATTCACTCATGAATCAACCTTGGTCCAGGAAATGAATTGACGAATACTTTTGGAAAAACCGTTCGATGTGCAAATCTTCTTTTCTCTAGCACATCGAATGTTTATTCATGTCTTCAAACACAAAAAGTATCTCTGATTGTAAAAATACTTTTAGAAAAACCGTTCGATGTGCGAATCTCTTCTTTTATCTAGCACATCGAATGTGTACTCTTTTCAAGTACAAAAAGTATTTTAAATTGAAAATTGATCTTTCTCTAAAAACCTTCGTCGTATTGCAAATCTCTTTCTTCTAAGCAATACGCGATTGTTTTCAAATCAATTTTTCATCTATCAGTGAATCTCAATTCACTGGTTCACTCACTCCGTGTTGTCTTCTTTGAGACGTTCCAGTTTGAGAACAGCTAGAACAGCTGCGAAACCCTGTCAAGGAGATTCTTCAGAATTATACCTGATCACAGGCAGTACTTGTACTGATCAACGGGGAACCGTGGGCCGTGTACCTCAATTCAACGAAAGTGATCAAAGACACTTTCGTGTGTTTTATTGCTAACTGTTGTCTGCAGGTACATTTGGACGGTTGCAGCTGATTAGAATTGAGGAGTCAATCCAAAGCCGCATGCTCACAGCATCCACACTTAATTAAAGAAATCATGACAAAAGTGCTTATCTACATAACCTGGCTCTGATAGCTGCAAATATCATGAACCAGTAAAGCTTCCGCTACTCTGATGAAAAGATGTCATGATCCAGAAAGTGTGAGCATGTCGGTCCGAAAGTTACAACATCACATGATGGCGACACAACGAAGGGTGATCCAGAGACTTACTGTGGCTGATGATCTCAAAGAAAGCTTGAAGATCATTAAGATTTGGATCAGGTCAAAGACCTCCACTTAAAGTACAAAGTAATCGGACTTTGAAGAATCATTGCTAATGCACAAAGATGCAGATGTTGAAGAATTGAAGTCTATGAGCTCAGAACTAAAGACAAATTAGAATGCTAGGATGAAAAATGTATTTCATGGGGTGACCTCCCTTAGGGGGAGATTGTTAGAAATTGGAAATTCCATGTTAAAGTGTCGGTCACCCCAATTATGGTCTAGCATAAGTTAGCTCGTAGACATGTCATTTGTTACGTTATTTAGTAGTTTATTAGTTAGTTTGTAGCATAGATTAGTTTCGTGTAACATCATGGAGGAAGGACGGGTCTTTACCCACTGTATGCCTGATCCACAGTCCGACAGGAGGACGTAGTGTCTGTAACTATAAATACCCCTTCCATCCATGGAAGGGGTGGTGCTTCTCAATCTAACATTTCATATTTTACAAAGCAACTCTCTACCAAGAACACCCTCTGATAACGCTCAGATTGTGCATGTTTTTAGTAGCGTTATGTGTGCTTTTATATCTGTTATTTGGTTACATTTGCGTGATTATAGTACTTAAACACATCAAAAGATGTTTGTCTAGTGTTTATAACCAAGTGCAGGGAAACGGAAGGAAAATAAAGAAATGTTCAGCAAAATGAAGATTCCCGTTTCAGTAAGTCTAAATCAGTATCTCAAGGACCTTTGAAGACTATAGTGATTGAAGAACCAAGTTCTACAAGATAAAGAGAAGAAAAGATCAAGTTTCCGTAACTCAGGAAATCCAGTCGGATCGGTTACAACTGTAACCGGATCGGTTGGAATACGTCCAGAAACAACACTATGACCATCACCAATTGTAGGACCTTACTTTTATCAACCTTATCACAAACTGATAACGCTACACGCGTCGTTCGGGGTCAAAGGAACTTCCTTTTCTTCGAGCAAGTTTTATAACACCCTAGGCAGTGAACCTAATCGTTGTAGTGTAGTAATTAGGGTAAGCCACGGGTATTGATATCGTTCTCTAGGGGAATAGGAATGCTAGTAGGGAGTTACTACGCTAAGGTTAAGGTTGAGGAAGATTATTTTTTATCTTTTTATATTTTATGAAAATGGAAAGGTACGAATCTCGGGTATTGGATTTGGGGGGGGTTGGTATTTCTACCGATTACTCTACTATTATCTAATTATCTAAACTAAGGTTGTGGGAGTCTATGTCTAATTAATGTGTGCTCGTATGATAGTTTAAAGATGTGTTTACTTAGTTTGTATTACTCCTTAATTATCTCCTATTGATGGTTGAGTGTCACGTCTTATTCCTAGTTGCGTTGTGTGTCTAAAGTTGTAGGGTATGCGTTTCTCCCTAACTCTTTGAACTTACCAAAGGGTCTTGTCTACAAACCCACTAGAGATTATAGACTCCTACTCTAAGGTGCTCTTCGGATGGTTTAGCCTACAATCACTCAGGTAATTATACTCTAAGGTTCACAAAGATGAATCAAGCATTAAGTGCACAACGGATGACCTATCGCATTACTAGATCATAAATCAACTAAGATAAGAAACAACCAATCAATATTCAATAATTAAGTTTCATACTTCCTAAGCAAACACACAAATAAATTAGCCGGACATGGAGAACATGCAAGCATACACACAAATAATCAAAGACATAATTGAATTAATGAAGCAAAGACTTATCTTGATGTAAGATAGGGTTAAAAACCCTAAAATACTGTACAAGACACCGTAGGTTCGGTTTTAGGTTTTTACTCCAAAGACTCTCCACACAAAGACTGAAAAATTCGGATTCTATATATAAGATTACAATTGCGACGGCGTCACCTTATGTTTAGTGACGCCGTCGTGTCGCCGCCATTAGGGTTTCGTCTTGGCCACGTTAACCTTGCGACGGCGTCACCTTATGACCGTGACGCCGTCCTCTTCAGCTTCTGACGTCGTCTGGATTGCATCTAGGCCGTCTGAGTAGCGACGGCCTACTCTTTCACCACTAGACGCCGTCTCTTGAAAATACGAGTTTTGAGTTCTGTCCCGTCACAATAATTTTGGGACGGCGTCACCAATAGCACCTGACGCCGTCGCCTTCTAACTTCAGCAACTGTGAGTGCCTTGATTTCGACTTTGGCCATTTTCTTCATATATTCGCGCCTTTCCGTCCAAATAAGTGCCATTCCAGCATTTTGCCTTCACGAGACCTAAAAAGTGAAAAGGAACGATATTAAGCAATAACGGATACAAAAGTGATCAAATAAGGACTTAAACGACCCCTCAAAATGGTACCTTTTAAAACCTTATCAAATATCCCTACACTTGTTATTTGCTTGTCCTCAAGCAAATGTGCTTTTAGCCAATTAATTTATAAGTTAGGAGTCATGAAGCATTAATTCAAAACGGTCCACAACACATATAAGCCCCGCAAAAGTCATAACAAGCACGGAAATTACATACTAGCACCTCACATGGGGTGTTTGGATACTCACATCTCTCTCGGGTGTATATATGAAACATAACAAAATAGGAAATGAAAGATAAACACTCATTAACCGGTCCTAGTACATAGATTACCATAGGCTTGAGAATAGATCAAACCTCCATCGCTTTGGCGTAAGCACCTAGGAAAGACTATCAAAGAGGTCTTTTAAAGGGTTGTAATGTTAGGCTTACGGTAGGGAAACAAGGGTTTGGTGGGATAGGCTATTTAGTGGTGGCAAGTCAAAAATCTCCATGTTAAATGCATATGAAGAATGGCGTTGCTAAGCCAAGACTCGACACTCTAAACTTTAGATAACTGAAATAAACAAACATAAATTTAAAGATAGATGTAGGATGGTAGCCCGTATGTTTTTTGTTTTGTTTTTTTTTTTTTTTTTTTTTTTTTTTTTTTTTTTTTTTTTTTTTTTTTTCTATATTTTTTTTTTTTTTTTTTTTTTTTTTTTTTTTTTTTTTTTTATCATACACTTTTACTCTACCATCCTCTACGATAACATCAAAATACTAGGGATTTATGAGCACATCCCTACACTTGAGTTTTTATTACTCTAACACTAATTTGACCCGATTTGAAAAGATTAAAACACTTGGGGTACATTATTACGCAAACAAAGGGAATTTGAATTTAACGTTCCCTTCCCGTCATTTCATAAACTTTAACTTTTCCCATGAATCCCAATCATCCCAAAACTGTATACAAAGGATATGACTCGACTTAGCAACTTATGCAAGCAACCATATAATTGAACTAAGGGTTTTGGGTGATAACAATAATGCACTAAAAGTGAGTGCATATAGGGTAGGCTAAGGCGATTTGGGTGTATATTTGGGGGTGGGGTGTAAACAATGCTCTTCATTGATATTCCGGGAAAACCGAAATATCACGAGAACCGCGAAAAGGATAGGCTCTGAGGGGTTAACTAGGGGTATCGTGTACTAAAGATGAGTACAACGCAAAGGGTGTGGGGGAATTACTCAACCGATATGGAAGAAGTAATTATATTACAGGAATCAAACAAGGGTTATCCTAATGCCTCTTATCATTTAGTTATTCCTAACTACACAAGTGTAGCCTCACTTGCGATCTCGGAATGCATCACAAAACAAGTTCTAGAATCTATTATACTACCGGTTCACACTCTAAGCATTAAAGATGAATGCTTTAATTCCTACTAATCTAAGGGCGATCCTCACATTTTGGGTGGAATTTGGGTGGTAAAGGGTTTTTGTGCTAGTCATGCAACTTCCTATCCGTGAGACGCTTTTGTTAAGACTAATGGCCCACTCCTATATGTCATGAAAAATTTTAAATTTGGTGCCAAAATTACCCTAACCGACATTTTCTCATGGTTTATTACACAATCACAATTGGACGAAACAAATAATCAAGGATAAGCATAGTTTCAAAGTTCCCGTTTTATTTTCCCTCCCTACACTTAAACTGAACATTGTCCCCAATGTTCCCCGAAAGTATCAAAGTTATGATAAAAGAAGGTAATTAAAAACGAAAGAAACTAATACTCCCCTGATTAGCTCGGTAGGATCCGTGTAAAGTGGTGGTTAAACTCTTTTTCCAAGAAGAATTATTGCGTGAAAAGCTCCTTCCAATCTTATGTAACTTCTTCTTGACAAACTAAACCTGCACACTTGAAGCGAACAAACGGAACCTTCGCGTAAAATCGGCGGTAATAATATATAAGACTCGATTTAAACTAAGATATAATGCTTGTGGAATGGATGTTTACAGAATTTCTAAGAAAATTAAGACCAGGAAAATTCCAAAAATTTATAAGTAGCTCAGAAAACGAGAAAAAGTAATCTGATGTTTTTACTCCTTCCTGACGCCGTCAGGTTGCAATCCTGACGCCGTCAGGTTATCCTGACAAAAACTGGTTTGCGATTTTCTGGAAAAAATTCTGGAAAATTTACATCTTTAGAATCTGGAAAAATTTCTGCAAAACATCCATTATGACTCGTTACAAGCATTTGACTCGAACAACAAACATAAATATCTTTTAATTAATTGTTATTCTCATGTTTATGTTTCTTTTGAAAACGTGTGTAATCCTCCCTACACTTATCCCTTATGTAAAATACCTTTATATGCAATTAAGACGAGGTTAAAAACAAAATAAAGCATTTTCACAAATTTAAACATGAGGATAAACAATTAATAAAAGATATATGACACTAACAAGCAAACAATTAAGCATGGGTTGCCTCCCACGAAGCGCTTTTCTTTATTAAAGATTCTTGTAGCTAGACTCGTAGTCGTGCTCCTACGTACCGATATACGTAAGTCTATCCTCAACAATGTCGTAAGGATCAAACTTATCATTCAAGTTCCTAGTAGTACGTTCGGTTAAATATGCCTTTTCAAACATCTCACCATCGGGATCATAGATTTGTATCCTAATGTGCCACCTTCCATTACCATCACTAGGCGGTCTATTCCAATTCCACATGTGTTCGGATTTCTCAACTATCCACTTATTCATGACAAGGTTAACGGGCAAGCTCCCTAAGAACTCGGTCATCTTCCTAAATACTAAGGCGTCCTCGAACGGGTTCACTTCTATGTCCCTAGCCATTTCTTGTTCTTGGAAAGTTGCTGCACTAGCAAAGGCCTTATCTAGGTAAAAAGGCCTTTGGGGGCCTATGATGTTCTTATCAATCCAAGGTCCATATCGAGAAGGCTCTCTATCCAACCCTATCTCTTGTGGGATTTCCTCATCCTTATAGTATGTATGCTTTTTAACATCGTAAACGGATCTAGCACTCCCCTCTCCTACCACTATTTTGGACATCTTACAATCGATGATGGCACTAGCGGAAGCTAAAAATCCTCTTCCAACTAGTAATGGGCATGTCGGGTCCTTATTCATGTCTAGTACATGAAAGTCGGCCAAAAGAGTCAACTCTCCAACATGTACTACCATGTCCTTTATTATTCCTACCGGACGTGCTATACTACCGTCCGCTAGACCTAAGATAGTTTCCGTTGGTTCAATTTTACCTAGGTTGAGGCTTCTATGAAGGGACAACGGAACGAGATTGATGCATGATCCTAAATCGGCTAGAGCATCGAGTGGCTTGGAAGTCCCAAGTCTACACGGAAGGGTGAATAGCCCGGGATCGTCTAACTTCCTAGGTAAGTTGTTTCGCACAAAGGCGGACCCATGTTTTCCAAGCCTAAGTTCTAACTCATATTTTTCTTGTAAAGCATTATAATAAGGTGCATGAGCTAAGACTTCAAGAATCGGTTTTTCTTGATGGAGTTCCTTGTACTCCTCCTCTAAACTAGGTTTGGATTCTTGGCTGACGGGTTTCTCAAGAGTAGGATTTTCCAAAGGTGCCGGGCCTTGGTATCTCTTGGATGGCTTGGAACCCTTTTTGATAGCATTTACCGAGTGAATCGTTGGATGAGAGGGGCATGGATGTGCATTCTCCCATGGTGAACGAGAACATGAAGTCGATGCAATCGAATTCACTTTTGGGTTCTTTATGGTATCACTTGGGAGTGCTCCAACTTCTCGCTCATTGAAGGCTTTTAAGAGGGCATCAAGCTTGGTTGTCATCTCGCTTTGTTTTTGCTTAAAATCGGCTTCAAGCTTATTCAATCGAGTTTCTTGAGATGTCAAAAATCTAGATGCAATTGCCTCAAGATTAGTAGGGTTCCCGGTATTAGAAGAATTGAACCTATTAGGCGAACTAGATGAGCTTTGGGGTGTGCTTGAGTTTTGGTTCCACTTAAGATTAGGGTGATTTCTCCATGAGGGGTTGTATGGGTTTCCTAAGTTGTTTTGTTCGGGTTTGAAAGTGTACCACTTCTCTCCCGCTCCGTCGGTACGTATGGAGGCGTAGTCCGCAAAAGCTTGTTCGGAGAGCCTTGTGCAATCACGAGTGTCATGGGGACCACTGCATAACTCACAAGGTAGAGTGATTTGATTCACTTGTCGTGAGGACTTAGGATTTTTGTAGAAGCTCATGAGGAATTTAACTTGATCTTCAAGTTCGATCATCCTACGGTCGGGAGGAGGCAAGGAGATTGCCTTGACGGTTTTGGGCAGCTCACGGGGGTCATCCCAACTTTCGTTGTCATAGAGGGCGAGGTCCTCTATTATTTCCCATGATTCTTCTGCGGTGAGATTACTAAGTTTTCCACCGGCCGCTTGGTCAATGGATCGCTTAGTGGGAAAGTTGACATGATCATAAAAGATTTGGACTTGGAGCCAAAGATCAATGCCGTGATGAGGGACTTTATGAAGTAAGTCCTTGAATCGGGTCCATGCTTCGTAGAGAGATTCACCTTGACGTTGTTGGAACATCAAGATGTCATTCCTAAGCTTAGTGGTTCTCCCCGGTGGGAAAAATTGAGCAAGGAAGCGAGAAGTAAGATCATCCCAACTTGAGATGGAGCCGGCTGGAAGTCGCTCAAGCCAATTACTAGCTTGGTCCCGTAGAGAGAATTGGAAGAGACGCGGGCGCGTGGTCTCCCGAGTAGTAGCATCAAGGTCGATGGAATCGACGATTTTAAGGAAATCCCTCAGATGCTGATTTGGATCTTCGGAACGAAGTCCATGGAATGCACATCCGTTTTGCACCAACCGGATGGTGTCGGATCGCAGGGCCGTAGTTTGGGCTTGGTCGGGAAGCTCAATGGTGTTCCTATAGCCTAAGTGGCTTGGTCTCGAGTATTCACCAAGAGTACGGGCTCTTGGCGGGTCATTTGGTGGTATGTTGATGAATGGTAGTGGGTTATCACCTTCCATGATGAAAAGTGATGGGGTTACGAACAAAGGTTACGAAGAAGGGGGATAGACTAAGAGAAATCTAAAAAAAATAAGAAAAATTTACTTGATAGGAATCAAGCAAAGAAACCTAAACGAGGTGGACTACTAACTAGCTATTCTATTCCCCGGCAGCGGCGCCAAAAACTTGATAACGCTACACGCGTCGTTCGGGGTCAAAGGAACTTCCTTTTCTTCGAGCAAGTTTTATAACACCCTAGGCAGTGAACCTAATCGTTGTAGTGTAGTAATTAGGGTAAGCCACGGGTATTGATATCGTTCTCTAGGGGAATAGGAATGCTAGTAGGGAGTTACTACGCTAAGGTTAAGGTTGAGGAAGATTATTTTTTATCTTTTTATATTTTATGAAAATGGAAAGGTACGAATCTCGGGTATTGGATTTGGGGGGGGGGTTGGTATTTCTACCGATTACTCTACTATTATCTAATTATCTAAACTAAGGTTGTGGGAGTCTATGTCTAATTAATGTGTGCTCGTATGATAGTTTAAAGATGTGTTTACTTAGTTTGTATTACTCCTTAATTATCTCCATTTGATGGTTGAGTGTCACGTCTTATTCCTAGTTGCGTTGTGTGTCTGAAGTTGTAGGGTATGCGTTTCTCCCTAACTCTTTGAACTTACCAAAGGGTCTTGTCTACAAACCCACTAGAGATTATAGACTCCTACTCTAAGGCGCTCTTCGGATGGTTTAGCCTACAATCACTCAGGTAATTATACTCTAAGGTTCACAAAGATGAATCAAGCATTAAGTGCACAACGGATGACCTATCGCATTACTAGATCATAAATCAACTAAGATAAGAAACAACAAATCAATATTCAATAATTAAGTTTCATACTTCCTAAGCAAACACACAAATAAATTAGCCGGACATGGAGAACATGCAAGCATACACACAAATAATCAAAGACATAATTGAATTAATGAAGCAAAGACTTATCTTGATGTAAGATAGGGTTAAAAACCCTAAAATACTGTACAAGACACCGTAGGTTCGGTTTTAGGTTTTTACTCCAAAGACTCTCCACACAAAGACTGAAAAATTCGGATTCTATATATAAGATTACAATTGCGACGGCGTCACCTTATGTTTAGTGACGCCGTCGTGTCGCCGCCATTAGGGTTTCGTCTTGGCCACGTTAACCTTGCGACGGCGTCACCTTATGACCGTGACGCCGTCCTCTTCAGCTTCTGACGTCGTCTGGATTGCATCTAGGCCGTCTGAGTAGCGACGGCCTACTCTTTCACCACTAGACGCCGTCTCTTGAAAATACGAGTTTTGAGTTCTGTCCCGTCACAATAATTTTGGGACGGCGTCACCAATAGCACCTGACGCCGTCGCCTTCTAACTTCAGCAACTGTGAGTGCCTTGATTTCGACTTTGGCCATTTTCTTCATATATTCGCGCCTTTCCGTCCAAATAAGTGCCATTCCAGCATTTTGCCTTCACGAGACCTAAAAAGTGAAAAGGAACGATATTAAGCAATAACGGATACAAAAGTGATCAAATAAGGACTTAAACGACCCCTCAAAATGGTACCTTTTAAAACCTTATCACAAACCCAACACGTATATCACTGTTATGCGTAGAACACGTTCAACCCAAACACAACCATAAAGCGTACAAGATGAAGAAGAAAAGATTAAGAAAGATGTTGAGTTGATGTTAATACCGTGTATATGTGTAGAGAAAGATGAAAACAATAAGTTGTATATTCCAAAGAAAAACACACACACACACACTCAAGCACACCCCTCAAAATGAGACTTTAAGGGGTATTTATACTCTAAAACATAAACGCCCTAATGGGCTTTGGCTTGGGCCTCGTGGACTTGGATTGGATAACACATGAAGAAAAGCTAGCTTAACTTAACTTATAGCCAATTAGCTTAGCCCAATCCACGAGCCCGTTGACTATTCTAGCATGATATCTAACACACGTTACAAAGTTCCTAAACGTGAATGACCATCACTTCTAATAAAAACTATTAAGGCTAACAATCTCCCCCTAAGGGGTGGTCATTCAAAAGATGCTCCACTTGATAAGGTCTTTATTTTCTCGAGCTTGAACTTTGTGTGTAGATATTGAATAGTATTGATTCTTTGTTCCTTCATGCTTTGTGATCAGATAATGTGGTTGTCTGCCGTTGTCAACTTCGTTGGTTTGGTGTCTCCACGTCTTTCTCCACCATGCTCACACTTCTATTTGTCTTTTGGTTACCAATGATGTAGTTCTCGAGTCTTTACACTTTGTAGATTCTTTGACATTGACGAAGAATCATCTTTAACTTTGTGTTGCCTTTGATTATGATGAGAACTTTCATGTGTTTTTTGTAACACCCCTAAAAATCGGATTTCAGCGGAAGCATACAAGTTTCGGGTGCTACTAATCGGTATCACAACACAAGCATAGAGTAAAAGGTTTTTCTTAAGAAAACTCATTTATTTAATAAAATCAATGTTTACAATAAAATTTAATGCGGAAATAGGCCCATAATAAATAAGCGGTCCCCAAATACAAATATCAGAGTTGTCTATGACCATGCCATGCCATTACTCAAGCGCCTCCAAAAGTAAACAATCGCCTCAATACCTGAGAATACACGCTAAAAGTGTCAACACGAGGTTGGTGAGTTCATAGGTTTTCATAAAATTATTGCGAGTTCAAAAGATCCTTTTGATCATTGTGGCGCCCACAATGTCGCGAAAACAAGGTTTACCTTTAAGCAAAAGAATAGAAAGGTGGACCATAAGGTTTTCAAGTGCAAATCAATTCTCATAAACAAATCAAATTTATTCGAGGCATATCCTGCCTAATTCACAGTATCAAAATATTTATCCACAAAAATATTTATAAACAACCACTTGGACCATATCAAAATCAAACACTACAACGAATATAGTGTCACGCAAGCTTAACTATTACGCATGCTAAGTCATGAAACCATCACTAGATAGCACGAGCCGTGACTGTCTCTAAACACACTAACAATCGACATGTTATACGTCCCCCACATGAGCCATGTTGGTCGGACGGGGTGGCCATTCCCAATAGATCTATCCATAACATTCGCACCATCCTGAGCCAAGATGTAACATTTCACAGCAACGCTTGGGTTTCTACTCTGTAACACCCCTAAAAATCGGATTTCAGCGGAAGCATACAAGTTTCGGGTGCTACTAATCGGTATCACAACACAAGCATAGAGTAAAAGGTTTTTCTTAAGAAAACTCATTTATTTAATAAAATCAATGTTTACAATAAAATTTAATGCGGAAATAGGCCCATAATAAATAAGCGGTCCCCAAATAAAAATATCAGAGTTGTCTATGACCATGCCATGCCATTACTCAAGCGCCTCCAAAAGTAAACAATCGCCTCAATACCTGAGAATGCACGCTAAAAGTGTCAACACGAGGTTGGTGAGTTCATAGGTTTTCATAAAAGTATTGTGAGTTTAAAAGATCCTTTTGATCATTGTGGCGCCCACAATGTCGCGAAAACAAGGTTTACCTTTAAGCAAAAGAATAGAAAGGTGGACCACAAAGTTTTCAAGTGCAAATCAATTCTCATAAACAAATCAAATTTATTCGAGGAATATCCTGCCTAATTCACAGTATCAAAATATTTATCCGCAAAAATATTTCATAAACAACCACTTGGACCATATCAAAATCAAACACTACAACGAATATAGTGTCACGCAAGCTTAACTATTACGCAGGCTAAGTCATGAAACCATCACTAGATAGCACGAGCCATGACTATCTCTAAACACACTAACAATCGACATGTTATACGTCCCCCACATGAGCCATGTTGGTCGGACGGGGTGGCCATTCCCAATAGATCTATCCATAACATTCGCACCATCCTGAGCCAGGATGTAACAATTCACAACAACGCTTGGGTTTCTAACCTTAACCTAGCACGTAATAGCTCACAAAAATATTTTCAGGTCCAATCCAAAATAGTTCAAGCACTTGTGTCCACATAAAAAATATTTAAACCAAATCACGCATTTCATCAAAATCAGTTATCAATAGCGTATTCAAATCAATCAATCATTTGAATTTAGTAAAAACGAGCATGTATTCTCCCCCAAAACAGTTTAAAAGCAAGTAAAAGTAGGGGCCATGAACTCACCTCAATACGAAGCAACGCAAGAATCACAACTGGCATTAGTGAGCAAAGCACAACAGTCTCACAAGAAACGCACAACGATATCCAAAAAGGAAAGCACAACGATACGACATCAGCAAAACCTAATAGCAATTTGCTATCTCAGAATAAATCTAGCAAAGCAAATGAATTTCCGAAGGACAATGTGTCTTAGTTTTCGTGGAATACTCGCATCAACAGTTTCCAAAAATTCAAGTATCAATATCTCAAAAAGTTTAGTTTTAACGTTTCGTGTGGTGGTAAGGAATCATGATTCGACATACAACTCACGCCAAGAGTATACCAAAATGTAACTCACACCAAAGATTGTAACTCGCACCAAGACATAATATATATCCCAATATATTATGAGGAATAGTCAATAAAATTGACCGAGACTCAAATTCAGAAGACAATGACCAAAAAGATGCCAAGACAATAAAGACACATAATTAATTCCTAAATAAGTCAATTGGTAAGTTCCGGTATTTACCAATAATCCCAAATAGTTTGTACAAACATGTTTTATAATCAATGATAAGTTTGAATTTGCATTTCAAACGATAAAGGTTTTACCACTTAAAAGAACACTTGTTTAGATTCACGGGTATTATAACGATAAAAGAGATTTGAAATTTAAAAATATAAGTTAGAATGTTTTTATAAATTTTGGCATGACGCCTCCATTTATAAAACATTCCCAAGTCATCATGACTTTAAATAAACCAAGTTTGAAATTTCATTATTTATAAATTTTGTTTCGTTATCATTCACGTAATTATTAGCTTGAGTTTATTGAATAGTTTGTGAGTGTTCCGTGTCTAATATATTAAATTCTATTAGAGTCTAATATATTATACCGTTAAGTCACAAAGTGTCCAATAAGTCCAACGTCCAATATCGTGAATCCAATAACAATCCAAATGTCAAAATATACTCAAGTGATATCGATATATGTCCAATAATTAACCAAAAGTCAAATCACAATCTGTATCCATGTATAAACCAAATCAAATGTCGCAATTCCAAACGAGTACCAAGTCTCACAAGTTTATCCGAAACTTACCAAGGATTAATATATATATCAAAACAAAATAGATTACCCTAGTTAGAGATGTCCGACACCTGTAAAAATGTTTAACACACGCTAAAAATACACCAAACAATTCCATTTACAACCCGTTTATAAGCGATCTTATATCTATTTTAACCAAACAAAACAAATGCAGCCATAGCTGCTGGAACGAAACTAAGGGTTTACCCCTTGAGCCGAGACTAGGACCATAAACAAGGCAACCTCATTCACCCTTTATCAACAAACTACTAGCGACCAAGTTAAAACTTAAGTTAAGCAGTTCCATCCCTAGTCCCGTGACCCTCACTAGACTCAACCCAAACAAACATTCGAAACAACCTGAATATCAATAGCAGCAGTTAGCCATCAAAACCCATGAAACAAGCACCACAAATTTAAAAGAAATGCTCACGTCAAAACTGAAACCCTTACGGGTTTATCCCAATAACGAGACCAAGATAGATCACTACACGATTTTAGAGCTGGTCCGACACCAAATCCAACAAACATACCCATTTTAACCAAGATTCACCACACGAAGGTTTTTAAAAAGATTTTCAGAATCAAAAACTATTTGTATTCATTTTAACAAAAGTTAATCACGCGAGTTAGTTGAATCATGATGAGCTCAACTCAACTCGTCTCATGAAACAATGAATCAAAAACATGTTTAGTCCCATTTTAAATCCACGAAAACAGTACACAGGATTTATTATTCGGTTTATAAAGAAATTTTAAAAGTGAGCTTTTGTTTAGACATACCAACAAGGAAATAAGAGAGGAAGAGGGATGAGAGTGATGACGGCGGTGGGGTGGAGAACCACGGTTGTCAAAACCACGGACAAACACTCTTGACGAACCTACGATCTTAAACCAATCATAAAAGAACCCAAACAACGTAAAACCATTTTATACACGTTCAAGACTAAAAACCCTTGAAATTCGAATCTTGTTTTCAAGATCTAGGGCGCGTTTAAGGGATTTACAGCGCTTGTGATAGGTCAAAAGAATCAGGAGGTGACGATCTATCTTTTGGTTTAATGTTTGTGTTTTTCGGCGACGGCGGTGGCCGGCGGCGGCGGTGGTGGCCAGAAATTTTGGAGAGAGGTGGGAGTATATTTTGTTTAGTGTGAGAAAGTGTGCAAGTAAAATGAACTAATGAGAGAGATATGAGGCTTTTATACCCCTGGGAGGACCACTTTTTCCAATATCCAAAGTTGAGGGAAAGGGGAGTGAAAATATCATAAGGGCCATTCTTGTAAAATTTAGTAAACTCTTGTCAATATTCGGTTCGGGACGCATTCAGACGAGTAAATGTGTGATAAAAATTACGAGACTTACGCCATCGCGTTCGGAATAATTTTTCCAATAACAATGAGTGTTTACACGACTAATTTTCTCGCAAATCAAATAACAAACGAATCGAGATGATTAACAGGTTATGATAGTTCTGGTACGCGTTGAGCCTAATTTTTACGTTTCATGAGATAACTTTCTCGTTTTCACGTCAAATGAGCTCAGAAAAGTTTGTAAATGAAAAACAGACGAACTTTCTAGAAAAACAAATATCTGGAAAAGTGCGGGTGGTTACATTTTTGGTATGAGCATGTGGAGAATCTGCACGATCAATCCGCTCCAGAGCTTCCATAAGAAGAAAAACATAAAAACAGGTTAATAATAAGCGGATTCCGGCACTTACAAGTTTGAATTTTGAGGGTGTTAACAGCATAGTGTGAAAACACATCTCTAATTCTTACAAAGGTCATTCCTGAACTGGAGTCCCACAAGTGAGATAGCGCGATATACCGAAGTACACCTACAGTTCAAATGAGTCGCTGAGGTACACCGAAGCATCACCCCACGACTGTAGACCGTTTGAGACACACTAAGCGTAATCCACGGGGAGTTACCAAAGTGACCTGCTGTCAGGGCTGCTTGATGTTGACCCTGGCAGGAGTTTCCATTCAATCACTGAAGATCACAGAAGTGAAACTTCTCATAAATGTTCTGGCAGATTGCTAAGATCTGCGTAGGACTCTAGAATATATCACTTGTGTCCTTATTAATGAACAACCAGCGATGTCATGTCAAGTGTTCCTATGAGATCTTTTGATGAATCTGGTGGCTCTAGACTCAATTAGTGCATTTTGGTTTTCCTGAGCGGAGACTAGGGAGAGGGTCTCCTTCTTCAATATCAACAATCTCTAAGAGAAAGTCGATAGATTATGTAGGGTTCCCAGTGAGAATGAAACAAATCGCTTTTGAGAGGAATTGAGTGGCTAGAAGGTTTAGTGCAGTGCGTCACTGGGTCCATGACATCTTTGTCTTCAATACCAGTGTCATCTTAGTGACAACCAGTAGCAGATGAGTTGAACCCGGTTTCTACCCTACGGTTGAATATGGAGGGCTATTTCTTTTCACCCTTTTTCATTACATTTCTTTTTAATTCTTCAACCCCTTCTTTCTCCTTTCTCACATTACTCCTTTTTTCAATCCTTCCTAAGGACTTCTAATACTAACTATTTGTGATGTCCTTGGGTAGATCCCTCCGGCGCTGGCGGATCATAGGATGAATTTCCTATCCTTAGTCACCTTATAACTCCATGACTGTCCTATTGTTGCCATAAAACCATTTTTCTTGAAAATCTCTCAGAGTGTTTATGATAGAAAACATGTTTGAGAAACTCCGAGAGTTGTTATATTTTCAGAAACACTCCCCCTTCACATGTGCTTATAAGTTTTGACAGAAATATGCACATAGAGGGTAGAGTTCGCACTTTTTGAATTGATCGACTTTAAATGAGCTAGACCGATTCGAGACACGTTTACATCACTAGAGAACTAGCTTGAAATTATTACCCGTCCTGGTCAAGTCCATAGAAAGTTTCTCGAGATGGTACATGATTCCTCGTCGATTCATTGGTTTCAACTGAGTCGAGCTCATTATGAGATTCAAACAACGATCATTAAAATTTTTGATCACATTTTAATCACGTCTCCTCCCCCTCAAAAATAGCATATTCGTGATATTTTTGATATCAACGGATTAAACAACATTTTAGAATCTCTTGGGGAGACAAACGGATTTGATTTAAGCATGAATTTTGAACCTTTTGTTTTATACTCCCCCTTTAATAAATCTATTTGAAAGATTTTGAAAGGAAGTTATCTTGAGCACAAAATATGTTGAAAGATTTTGAAAAATCTATTTGAACAATCTTGAAAAGGTGCTCAAGATGATGATGATTTCTCACCATTTTTAAATGTAGTGCACTGAAGCATACACTTGATTTTTCTTTAAAATTACGAGTTTTTATTTGAAAAAAAATCAAAAGTCATCATTTCGGTCCGGGTTTCGTACTGATGTATATGAAAGCCATTTTTGAAGAAATTTTGAGAAACGACATGTTTTGAAAACAAATTAAAGAACTCTCGCTCAAGCATCTGTACATACCCGTATCATTATTGAATGACATTTCTAGAAACGTACAGAATATCGATTATACGAGAGACATGTCGTAGAAGAATATTTTTGGATTTTTGATTTTCTATTGTTTTTGTATTTTTGAAAGTTTTATATTTTATATTTTGCTTTTTTTGGTTTTTCAAATTTTGTATTTTGTTTTTCAAAAATATTTACAGCGAAGCTTTTTTGGAAAATCATTTTCACGAAGATTCGAGAAGACGTTCTAACTCCTCAGGGGTTAGGCTTCGCATTCCAATTCGTCGAACTAAATAGTCAAACCTTTCTTTTGGAAGGTCTTTAGTTAATAGATCGGCGAGTTGGTAATCAGTCTTCACGAAGAATAATTCAACAGTACCTTCTTCCACGTGTTCTTTTATGAAGTGATAGCGTACTCTGATATGCTTGGTCTTTGAGTGATGAACAGGATTGCATGATATGGCTATGGCACTTTTCGAGTCAAAATACATAGGTAATTTATCGAAAGTAAAGCCATAATCTGTGAGTTGTGTTCTCATCCAAAGAACTTGAGCACAACACGCAGATAGAGACACATACTCAGCTTCAGCGGTTGACAGTGCAGTGCAATCTTGTTTCTTTGGAGACCAGCTTACTAACTTTTCACCCAAAAATTATGCTCCTCCGGATGTACTTTTTGCTGTAACTTGGTCACCTGCGTGGTCCGCGTCTGAAAAGGCAATTAAATCAAATCCGGATTCCTTCGGATACCAAAGTCCCATGTGAATGGATGTCTTCAGGTACCGAAATATCCGTTTAACCTCTTTGAGGTGCAGTTCGGTAGGCTTTGCCTGAAACCGTGCTAATAAGCAAACAGCAAAATGAATATCTGGTCGACTAGCAGTGAGGTACATGAGAGAACCAATCATGCTCTGATATTTCTTCGGATCAATAGGTTTCCCAAACAAATCGGCTCTAATTTTTGGTGAAGTTACCATTGGTGTTCCGACTGAGTCACAATTATCCATACCATGATTTTTCAAAATCTCAGTTGTGTATTTAGCTTGATTTATAAAAATTCCACGAGGGGACTGATGAATTTGTAAACCAAGAAAGAATTTTAGTTCTCCCAGCATGGACATTTCAAATTTGCTTTTCATGAGATTTTCAAAATTTTTTGAAAAATTCGGATTAGTGGACCTAAAAATGATGTCGTCCACGTAAATCTGAACAATCAAAATGTCGTTTTTGCATTTTTGAGTAAACAAGGTAGGATCAACTGTTCCTTTGGTGAAATTGTTTTGGATAAGGAAAGAGGACAGTTCGTCATACCACGCTCTCGGAGCTTGTTTCAATCCATATATTGCCTTTTTGAGTTTGTAGACGTAGTCTGGATGTTCCAAGTCGATGAAGCCTTCTGGCTGACTTACGTACACTTCTTCTTTCAGAGTTCCATTCAAGAACGCGGTCTTAATGTCCATCTGATAAACCGTGATGTTTTTGTGAGCTGCATAGGCTAAGAAAATCCTGACTGCCTCAAGTCTAGCTACCGGCGCGAATGACTCTTCAAAGTCTATCCCTTCCTCTTTTCTGTATCCTTTGGCCACAAGACGAGCTTTGTTGCGAATGACAGTCATCTCTTCATCCCTTTTTGTGAAGATCATTGTAAGCTCTTAGACGAGGTCTAATATTATATCTAGGAACACATAATAATGAAAGCGGAATATTCAAACATAGAATCAACATTATTATGAACAAGGTTTTTCATTATCATAAACTAACTAACTAACTATAATAAAGATCAAAGACTTGATCTATCACTAACTAACTAAACCCTAGACGTTTTCCCTACGCCTAGGTTCCCACACACACACACCTTTAGACGTCTACATCTTGTACGTACTATGAAACTAATGACCCTATGTCTCTTTATATACTAGAGACATCTAGGGTTTACAAGAGGAATCATAATACAATTAGGAAACTAAATATTCTTTTAAGCATGTCTTCTAGAATCTTCCAAATTCTCTATATTTTGTAGTTTCCCTTCTTGTCACTTTTAGTCCTTCATGTTTCATTCTTCTTGTTTTGTATCATCAAATCTATAATAGACCCAACAATCTTCCCCTATTTGATGATGACAAAACAAACACAGTTCTTGTACGAACTTCCCTAGACGAAGTAGCAGAAGTTGAGATCATTAAATCTCACCGTGAATGAAACACTTTTATCTTCCATGCTTCCCCTTGACTTGAACATGTCACTCAAACATCTCTTCCCCTTTTTGTTATTATCTAAATAGGGAACGTATGCAAATAATGATCTTGACCACCACGAACCAATATCATACTTCCAATCTAAGACTTCCAATGCTTCAAATCGCCCACCATTACGCACCATAGGAAAAATGGATCCAAAACAGTAGAAAACTTCAACTAGCAGTAGTAATAATGATCAACAATAGTAAAAATCAAACACTTCCCCTTGAGTGATGCATGTACATCAATGATTCTTCAAAATCTGTAGGCTTTATGTAATGATCACTTGTGAAGAACACCGAGTATAACGAATTTGATGAAGAAGTAGAATTTCCCAAACTTGTGTCTTAAATCTTTTACTATCCACAGAACTCCATACTTATACCTACCAAATATAAGTAGACCGCAATCCCTTGACAAGAATCCTCAACTAGTATGAGACACTGAGCACTACAATGTAACTCCTTCAAGTGATAGCCAATGTGTGCATAGAGCATCATAAGAAAAATCACACATTGCTAGATTCATCAAGTTAGATGATAAGAACACAAACCAAGTAATTCCACTTCACCTTCAAATAAGTGATAAATAATACTCTTCGTAATCAATCATTCAATGAATCAAATACGAGCCTTTTTGAATCCTTTAAGAACAAATCACCAAACTCCTTGTGTGTGTGAATAATAACCTGTGTGTGTGTCGTCCAAAAATCCATAACCATTATCACGCTCGACTTCCCCTTAAATCGAAAACCATATGAGAAGCAGTACTTTCAATATAATAGTACTTTGAAACCTCCTCACAGTACTTTGAGAAGTAGCAGTACCTTGAGCATAAGCAGTACTTTAAAAACTCCAAGCAGTACTTTGCATCCAATGAGCAGTACTTTCATCCTAATGAGCAGTACTTTCGTGTCCAAGAGCAGTACTTTCGAATTCCAAGCAGTACTTTCGTGTCCAAGCAGTACTTTGCTTGTAGGGGACCAATAACGCACAGCAGTACTTTGAAAATACAAAGCAGTACTTTCACATAAAAGCTCAGATGGAAGATCCCTTCGGTGGAAAGTTAGATTGATATATAGAGAACATCCACCAAAAATTTCGTTACGATCCAACGGTTAACGAAAAAGTTATGATCGTTTCAAAAGAGTGCTGTTGTAAGCTTACGGATTTTCTGCAGCAGACTTCGACTGCTTATAACTTTTGATTGAGTGCTCCGATTAACAATCCCTTCGGTGAGATTAAAGATAGATATACCAAGAAGCTCCAGTTCAAATTTTAGCTCGATCCAACGGTTCAATAAAAAGTTATGCCTTCTGGAAAACAGTGCTGCAGAAGTATTACGAATTTTTTACAGCTTCGAATTTTTCTTCCTTCTTCTTCAAGAAAACCTTGTAGATCCCTAGATATCACGAGCCCCAGGCTCTGATACCACATGTGAAGATCGTTGTAAGCTCTTAGACGAGGTCTAATATTATATCTAGGAACACATAATAATGAAAGCGGAATATTCAAACATAGAATTAACATTATTATGAACAAGGTTTTTCATTATCATAAACTAACTAACTAACTATAATAAAGATCAAATACTTGATCTATCACTAACTAACTAAACCCTAGACGTTTTCCCTACGCCTAGGTTCCCACACACACACACCTTTAGACGTCTACATCTTGTACGTACTATGAAACTAATGACCCTATGTCTCTTTATATACTAGAGACATCTAGGGTTTACAATAGGAATCATAATACAATTAGGAAACTAAATATTGTTTTAAGCATATCTTCTAGAATCTTCCAAATTCTCCATATTTTGTAGTTTCCGTTCTTGTCACTTTTAGTCCTTCATGTTTCATTCTTCTTGTTTTGTATCATCAAATCTATAATAGACCCAACACTTTTGTTCTTCCATAACCATTTGAGATCAATGACGCGAATGTCAATTGGTCTTGGAACCATTTCCCAAGTCATGAAGACGGTATTGGAGAAGTTCCTCCTGCATTGCTTCTATCCATGCGGGTTCTGCCATTGCCTCACGAATGTTCTTTGGCTCGATATTGATGATTGAGCAAAGGTAAATTCATAAGTCGCAATTGGTGGCAAGTTGGCGTCTCGTCTGAATTGGCCTTGAAGGTTCACCAATAACTTGTTCAATTGGGTGGTCTTTTGTCCACTTCAGAGTAGAAGGATACCGTTGGTTAAACGTATGCGAGTTAGATGGTTCTCGTAAGCTTGAGGATGATTCAGCTAATTTCGTAGCAAACGGGTTTTCAAATAAGTCTTCATCTAACGTTGCATCGTTCTGGTTTTGGTTTTGCTCATCAACTGCTGGTAGAACGGGTGCAATAACTGTAGTAGATGTAGATGATGTAGATGGAGTTGGTGCATTGCTTTCGACCGTAGTAGATGCATCTTCTGTTGGTGGTGGAGGATGATTTTGAGCGGGTGCAGCGGAATGATGGTTTGATGCATTTGTCGAAGTTCCACCATAGTATTCATCGAACATTAACTCGAAGAAATTCTCCCATTCTTGTTCTTTAGGATTTTCAAACGAAGTTGATTGAGCTCTTTGAGGTACGAGTCCTGAACTGATGTGTCCAGAAATCTACGGGTTTAGTGCGGGTTCTAGAGCGAGTCTCTCAGAAGCCATATGTGAAAGTTCATTAAATTTCACATTCATCGTCTCCATGATCCTCCTAGTTCTTCTGTTATACACCCTGAATGCCCTTGAGTTATCTGAATATCCAATGAAGATTCCAATATCACCTTTAGCTTTCAATTTACCTAGATCTTCTCTGTCGTTCGTCGGATAGCACAAAGCGCCAAACACGTGAAAGTAAGAGATATAAGGTTTTCTGTTGTTCACAAGCTCATACGGGGTTTTATTGAATCTAGGATGGATTAGGGATCGGTTCTGAGTGAAACAAGTAGTGGCAACAGCATAGCCCATAGAAATAACGGTGCACTAGAATAAATTAGCATTGTGCGAGCAGCTTCCACAAGAGTTCTATTTCTTCTTTCAACTACCTCATTATGCTGTGGAGTTCTAACAACTGATGTCTGATGTGTAATTCTAACATCTTCAAAATAAGTTCTTAACTCCTTATTTGTGAATTTTGTGTCGTTGTCTGTTCTTACAACCCTTACTGGAGTTTGAAGAAGTACTTGAATACGTTTTAGAAAGGTGATGATGATGCCTGGTGCTTCGTCTTTTGATCTCAGAAACTTAACCCATGTATATCTTGAATAATCATCGACG
The DNA here is from genome assembly GCA_019973895.1 of Chrysanthemum seticuspe. Lineage (NCBI taxonomy): Eukaryota > Viridiplantae > Streptophyta > Magnoliopsida > Asterales > Asteraceae > Chrysanthemum > Chrysanthemum seticuspe. The sequence continues at coordinate 140,284,505 of BPTQ01000005.1, read as the reverse complement.
ATAACAAGAATATATTTTTTCCCATTAATGCTTTCAACTCTCATTAGGCCACATAAGTCCATGTGCAACATATGCAACCTTGCTTCCGAACTAGGTACGGTTTTGGGTTTATATGATGCTCTTTTGCTTTTTCCTTGTTCGCATGATGGACATAGGTGATCCTTGGTGTATTTAAACTTTGGAAGTCCGTTAACGATGTTGGCTTTGGCAAGATTGTTGATGGTGTCAAAATTGAGATGGGATAACCGTCTGTGCCACAACCAGGACTGTGTTCTAGATGCTCGTGTCATAAGACATATTGGTGATGAAGAGGCCATTTGATTGATGTCGATAGCATACAAGTTTGTATCACGATTCCCAGTTAAGAGATCAGTGCCATCCAAGTTTCTAATGAAGCAAGCATTTTTCCTAAAAGCAACCTCTAAATCTGCATCACAGAACTGCCCGACTGAAAACAAATTGTGTCCCAACCCTTCGACATAGTAAACCCGAGTGATCAAATAATTTCCAAAAGTTAGATCTCCATAACCCATGATAGCTGCTACATGATCATTTCCGAAACGTACGGTTCCCATGAATTTCCAGACGAAATTGATCAGCAGCTTCAGATTCCCGGTCATGTGCTTGGAGCAACCCGAGTCGACGATCCAAAGACAAATTTCGATAACCTGCCAGTAACAGAAAAAGAATATTTTGGAAACCGTTTTGATTTTGGTTCCTTTGGGTTAGAGGTAAAATCCTGATCACACTCAAAGTGGTTTTCTACAGGGAATTCTGGTTTATTACTCATTGTACTATTCTTGAGTGTGAAAGTTCTACCTGTGGGTTTCCAAATATCATCCCTAAAGTAAACACTATGGTTCTTGTCAGTAGTGAAAAGCCTAAGTTTTGCAACTAGTCTTCCTACTCGTTTAGCATAAGATCTTTTTGGGACGTTCTTCTTAACAGGCTTATCATTCACATTCTTAGAAACACAATCATCTTGAACATTAATTAAAGATTTCTTGCAAGTTAAACAAAGAGATTCAACACATTCATTAGACTTAGCAAGTTTCATAGGTTCAGTACATTCAGATGAAATGTCTTTCTTATTCAAAGATGGTAAATTCCTATGGTGTTCTTCTACTTTCTTCTCTTTATTCAAGCAACTACTCTTAGAGGCAAGCGAGACTCTATTGTTCCTTGAATTGCTCTTAGGCTTTAGTCTGCTGCTCCTAGAGGTGCTTCCTAGTCCTGTAGAAGGTAAGGCACACTCATTAGGATTCACATTTTTATCTAGAGAAGTGGTTTCGGCTTTCCTAGTCTCTTTAGAGTGCTTTTCTAAACTTATGTCATTTGTTCCATATGTTTTAGATGTGGAGGCAGACGCATTAGTGGTACTCATCTTAAAAAGGCCAGGAGCTAAAACTTTTGGTTTCTCGATAACCGCTTTTTCTTTATCAACATTTTGTTTAGGTAGGGCAGGTGGAGTGACTGGTTTTGATGAAGCATTTTTCTCATTGACTTTTGGAGGAGGCATAGAAACAGACATTTTTGGTTTGGAAACCGGTTTGGGAATATTTGCTTTCTCCTCGGTCAATGGTTTTGTAATCACAGTTTCCACTACCTTTCCTTTTTGACTTTCCAGCTGAGCCCTCAAAAGATCATTTTTTGCTTTCATGTCATTGTAGGCACGCTCATACGACAATTTGTCATATTTGCATTCCTCAGTTTTTCGATCAAGTTGTTTAAAATATGACACATTTTCTTTTTCAAGTTTTTCAAGAGCTTTTTCATATTTTGAAACAATTTCGGAGGTCTCAGACTGGAGTCTTTCATGATCTTCAACAGAATATGTTTGCAAAATGATGGACATAATATCAGTAGTCAGAACATCTTCGAAGAGAGAATCATTTAACTTTTCCAAAACTTTGATTTGTTCAATACTTTCATTAGCTTGCTTTACCAGGGATTTATGGTCCTTGACAAAGTCAGCTGTTTCTTTCAAAAATGCTTGTTCAAAATAAATTACCCTGGAGTTGATGTTATTCAGCTGAGGGGCAATTTCAGTTTCAAAAAACTTTTTTTGTTCAATATCAAAACTATTAAACCAGATGTTGGTTGTAATATGAGTTTTAGTTTTAACAGTCTCTTGAAGTCTCCGAATTCTAGTTTTAACATCGTCTAAAATTCTTCTGGCATCACTTATGTTAAAAGGATTGTTTGAAGACATTTGTTCGATTTTCGAAAAGGATTTTGAAACAACTACAGGAGTTGCAACTGGTTTTGAAACTGGTGTGATGGAAAACTTTGATTGTTCTTTATGTGAAACAAACGAAATACCATTAATTTTGTTCCATTTGTTATAGTCAATTGGTTTGATTTCCGGATGTTTTTGTTTCATTCTTGATCTACTCTCCTCAGATAGTTCCAACGTTTCAAGAGAATCATGTACAATTATGGGTTCATGCAAAGGTTTTCCATTGCACAACACATTTCGTTCTTTCTGAGCTTTCTTGAGGAAACAAGGAGGTGTGTTACCAAGAGCCATTTTATGTGTCGTATGAAAAATCGGATTTACTTGATTAGAAAGCATCTTGTTTGTTTTAGCGGAATGACCCGTTGTAAGAAGTAAATTATCCAATTTTTTGATAGTTTCATTTTTATCCAAAATTTCATCAAGAAGAGAATCTTCTCGTTTTGAAAAATCAGCAATCAACTGTTTCTTCTCTTTTTCAAGATCAGAAAGCAATGTTTTTTGTTTGGAAAGTTGGTCATTTAGTTCAGAAATTTCCTTGTTTAAAGATTTTATTTTCAAGTTCAGATTCACATCAAGTGTATCATACTTGATTTGCAATTGTTTTTCTCTTAAAACAGAATCTCGGTAACCAATTTCTAATTCTGATATTTTGTTTGTATGAAATTCATAGGCTCTAGCGTTCTCTTTGTAACTCTCAAGCTCAGTGGTCAATTTAACATTCGCGGCCTTAACTTCGCGATTGACCTTACTAACTTTCTCAATTTCAATGCCACAGTTATTGATTAATGATTCAAAATAAGCACGTGTTTCCTCATCAGTCTTAGTATTTTATGCCACACAACCTCCACTAGGATCCACATCTGGAGTTTCGGAGTTAGTATTGCTACAACTCGGATTGTCCAGGTATGTATCATAAGTAGGTGCTGGCGTCACAGAATGCTGTTCGTCATGAGTAAACACATCAAATATGACATTGTTATAGCATGGATCAATGATTGGTACCTCAGATACTGCGTTGGCGTCATAGACAGGAGGTGCGTCAGAGTCAGTGTCGTACTTAGTCTCCTGAAGATTTGCCATGAAGATGCAGTTTGCATTGATTTCCTCGAGGTCTTCCAAATCATCCACAATAGCGAAAAAATCATTTTCCTCAGCACTCAACTGCATCCCTGCTTCTTGCTTCTGTGCTAACAGCATAGCTTTCTGAAGAAACTCAGCATTCTTCTTGTGTGGCTTAGTGGGACAGTTTCGTGCCATGTGACCCACTCCTTGACAGTTATAACACTTAACCTGATTACCTTGATTCACATTTCCATAATTCCCAACGACTGGAGCTGCAACATTCCCATTCTGATTACCCACTACTCTATTCTTAACATTCTGTCCCATCTGATTTCCAACATTCTGACCCAACCGATTACCCTGATACGGAACCGCCTGATTACCGATACGAAATCCAGTAGCATATCCCTGCTGATTCCCAATAACTCCAACCGTTTGTCCTTGATTACCCATATTCACACCCGGCTGTGCAATTTTCCTGTTGCGAGTGTTTGATGAGATCCTTTGGTTGTTGTTAGTTGGTGTGGAATAGCGACCTCTGAAAGCTTTACCCAATAAATAAAATACTTGTAACAAAGCTTCTTCGGGTTCCATTTCAAGATCAGTGATTCCTTGTTCCTGGTAATTTTGTTGTTCTGGTGGATAGGTTTGTTGTTGAGGGATAACAGCTTGTGGTTGTGGAATGTATTGCTGCAAGTTGTTGTTGTTGGAAGATGATGAAGGTTGTTGTTGTGTATTCACTGAAGGTTGAGTCTTTGCAATAAGAGCCAATGGATCATGATTCTTTACCAATCTTTCTTTCCTGACTTCATTCGCTTCAGCTTGGTTTTGTTTCAGAAAATCGTTTAGTTGGTCAAAGTTCACCTGATGTAAGTCTTTTGTTTGGTTGACAATAGTGACATATCGTCCCCATTCTTCTGGAAGATTGTTCAAGAACTTGATGTTTTGAACGATAGTTCTGGGTGCCAACTTGTTTCTGATAAGCTCATTCATCAAAGTGCAAAACGTTCCATAGTAGGATTCAATGGATTCTCCTGGTGTTGAAGTAAACTTTTCCCATTCAGTTAGCAGCTTGTTCTCCATGTCTTGTTGACCAATTTCTGTTCCATGACAAAGCCGTCTAACACGTTCCCACATATCGAAAGCAGTTTCACAACTGTCTACTGCAGCAAATATGTCTCTTGGTAAACCCAGTTGGACAATATGAATTGCCATGTCATCTGCATCGACTTGCTTCTGATCCTCTTCAGTGTATTCTGATTCAGTTTGAGTATGAAAAGATGGTGGGACGTCAGGAGTTCCAGGGTCTAGTATTTGTCGAGGCTTGAAGGGTCCATTCGTAATGGAGTTAATCATGAGTTTTCCATTAGGTTTGGTATTGATGTAGCAAAGCATACGAATTTTCCATTGAAGATAACCACCTTTTTCCAACATAGGAGGACGGTTTTCGGCACCGGCTGCATGAATGTCTTGTTGAGTTGCCATTGATGAAGGTATGATCTGATAAAGTTGATGTAGGATCGATTCAACAATAAAGGAGTTGTGTTGGATGAGGATTAAGCTCGGTTGTTGTAGTGAAAATTTGCTCTAAAAACTTAAAAACCTCAATAACTTCTGTTCGGAGCGTTTTTAGGACTTGAAGGTTGACCCGAATCAACTTTAGTTTGTTCGGCAGTCTATTCTCCTCGTTCTCACGGTCGTTTTGATGGGTAGATCGCTGAAAACGAAGTTACGGTTCAAAAGTTATAGCCGTTTGAAGTTTAGCTCAAAAACTTACTCGTAAATCAGTACTTAAGCGTAGAAATGCTTATGCGTAGGATTCTTTATGCGTAAACAGTATCTTACGCGTAAACTTCAGGCTTAGGCGTAAACAAAAATGCTTTAGGCGTAGAAATCTTATGCGTAAGTGGAACTTATGCGTAGATTGTTACGCGTAGGCGTTTATGCTTATGCGTAAACTTAGGTTTAGAACCAAAAATCCTTTACACTGTCAGAGCGTAAAAGATATCCACAAGTCGAAGTGTTCCACACACTTATCCAAGTGAGGGAAGCACTGAATAACCTTTGATGCTCGAAGATTCTTAGCCAAAAAGTTATGCGTAGGAAGTTATGCGTAGAAAAAGGGGTTTGACTTTCTTACGCGTAAAACTAGGGTTTTGACCTACGCGTAAAAAATTTCCAACGATACAAACAATTTCGCTTGCACAAACAGCCTTAAAACCACTCCAATAACACAAATCTTTTGACCTTTTTCACCCAAAGTGCTTAGAAATCTTACGCGTAGAAACGTACACGTCAATAAACACGAGTTTAAAACTGATGTAAAACACGTAAAGCTTCAAACTTTTTTCCAAAACTAGACTCTTTAACACTAAAGGAACCTCAAACCACAAGAATCTTGAAGATTTTAGTGCAAAAAATAAAGTTTTAAGCGTGACAAATATGAGTACGGAGAGCTTACGCGTAGAATACGAACAACAAAAAAAACTTCAACCAACCACTCCTAAACCATTGTTAGGCGATTGATACCAATTGTAGGACCTTAATTTTATCAACCTTATCACAAACCCAACACGTATATCACTGTTATGCGTAGAACACGTTCAACCCAAACACAAACATAAAGCGTAGAAGATGAAGAAGAAAAGATTAAGAAAGATGGTGACTTGATGTTAATACCGTGTATATGTGTAGAGAAAGATGAAAACAATAAGTTGTATATTCCAAAGAAAAACACACACATACACACTCAAGCACACCCCTCAAAATGAGACTTTGAGGGGTATTTATACTCTAAAACATAAACGCCCTAATGGGCTTTGGCTTGGGCCTCGTGGACTTGGATTGGATAACACATGAAGAAAGGCTAGCTTAACTTAACTTAAAGCCAATTAGCTTAGCCCAATCCACGAGCCCGTTGACTATTCTAGCACGATATCTAACACACGTTACAAAGTTCCTAAACGTGAATGACCATCACTTCTAATAAAAACTATTAAGGCTAACACCAACCGATCGGTCGCAACCCACAACCGGATCGGTTGGCCAACTTTGTAGAAGACCAACCGGATCGGTTGGTCGTATAACCGATTCGGTTGGAGAACCTGCAGTTGCCAAATCTTCATCACTAAGCTTCCCCTTTGCATCTAAACGATTCTAGGTCCTTCTCTTGGTATATTCTAGTCCCTTCCTTGCTCCTTGGAGCCCAAGTTCAGCAATTAATACCCTAGGCTTTGGAATTAGTATAAATAGAGGCCAATTGTGAGCATATGAGACACACCTCAAATACAAATCTCTCTACTCATCAAACAAAGCCTCAAGCTCTCAAAAATTCGTCCTTAGAAGTCCAGGGAAGTTTGGAGTTCCAGAAGTTCCACATTTGGAGGCCAAATCGCCAAGAAGTCTACCCCAATACTTTGGGAATCATTACTACACCATTCGTAATCTTATTCCAAGCATTGTAAGACTTTTAATCATGTTTTCTAATGTTCAAAGTTCTGAGTTTATGTTCATGTTTGCTATGAGTGGCTAGTTTCTTTATACACTTTCTTAAATGATGTTGATTATCATATGATTAGTTAGTGATTGTGTTAACATGTTTTAATTCAATTTCAAGTTGATTCTAAGATCCAATTGTGCTAAAGTTTCATAGTGACATTTGTTAATCAAGTTTGGCTAATTCATAGTAATCGTTGGGGTCGAAAGAACTTATTGTTATTCAACTAGTCATAATCATTTTGTCTATGGATGATTGTTTTTACCCATTATTCTTGATTATACAAAGGAACTAAGGTGTGGTTGTAATAGAAACGCTTTTTGATTATCAAATTGGATTGGTTGGAAACATCTAAAAGGTCGTAAGATTAGTTGTGGAGAATCAATTATAGCTTTTTGTCTATGATCGGTTACCTTTTGTATTGACCATTTCTTAAGCAATTTGATGAACAAATGGATGTTTTTGTGTTTAAGTTTATGTATGTAGACTTATGAAACTTGAATTGATCTTGAATTGATTGGTTAAACGTAATGCTTGTTTTTATGAACTAAAATCTTGACGAAGGTTTAACTTGTAAGAACAATAGATTAGTCTTCCAACTAATTATCATAACCAACATGTTAAGAGGTTAACACAATCACATTAATTTATGATATGAAACTAGTTTAAGCAATTGTAGTTTTTAATCATCTGAATTTCATTATATCGATTTGCTTTATTATATGTTTTGGATAGACTCTGTTAATTCAAACTTGTGTTTAGATTCACTCAAATCCCTGCGAACGATCCCGACTTACCTTCATAATCTTGCTATAACGGACGAGTATACTTACTCGTATGTGTTATTGGTAATATTGGTAATTCACCTTTTATAAATTTAAAACTTGTACACATCCAGCACATCACCCTCTCACTCTTTCTCTCTCTCTAAATGGCTAACATGTATTTCCATCATCCAAGGCCACCCGAATCATCAAACACAATAATATTTACGATCCTACAAAATCCATTCATAGATAGCTCCGGGATTACTTATGATCCATCGTTAGGGATAGTTAGATTCAAGAATGAGACCAATGACATTGCCTACCAAATGCCATTCAAGATTGAGCAACTCTCATCACTATCCAATAATGAGAAGGAACTTAAGCTGTCGGCTTATTATAGGAATGAGGAGGATCGAAGGAGAGGAGTAGATTCGGTGATGAGCAAGATATTTAGATTCTATAAAGAATGTGTGAAACTAGGACCGGAATACAGAAACAAATGGGGGCAAGATGATTTCTTAGAAAGATGCACAATAGGATATAACTATGCTATGGAAAACCCCAACATAAGTCGTCATAAGGAAGAAGATGATGGTAAGTAAGTCACGTAAGGGCACGACTTCGAGTCTAGCTAAAAGACTCATAAATAAAGAAAAGCGTTTCTTGGGAGGAAACTCATGCTTAATTGTTTGCTTGTTTTGTTTTTTCAATTTTATGTGTGTTTATATATCTTTTTCATTATTCTTTATTCTCATGTTAGATTTTGTGAAAATGCTTTATTTTGTTTTTAACCTCGTCTTAATTGCATATAAAGGTATTTTACAAAAAGATAAGTGTAGGGAAGATCACATATATTTTTAAGAACAAGAACATGAGATTAACAATAATTGAAATTGTATAAATTTGTGTGTTTGTTAGAGTCAAATGCTTGTATCGAGTCATAATAGATGTTTTTTAGGAATTTTCCATGTTTTAATGAGGTAATTTTTCCAGAATTTTTCCATAATAACGCATCAGACTACTTTCTGCTAGGACAACCTGACGGCGTCAGGATTAACACCTGATGACGTCAGGCAATGTAGAAACAGAATATCAGTTCCGTTTTCTGTGTAACTTGTAATTTTTGGAAATTCCCAATTCTTAATTTTCCAGAAAAACTACAAACATCCATTCCACAAGCATTATATCTTACTCACTTTCTAGTTTAGTTTTGTTTCATAAATAGTATTACCGCTGATTTTACACGAGGTTTCATTTCATTTTCTTATAAGTGTGCAGGTTATATTAGACAAGAAGAAGAAACACATATTGGAAGCAACACTTAGTACTTATTCATTCTTCTTGGAGGAGGATTTAACCGCAACTTCATACATATCCTACCGAGCAAATCAAGGGAGTACTAGTTTCTTTCTCTTTTAATTTACATTCCTTTATCATAACTTTGATACTTTTGGGGAACATTGGGGACAATGTTTAGTTTAAGTGTAGGGAGGGAGAATAAAACGAGAACTTAGAAACTATTCACTCACTTGATTTTTGTCTTGTCATTGGTAAATTGTGTAATAAACTATGAGAAATATTTTTTAGGGCAATTTTAGCACCAAATTTAAAAATTTTATGGCATTTACAAGTTAAAACTTTAGTCTTAATAAAGCGTCTCATGGATAGAAATTATATGACTAGCACAAAAACCGTTTACCACTCAAATTCCACCCCAAAAATGTGAGGTTCGCCCCTAGATCTTTAGGAATAAAAAAACATTCATCTTTAATGCTTAGTGAGTGTACCGGTAGTATAATAGATTCTAGAACTTGTTTTGTGATGCATTCCAAGATCGCTAGTGAGACTACATTCATATAGTTAAGATTAACTAAATGATAAGAGGCATTAGGATAACCCTTTCTTGAAACCAGTAATATAATTACTTCTTCCACATCGGTTGAGTAATTTTCCCCACACCCTTGCGATGTATTCATCTTTAGTACCTGATACCCCTAGTTAACCCCTCAGAGCCTATCCTTTTCGTGGTTCTCGTGATGTTACGGTTTTCCAGAATGTTAGGAATTAGAAATTCCAGGTATTAAAGAGTCGGTCACCTCAAGTATATGTAATCGTTAGAAAGCTCGTAGTCATAGTTATTTTAAGTTAAGTAGTATTTAGTTAAGTAACACCGTGGAGGACGGACGGGTCTTTACCCACTGTATGCCTGATCCACAGCCCGTTGTGTGGCGTTTTATTGTAAGACTATAAATACTCTCTACCTTCCAAGGTAGAGAGTTGGAGCTTATAATAATATCTTTCACTTTCTCTCACTAAGTTCCATAAACCTTTAACTTTCTCTCTCTAGAACTCCATTCATACGCCACTTTGTGTTATGGTTTGATGTGTATGTGAAAACTAATATCTTACAATTGGTATCAAGAGCCATGGTTAGATCATATCTCGCACATCTTTGGATTTTTAGTGGTTTTTAGGTGGTTTTTGAGTTTGAAAAGTTTAGTGGTTTGTGCATCATTTGGTTGATTTCTTGTGTTAAAGCTTGGATTTTGTTAGTACTTTTATGTTTAGAATCATCACAAGTGTTTAGGTTTTCATTTGGTAAGCTTGAATCATCTTGGTTGGGTTGTTTTTGGATTAAAAAGTGATTTTTATGTGGTTTTTCTTGCTAGCGACTTGATATACGGATTTCCTTCTTCGTAGCGACTTGCTTCACAATTTTGTAGCGAGTTACAGTTTTGGAGCTAGCGACTTAGACCTAGCGATTAACAGTACAAGTAGTGGACTCTCCACTACGGGTAGCGACTTGGTGGTAGCGACTTGGTCTGTAGCGAGTTGCTCTTTAGCGACTTGAATCTTTAGCGACTTGTGTAGCGAATTGTTGCCAAAATTTTGCTAGCGACTTGAGGCTTAGCGAGTTACTACTTAGCGACTTGCATTTGTCTAGCGACTTGGGACTTTAGCGACTTGGGAGTGTAGCGAATTAGGTGTTAGCGACTTGGGGCATTTTCTTCTAGCGACTTGGGTGATTGTTTACGGTTTTCTCTTGATTTAGTAAAATCCCGTGAAAGAATCTATTTCCCGGTTTAATCATAGAGTTATAAAATCCCTTATAATCTGTTAACATGTCTACCAACGTTCCTACTATCATCTCCACTGTTGCCGAGGATGTTCAAGCAGCTGGCTCAGATACTCGTCCACCCATGCTTGACTGAACTGACTACGATTCTTGGGCTCAACGAATCAGATTGTACTGCCTTGGAAAGGAAAATGGTGTCAACATTCTCAAATCCATTGATGAAGGACCGTATCGAGTTGAGACGACTAGAGATATACTTGATACTAATGAAGATGGAACTCCTATTTACGGAATGGACAGACCTACAATGTATGATGAGCTTGATGATAAGGAGAAAAAGAGATTCGATGCAGATATCAGGGCTTCTAACATTGTTCTTCAAGGTCTCCCTAAAGACATCTACAAGCTGATCAATCACAACACCGAAGCAAAGGCAGTATGGGATAATGTCAAGATGCTTCTCTCAGGTTCTGAATTAACTATGGAAGACAGAGAATCACAACTCTATGACGAATTTGAACACTTCAAGATGAAACCAGATGAGAGTGTCTATGAGTACTATGTGAGATTTCATAAGTTGGTGAATGATATGAGGAACATCAGGATGACTATGCCTAACATTCAGCTGAACTAAAAATTTGTGAACAACATGAATCCCGAATGGCACAAGTTTGTCACCTCTATGAAGCTCACTAAAGGATTGAAGAATACAAACTATGAGCAACTCTATGCCTTCCTCCTTCAGAATGAGAGACATGCTATGTTTGAAAAAATGATTCTTAATCAGTTTAAAACCAACCAGGGAGAGTCAAGCTCGTCTAATGACTCAACTGCCTTCTACTCAAACATCGGAATCACAACCAAAGCCTCACAAGTCATACCCTTGGGTAATGGTAATCACAAACTCATTCCTGATCCTATGTTCAAACAAGCTGATGCTGATGCACACGTGGGTAACTTCATTAATCAACTAGCTCTTCTGATTAGTCAAAACATGAATTCTCTCCCACAAACCAACAACAACCTCAGAACAGTATCTAACCCACACAATCAAGCTACTGTTAAAGATGGAAGGATCGTGGTGCAACCAGTTCAGGAAAGACAATATGATCAGGGAAGAGGTGGAGCTGGTAGAGGTTATGTTGGTAACCAGAATCGAGGAAGGAATGGTAACCAAGGTCAAGCTAAGCCGATCAAATGTTATAACTGTGGTGGTGAGGGACACATTGCAAGAAACTGCACATCTCCAAAGCGTCCACAGAATGCTGATTACTTCAGAGATAAGATGCTGCTTGTACAAGCTCAGGACAATGGTGCTGCTTTGGATGAAGAGGAATTGCTGTTTCTAGCTGAGGGCAATGTCAAGACCTATGATGCAGATGTGGATGAGCAGCCTATTCAGGAGATAGGTCACAATAATCAGAATGCCTTTCAAGTCGCTGATTGTGATGCATACGACTCTGATGTGGATGATGGACCTACTGCACACACAATTTTTATGGCTAGCATTTCTCCAATGGTTTCTCCCAAGGTCTCTTCTTCACCACAAACTGGCTCATCCAAAGACAAACTCATCTCAGAGGTATTAAAACTATATTATGATGCTGATGTGCAACAGATGCATGACAAAGTACTATCAACTGAAACTATTGAATCAAATGTTAAAAATATGGGTAATATCGATATTGTCCCATATGATCAATATGTGAAACAAAGTGAAAGTGAAGTTGTACCAAGTGATGCATCTTCTGGAGTCAACAATGACTATGTTTTTGATTAATACACTGCATGTGCCCCTGATGATTCTGTAATTTCTGAACTAAATGCCTATAAAGAACGTGTTGCTATTTATGAACAACGTGCACAATTTGAGTTGACCACTCGTGAGCAGGAAATGGATGACCAAGTACGTACAGTCATTAGAAAAAGTAATTTTAGAGAAAAAGTATTGAAACAAGAGTTAAATTCCTTGCAAGAAAAGCTTTCTAAAACAGCTAAGCAAAAACAAGAACTTCAAGAAAATGTGAAAATGCTTAAGCAAGAATTTAATGCAAAGGAATCAAAACTCTTGAGAGACTTTTCTAATCTGAAAACTTTGAAAAACAAACTTGAAAACAAGTTGTACATACAAGGAAACACCATTCAGACTGCTCACATGATCACTAAGCATAGAGTTCTAAGCGATAAGCATAGTGTTCCCATTATAGATAAACCCAAACCTGAGTACGGAAAGATAGCAAAAACAGCTCAAAGTGTGATCTATGATGGCAATGAGATTCTTAAACCTAGACAAAAACCTAGTTGCGTTGAGTGCACTGAGGATGATAAGAAACTAGATGAAATCACTAGGGAGAAGATGAATAAGAAACTAAATGATCCTAAATGCAAAGAAATAAAAATTATTATCACTCCTCATGACTACAAGAAGGAAAACTGGATTTCCTTGAACAAGTTTAAGCCTCAGACATTGCTGACTCCCGAACAAGTTTTCTGGAAAATGGATTTAGATAAGCAGAAAGCTGAAAATATTGTTGAAACAAACCCTCCCCTTTGGAAAATGCCTAGAGCGACTGTGTATCCTCCTAATACACCAATGCATCTCGTTCCGAGAACAATTTCCACTAAAAGAAAGACCTTAGTTAGCCAATATGTTATATTTCAACTATTTGTTGATTTTGAGAAAACTTGCAAGAAAAGGATCACACCCACTGGTATGACTGAAGGAGAAAGGGGTTTTGAACAAATGAAAGAATGTTATTTAACTGAGGTCATGCCTTTCTTTAAACTTCTAAAAGATCACTTTGAGAGTCTTAAAAAGGGGATAGAAACTGATATTAAGGGAATGGAAAAGGAATCTGATGCAATGATTGTTGAAGTTAGTGACTATGAGCGTGCACTAAAATATAATGAGATTGAGAGGAAGAACTTGCATACACTAAATGAGACTCTTATTACTGAATGTGTTGCTCAAGATGTGTTTTTCACTGCTTCAAATTGCTCTATTAATGCTTCCCAATTTCATGAACTATCTGTTGCCCTGAAAGTCTCTCATGATCGTGTCATTGAGCTTGAAAAAACTAATTCTAAACCAAACGAGGAAATTGAACTGGATGATCACGACAATTTGGTTAAACATTTTTCTAAACTAGAGGTTGAGCATTTTAATTTACAACTAAAATATCAACATCTTAAAGAAAATGTCAAAACTTCAAATATCAAGACATCCTCGGATGCTCCAGAGTTTGATGCAGTTTTTCAAATTAACAAACGTGATGAACAGATTCAAGCTCATTGCAACACGATCAGAAAGTTGAAAGCCCAAATCTCTCAATTAAAGCTCATTGCCTTCTCCTTTAGACTCTCAGATTTCTCAAACGTTTCATCTTCAAAACCTAGTAAATGCATTACAAAAGGAAAATGAAAGTTTTCTAGAAGAAAATGAAAAAGTTAAACGTCATTTCAATGAGTTATTTGAATCAATAAAGGTCACTCGTAACAAAAATAATGAACAAATAGCTTCATTGCAAAAGGAAATTGAGAATCTGAAGAGTCAGGTAAAAGGGAAAATGCCTATGACCAATGGGGAGAATGGTGTATCAAAGGTTCACTCTTGTAATAAATATGCTTTGTCTGTGAATTATGTCCCTCCTCATCTCAGGAACAACAAACTTGCTGTTCAAACATACTTCTCATCCCTTAAGGATTGCTTAGAATGTCTGCGTGAGATTGTTGAAAAGGATAAGTTAGAGAAACCTCATGATAATGCAATTGGACATGCATGCTTATATGCCAAACGATCTCAAGAAATCTTAGAATGCTTGATCACAATATGCCCAAAGTCATTAGGTGAGAGAGTTAATCCTTTGATTTAAAAAGCTTTTAAGGGGAATTGTGACTTGATTATGAAAGCGTTTTAACTGATTTCAAATTTTCCATGCACATGTTGAGGGGGATCATCTATCTTAAAACCTATGATTTGAAACGTGATCAACTTATCTCAATGTGCAGGTTCCCTCTAGTATGTGCAAAACTCTTTTCAAATCTCGAGGCACATATTGAGGGGGAGCAAACTCATGAAAACCTCATCCTTCCCGAAAATGCTTTATCTACTTGATTTTATCAAGGAAGTGATGGTGATATTTTTTAGAAAATGGTAATCAAAGATGTAATTTCTTCCTCTTGCCTCTGTGTGCAAAACGATTTCAAACATTTGATGCACATGTTGAGGGGGAGCACTTATTCTAAAAATATCAAAAACAACTCAGGTACAAAATGTTTTGATAATATATCACAAGTATCTGGATTGATTTTCAAATGGTTTTCAATTGGTTCCAATGACAGATGAACAATACCTAATAGACCGACCAACTTTACTTTATGTACGGTGATATAAGGATGATAAGGTTAGGTATTGGTTCCCATGATCCGCCAGAACCGGAGGGATCTACCTAGGGACTATTCACTAGTTAGTGTAGAGTTCTTAGGTATGATGATAAAAGGAGAAAAATGAGATATGGGAAGAGTGCGGACTGAGTCTGAGCTAGTACTGAAATAAACCCAACAAGGTTCTAGCTATGAAGTCTCGGTAAGCACTGAAGGGGTTGAAGAATTAAAAAGAATTGAATGAGAAAAGGGTGAAAACAAATAGCCCTCCATTTATTCAACCTTAGGGCAGAAACCGGGTTCAATTCATATGCTACTGATGGTAACATCGGTATTGAAGACAAGACGTCATGGACCCAGTGACGCACTACACTTCAACTTTCCAAACCACTCAAGTTCCTCTTAAAAGGACTTGTTTCATTCTCACGGGGAACCGACATTATCTATCAACTTTCTCTTAGAGATTGTTGATATTGAAGAAGGAGACCCTCTCCCTAGTCTCCGGCACAGGATCCAAATATGCACAAAATTGAGTCTAGAGCCTCGAGATCATCAATCAATCTCATTAGGACACTTTCAATGAAGACTCTCTGTTTCACACAATGTGGAAAGAGAGACTATATCTTCAGTCCTACGCATTATCCTTGTGGTATTGCCAGAACATCTGAGTGATATGCAATCATACTCACAATGAAGATGGAAAGCCTTCTGGAGCCAACATCTAACAAGCTCCTGGTAGGTGGCATGTGAGATCTATTATATAGATCAACCATGTGACAACTTAACAGAAACAATGGGGCGATTCAATCTTTTGAATCAATCCTGGTTCAGGTTATGGATTGACGGATACCTTTGAAAAACCTGTCTTTGTGCTTAACAACTCTTTTCTTTAGCACATCGACCGTGTACTCATTTTTCAAACCAAAAGGTGTTTTTATGATTCATAATTGATTTTCAATAAAACCTTCGTTGTATTGCAAAAACAATTTCTATTGAGCAACACACGATTGTTTTTCAAATCTCTTTTCATCAATCAGTGGACTTAAATTCGCTGGTTCACTCACTCCGTGTTGTCTTCTTTGAGATGCTCCGGTTTGAGAACAGCTAGAGCAGCTGCGAAACCCTGTCAAGGAAATTCTTCAGAATTATACCTGATCACAGGCAGTACTTGTACTGATCAACGGGGAACCGTGGGCCGTGTACCTCAATTCAACGAAAGTGATCAAAGACACTTTCGTGCAATTTATTGCTAACTGTTGTATGCAGGTACACCCGACGTTTGCAGCTGATCAGAATGAAGCGGTCAATCCATAGCCGCATGCTCACTTAACACATTCATCTTAAAAGAAATCATGATTAGTGCATCAATAACTCTGATATTTTCACTCCATGCTTCTGCTACGCTGCTGCCAATATCATGAATCAACTAAAGCTTCCTCTACTCTGATGAGAAGATATCATGATCCTTAGTGTGAGCATGTCGGTCCTAAAGTCACAACATCACATAATACCAACACCACAATGGATGTCTCAGAGATTTTTGATAGCTGATGATCTCAAAAGCTGGCTCAATATTATTATCACGTGGATCAGTAAAAGACCTCCACTTGGATTAACCAAACATGCAATGAGAAGAATCAATGACTACGAGCTTCAGTGCAAACTACTACATCAAGAATGCAAGATCAATTGTTAATGTAATATCTATTTGTATTCAATGTAATTTTAGTACATGATTGAGGTGACCTCCCTTAGGGGGAGATTGTTAGGAATTAGAAATTCCAGGTATTAAAGAGTCGGTCACCTCAAGTATATGTAATCGTTAGAAAGCTCGTAGTCATAGTTATTTTAAGTTAAGTAGTATTTAGTTAAGTAACACCGTGGAGGACGGACGGGTCTTTACCCACTGTATGCCTGATCCACAGCCCGTTGTGTGGCGTTTTATTGTAAGACTATAAATACTCTCTACCTTCCAAGGTAGAGAGTTGGAGCTCATAATAATATCTTTCACTTTCTCTCACTAAGTTCCCTAAACCTCTAACTTTCTCTCTCTAGAACTCCATTCATACGCCACTTTGTGTTATGGTTTGATGTGTATGTGAAAACTAATATCTTACACAGAATATCAATGAAGAGCATTGTTTACAATCCACCTCCAAATGTTACACCAAAATCTCCTTAGCCTAACTTGTATGAACTCATCTTTAGTGCATTATTGTTATCATTATTAAACCCTTAGTTCAGTTATCTAGTTAATTGCATGGTTGCTAAGTCGAGTCATATCATTTGTAAACAGTTTGGGGACGATTGGGACTCATGGATTAAAGTAATATTTTATGGAGTAACGGGAAAGAACGTTAAATTCAAATTCCCTTTGTCTACGTAATTAAGTACTCCAAGTGTTTTGATCTTTTCAAATCAGGTCAATTAGTGTTAGTGAAATAAAAACTCAAGTGTAGGGATGCTCTTATATATCCCTTTATTTTGATGTTATCGTAGAGGATGGTAGAGTAAAAAGGTATGAAAAATAAAAATGAAAAAATGAGAAAAAAATATACGGGCTACCATCCTACATCTATCTTTGTGTTTATGTTTTTAAGTTTATGTTTCTGTTTTGTTTCAAGTTGTTTAGTGTTAGTGAGCTGAGTCTTGGCTTAGCAACGCCACGCTTTACATGCTTGTAACATAAGATTTTTGACTCGCCACCACTAAATATCCCCTATCCAACAAAACCCGTTACTTCCCTATCCTAAGCCTAGCGTTACAACCCTTTATAAAGACCTCTTAATGGTTATTCCTAGGTTCTTATGCCAAATCGGTGGAGGTTTGATCTATTCTCAAGCCTATGGTAATCTATGTACTATGCCAGGTAATGAGTGTTTATCCTCGATTTCCATTCATATTATATTTCATATAAACCCGAGAGATGAGAATCTAAACACCAATTGAGAGGTGCTAGTGTATAATTTCCGTGCTTGTTATGACTATTGTGGCACTTGTACTTGTTGTAAACTATCTTAAACCAATGCTTCATGCACCCTAACTTATAAATTGATTGGCCAAAATCACATTTGCTTGAGAACAAGAAAATTCCAAGTGTAGGGATATTTGATAAGGATTTAAAACATACGTTTTTAGGGGGTCATTTAAGCCCTAAATCGAATCATTTTTTATATCTGTTACTACTTAAAATCATTCTTTTTCACATTTTAGGTCTTTTGGAAGCAAAATGCCGGAATGAAGCATATTTGGACGTAAAGGAGCGCAAACATGAAGAAAATGGCAAAGTCAATATCCAAGAATGTTCATTGCACCTGACGGCGTCCCAACGAAAGGGGTCGCCGTCCCTATATAATAGTTTTGATCAAATTACACATGACGGCTTAGAACAAATTCTGGTTCTACAACCTGACGGCGTCACGCAAAAACTATGGAAGGCGTCCCCCTCATTTTCCACGCCAGACGCCTAAGAACCAATCTCAGACGATTTCCTTCATGAAGACTGACGGCGTCACACTTATCAACTGACGTCGTCCCAACGATGACTTGGCCTAAACGAAACCCTAATGACGGCAACCTGACGACATCACTAGCAAAAGGTGACGCCGTCGCATTTGTAAATCTATATATAGAATTCGAATTTTCTGTATTTGTGGAGGTAGAACTTTAGAGAGCAACCCTAATTTAGTTGTAGTCCGACTTGGATAGTATTTTAGGGTTCCATACCCTAGTTTACATCATTAGATAAGTTTGTTTATCCATATTATCATTATGTCTACCCCATGTTTAATTGTATGTGTGTATGCTTGCTTTTTTACTATGAGTAGCTAAATTACCCTTGTGTTTGCTTAGATCTATGAAACCTAGTTCTTAATTATTGTTAGGTTGTCTCTTGTCTTAATTGGTAGATGCTAGAGTAAGGAAAACTGGCTTCTCCTTTAATTGTTGCGAGCTTGAACGTCCTAAATAGCAAAAAAGCTTAGGAGTTCACCAAGGCCATTCGTTGAGTTTATTGCATAAGTTGTAGCTTGTTGATAGTATAGTATTCGGGGGAGATACTTAGGTACTTGGTGATCCCGGATAGTCTAGAGGAGAGTTACAATTCATAGAACTAGGGAATTAGGCACCCCCTATGACCAAACGGAATACAACGCACCAATTAAGATGAGGATGTGACAATTCAACTGACCAATAAGAGATAACTAGAGAGTAAGAACATCTAAGTAAAAACATTTTTAATCATCATAAGAGCACACCTACATTAGCATAATCTATCCTTAGTTCAAGTAGTTAATTAGTTAA
The DNA here is from genome assembly GCA_019973895.1 of Chrysanthemum seticuspe. Lineage (NCBI taxonomy): Eukaryota > Viridiplantae > Streptophyta > Magnoliopsida > Asterales > Asteraceae > Chrysanthemum > Chrysanthemum seticuspe. The sequence continues at coordinate 140,265,180 of BPTQ01000005.1, read as the reverse complement.
GCAGTTATAAAAAGAAGTTAAAATTGGTAGAAGTACCACCCCCCACTCTTTTAGCACGAGATATTTACCTTGCTTTCAAAAAACCAAAAAAAAAGACTGAAAAGAATCTCCCACAACCTTACCTTCTCGTCATACATCTCTTTATAGCATCTTTATTCCCCTAGAGAACGAATCAACCCCTTGGGCTTACCCCATACTACAATACAAAGATTAGTTACACTGCCTAGAGGGTTGAAAAACTTGCTCGTAGAAAAGGAAGTCTTTTCGACCCCGAATTTACGCTATCAGAGACATAAATCTATTTAATGAGTCTGTGTGGGGTTTTGTATGTGGATGGCCAGAGTCTGAAACTCAACTACATCAGGCTGATGGGTAATGACATATTCTGTTTAATGAATCTTCAAGAGTCAATTTACGGTATCTATTGTAAGATCCTTCCATTGTTACATATTCTGATCTTGCTATTTAAAGTCCATGGAACCTAAAACAAAAAGCAAAAACATAAATACAAGAATAACAAAAAGTATGTCTTCTAATCCTTTAGTAATATAAAATTATATGTTCTTTTATTCTATCTCTTTATTATCTTTGCCTCCAAGAACACAATCAAAAGTAAGGACTCTAGTATAACTGATAACCATAAAAAGGTTGCACTCATATTAGCATTATTCATACTTGCCAGGTAGGAGATCATGGGCTTTCAACTGTAAGAGAACATACTGTGGCGTCTGGTGGTGTTCATGGACCTGGAAAAGGAGTATTGAAAAGACCTGGTCTTTAAAAATCAAGTACCAATCATCGTGGTAAGCCTATTTAGAAAAGTTTCCATTATTGAAGTACAATTAAATGTTTATAAAGTACAGCTTATTAATAAACTATGTTTATAAAGTAAAGTTGAATGTTATGTCATCTAGATTGTTGTATCATTATTTTTCTACACTTTGTTTTGAGTATATCTGATTATATTTACTTAAATCATTATGCAGGTTCTGTGACTCAGACCCAAGCAACACCTGTCGCCAGTGATGTTCCTTCTACCTTTTTCTCAAAACCCGCCGCTTCTGAGAAAGCCTCTCTAGGTGTAAAAGCCTCTCTTCAACCCAAACGAATACTAATGACTCAAGAGGAGATCGACGCCATTATGGTAAGCAATATCAGTTTTTTTTAAACCTTATGCTAAAAGTGAATACCTTGATCTTAGCAGCATGTTTGAAATATACATTTGTTCATAGCCATCTTGATAATATTTTCCGTGAAGGACGTAGCCAACAGATTGGCTGTGTAATACTACTATATGTTGCATACCATCTGGATTTTCCTGAGTTTATGATATTTGCAGAGTTCTGATGTTTCTATGAAGAATAAAGGTCACTAAAAAAATGGATTATTCCCGCTCTAGACCTGGAAAAGGAGTATTAAAAAGACCTGGTCTTTAAAACTCAAGTATAAATCATCGTAGTCAGCATATTCATAAAGCAGATAGTTCATTGCGACTGCGAGATGAAGATTCCCCTGTACGTGAAAGAGCTAAACCTTTCTCTCATAATCCAAGTTTTCAAAGAGGTGGTTCTAAGAAGAAAACGAGGAACAAGGACATAGAAGATCATCTAGAAGTTAATTCTCCACTAACTGTTATACACACAAATGATCCCCAAAGTGAAGAGCACATTGGCTCAACTTCAAATGGTACGTTTCTTAGATTAGAACAATGTTTCTTTAATGTGTATACTTTGTAATGAATTGGCGTTTTTTGCTGATTAAATATATTTAGGCACAACTGTTACCAGGAAGGAAACTAGAGCTTTAAGTGCCGCTAAAAAGAGTCGCTTGAATAATTGAAAATTAGTCTTTGAAGTTGACGATTGTACTGGACGTATAGTTGGGGATGTTAGCCACATTTTTATCACCAAAGGTGGATGTTTGGTGAGAGAGCGTGCAAAGTTTGATGGAACCACATGGGGAAAGCAAGAACCTTTTTTGAATACAGATATCATCTCGAAGTGTGTGGTAAAGTTATTACTAATACTTTAATATGTATTTCTGTGAACCCGTTATTAATTTGTGTTTTGTTGAGTAAAAATCATATATTAATCTGTGAACCCATAAATTTGTACAACCAATTAGTTATTTCTCACACGACATAATCTTTTTTGACAATTTTACCCTCGGTTTAATTTTACTTGCTTCTAATTCCGTCTACGCCACAGAGAGTTAAGTTGTCAACAAATGGTCGTTATGTGTGAAAACAGTTATCACCTTCCGTGTTGCATACTTGAAACCTTTTTATTGCTTCATCTTTTGTTTATGGTCAAATAAGTATGGTGCCTGGTACCATCATTTTCTGTGAATGGTCTGCAACTTAGTTATGGTCTGGTACTTAGTTATGTTTTAATTTTTTGTGATTTTATGTGAATGGTCTGCAACTTAGTTATGGTCTGGTATTGTAACTTTATGTGAATGGTCTGAAACTTAGTTATGGTATGCAACTTAAACAAAATTGTCAAATAAGAAAGCATTTAAAACACTTTTTTGCTGCTGCTATTTTTTGCTTCTGGTCAAAGAGAAACCAAATTTACAGATTCTTTGCATGCTTGTTCTTTATCATGCGTGTTAATACATAAAGTAACTTTCATGTGTGTAGTTTTGTTTTCACTTATATTTAAGTGTTAATATCTATGGTAATATCATATATTTTTTAAAGGAAAATTCAAGTTTCAATGGAAATTGTAAATCGATGCTACATACTATAGACACACAGTTTGCTACCCAACATAAAAGTGTGGAGATTGCACAATCATTACAAGACTTACCCTACTAAAAGGCAGGCAATCATGAACCCGCCAAGAGGTGTAAAGGTTCCCGATTAGGTACTCTTGTGCGAAATATTTGCAAGCGAGGATTTTCAGGTTTTAACCTATCACTTCTTTGACTTCATATGATAATATTTTATTATATTTAGCATTTTGAAGTTACAATTCTAATTAATTTTTTAGAATATTAGCCCCAGAAAAAAATTGAATCGATCCAAAAATGAAACTCCACTTGCTAATGGGACAAAATCGATGGCAATAGTAGTTCATATGGTGAGTAGTCGATTTACTGCTTTATGTTTTTGGTGACTTTGAGCATGATAAGTTATTTTGTTTGTGAAGGTTATAAATGATATAAAGTATCTTTGAGTTATATACTTATACATTGGTTATGACAACTGATTTTAACTTGACACAGAAAAAAAGCAAGGAGAAAGAGTGACGGCTATCGGAGGATTTAAAATATGTCATTTTTCAACTAAGAAGAATGGAATGATCAATTATAAGGCTGCTGAAATTCTGGTCATTTTCTATTCCTACCTACTTGGCATATTATTATTATATTCAATGCATATGTGGTTGGACATAATAAGCTGTTTTGTCGTGCAGCACGATCTGCAAAATGAGGAAGCTAATTCTTCTTCTACACCCGTAGAGATTTGTATGGAAAAACTAGGTTTTAATCTCGGAGCATTTAAAGGGACGGTCAGCATCTAAAAGGATTATTTTGGCAAACGAAAGCTTACAAAGGGAACTCTAGTTAGAAAAGAAAAAACAAAGAAACTCTAGATACACATTAACAAAATCGAGAAGAAGCATAACAACCTTAAGCAAAATTTAGATTACTTGATGAAACACTTGCCCCACTTATCTGGATGGCAATCTTAGGTACACTACCTTAAAATAATATTTATGTAAATTTATGTGATAAGTTGAAGATCTTGAAAAGTTTTCAATTAGTCTATGACTCGAGGTATATCTATAGTCGTGGTTCACCAGTAATGAGCTAATGATCTGTAATGATACCTTATGATTTACTGACTCACACCTATGTGAAAGCATCTGTGCATGATTTAGATGATTTAAAAGCTTTAAATCAAGTGTAAAATGATTTTGATGGGTCTTAAAGTTATATTCCCAGCGCTTGCTGATCATATAAATATGTCCAATCATCAGATCTTTATGTGATTTTAGAATTTTAGTATGCAAAACAGTTGTTTCCATAATGCTGGAATGAGTTTATGTTCGTCTTTCTTTTACTAGTGTAGTAATATTTGACTGAGTCTCGGGGAAATTAGTTGTCTTTAGCTGATGGCACATTAATGCATAAAGAAAGCTTATATTTTTCAAATAAGTGACTAACCGCAGTTAGCTAGTAATCACTGGATTAGACTAAAAATGAATATGGCTTAGTTGTCTGTTGGTTAAACTTATACATTCATCTCTTCACTCAGACGTAAAGATTGAATTTTAGACTTAATTTTGCAGAAATTACTATGATACGTATTTCACACAATAATGCATTGAATTTTAAACTAAAGCTAGCAATAACAATCTGCTATATTTACAGTCACATATTGCTTTCGAGGGTACCATATTAATTAGTGTCCTTTTCGTCATTCAGGTATCATATATGCAGCCAGTGTGGTTACTTTTGCTTCGTTCATTGTTTTATGCATGGGCAAAGGAATGAAGAGTACGCTGGATCTGAGGATGACGATGATGGGGATGATGGGCAAAGGAGTGAAGAGTATGCCGGATCTGATGATGCCGATGATGGGGAGGATGGGCAAGTGCATGAGGAGTGCGTTGGCTCGGATGATGATGGGCAGGTGCATGAAGATTTTATTTGACCAACAACGACAAAATTCTTTATGTAGAGTATATTGGTGTCAATTGAAAAAAATGAAATTCTCGGATGAGGAGTTTGCTACCGAAGCTTATCACTTTGCTTACCTAATTCTGAAAGACTCATAATTTCCCTTTTTTCTTTTATTTTGTTAGACACAGAAGGCTATGTTTGTACTTCTATTGTAGGTAACAAAAGGTTGAAACTTGGTCATTGTTTGTACTTAATGGAATAGTTACGATTTTCATGGTAATTTTCTTGCTTTTAGAAGAATTTTGATTTATTTGGTAATTTAATTTATAAATCCAGCAATATTTGTTGGTAGTCGTGTTTTTGCTAGAGACCACTAATTTGGTGTCTATGAGACCATGGTTAGTGACTACATATGTTGTCACTAAATGATTTTAACGATCGCTACTTCAACATTGCTTTTTAGTGGTCACTATTTTTGGTCACTAATCTAGTCAAAATAGTGACCACTTATCACTTTAATGACCATGATAAGTGACCAAATAGGTCATCACAAATTTTAACGACAACTTTTAAGTCGTCACTATTTAGTGACCATATTCAAATGTCATTACTATTACCTTTTGTAACCGACTTTTAGTGACGACGAGTGACCATTTTGAAATGGTCACTAAATCAGCTTAGTGATCATATATATACTATTAGTGACCAATCATGTGGTCACTAAAAGCCTTTTTTTCTTGTAGTCTCATAATATTTGTTAGAATTCTCTTGTCCTTCTGTTGGAATCACTTGTAACTAGTATTATCAAGTGTTAGTCATTTCATTGTAATAGGTTACGTATTTATGGCTTTTATGTTTGTTATTAGTGCTAGGCTTATGTAGAAAGCCCATGAGCCTATGCAAAGGCCCAAAAGGACAAGGAAAGGGATGCCTCAATCCCTTTGCCTATAAATACATTGTAACCTCTCCTTGGAGAGGTGTTGCTCACTTTCATAATATACATAAACCTTTCTCTTAGTCATAAGTGTGATTGTGTGTAACATTACCTTCTCATCTCTTGTTTCTATCATCTACATACTTGTGTTCATATTATGGTGACCTAACAGTGGTATCATACGCCATCTAGTTGGGTGAAACAGTTTGTTTTTGAAGTTTTATTGTTTATGCGTACGTTTGGTTCGTTCTTCATATTTCTCACGCATAAAACTTTGATTTTTTCACTTGTAAACTCAAGATTCTTATGGGTTAAGGTTTATATAGTGTTAAGGTTTCTAGGTTTTGCAAAAAGTTTCAAGCTTTACGTGTTTTACATTGGTTTTAAACTTGTTTTTGTTTCATGTACTCCCTTTACGCATAAGCTAAAAACTCATTTTGGGTCATCAAGTTCTTAACTTTCTTGTTCCTGTAGTGTTTTTGAAGCTTTTTCATCATTAAAAACGAGTGTACAAAACATTTTAGAGCATAAACATGCATTTTGGTAAATTCTGTTGAGTTTATGCCTAAGAAAACCCTCTTCTTACGCCTAGTGAAAACCCTATTCTTACGCCTAAAGTCAGAACTTACGCATAAGCAGTTTACGCGTAAGAAATTTTCATCACGTTCTTCGAAGTTGTTGGTAACTCAGTGTTTTTCTTGCTTGGATAAGCCTGAAAAACACTTCGATTTGTGGATATCTCTCACACTTGGACAAGTGTGAAGGATTTTGTTTAAAAACCTAAACTTACACCTAAGCAAAAAGCTTACGAGTAAGCCCTTTACGCCTAAGTTAAATCTTACGCCTAAGGTTCCTTACTTCTAAGAGTTTAGTTTTCGCCTAAGCTTACGTTTAACCTTAAGTTTACGAGTAAGACAGAGTTTATGCATAAGCTTCTATTTACGCCTGAGGGAGTTTTACGCTTAAATTCAACAGTTTACGCCTAAGCTTACCGTTTACGCCTAAAGTCCTTCTTCAACAAACAACAACAAGTTTCATTCGACTACAAAGATCCATCATCTACACAAGTTTCAAAGATGTCTCAACCACCATACTACAACTACTTTCCTCATGAATATCCTCAACAACAACAACAACTACAACAATATCCTCAACAACAATTTCAACAACAACCACAAGAAGTTGGAAATTACTTTCCTCCTCACATTGCACAACCACTTCCACCACAACAATTCCTTCAGAAATACCCACAACAACATCAGTATGCTAACTACTTTCAGTATCAGTTTCCACAGAAGTATTCTATGAATGTAACAATGCAAAAGGAACCCACTTGGTTTGCAAAGATGTGACAACTCGCAATTTCAAGTCATTTCTCAAGTTTCACTATTTCATCATTTATCGTAAACTAGGTTTACGTGTTCCAAATTCGCGTAACCTTAATAGTTTAGCGGCGAATTCATGATTATATCATCACGGACATTTCATATGGACTAAGTTTAGTCTACATTTCATTAGCATCAATTGCATCATGTTAGTTCATTCATGATTTTGCAATTCACATTAAACGCGTAAATTTTATATTAAATAAACGTTATCGCGTAAGTTATTATTTTGAACATTTAATCTGTTACTTCTAAAAATGATCCCGATATATTTTTATACTTACATTTAGTTATAAAAACAATATTTTGAGTTTACCTAGTGTTTTAAATTTATTTGGTATATAAATCGTTAAATTTATATTATTACGACGTTTCTCTTAAAAACTACACGATAATTATTATATCACTCAAATTTTACAAGAGATGTATTTTTATAATTTTAATGATCTCATTATACTTTACTTGGACCTATTAAAAATTACTTTTTCCAAAAATTACCTTAAATACACTAATGTATATAAAACCTTACAAGTAATTATTTCCTACACATTTACTTACACTTTTTCTTACAATTACACACAAATATAAAAAAAAATATATATATATATTATCAAGATACATCCCCCCCCCCCTAAAACCGGCCATGTGGGGGAGGGTGGAGGCATTTATTGATTGGTGAATTATTTTCTTACACACTTATATCTACACTCCAACTTTATTCACTCTTCATTCAACTCTCAATTATTCAAGTTAGCAAAAACTTTTCTCTCTTTGTTTCCTCTCTCAAAGAACCGGCCATCTAAGGAGTTTCAAGGGATCACAAAAAATTTTCTCAAGCTCAAGCTAAAACAAACTAGATTACACTCTTATAAAAGGTTTTGAAATAAAAACCTAGGGTGTTTAGGTTAACCTTTGTTCTTTGCACCTCATCAAGTTTACTTGTAAGCATATTACTATCATTTTACATATTTCATCTTCATTTCATATTTATTTCTTCATATTTGGAGCAAACATGCAAGACTTATGTTGATTTATACCATTTTTACATGATTTTTAGAGTTTTATATATATAAAGTCATCCTATAATTATTCCCTTGGTATATATTGGTCTTGATGATGTTTAGGAACCCATGACACCCTAAGAAGGTGTATGGTAGGATTAGAATAGCTTTGGAGTTGATTTGAAGGGATTGGAATAGGTTTAGTACGAGAAAAACTATTTTCGACAAGTATTAAAAGTGGTCTGTCCTTGTTTTGTTTTTCTGGAAAATCCGACAGTAGGCACGAATTTTTGGCCTTGATATTTAGAAAATATACTTTAAAACGAATCCGTGGCCGCTTGAACGGATTAAAACGGAGTTATAACGAAGAAGTTATGAAATTTTCAAGTTTGACGACGAAATATATATATTTCTGAAATTTCAGCAAGGTATTTTTATTTTGTACGAGTCAAAAACGAGCCTTAAGCTCATAAATTATTTCGACTTATCAAAAATATATTAGTATACTTTGATACGAAGCTAAGGACGTATAATACGTAGAAAACGGATTTGAAACGACTAAGATATACACGTTTTCATAAAATTGCCGTAACTATATTTTTAGAGAAACTATATTATTTTTCCGAGATAAGTGTTACGGTAACTAAAATGACCATATTGAAGGCTGTTTTTAAAGTTGATGTGGAACTTTTTGTAACGAGATGTCTTCTAATAAAATCAGGATCACCAAGCATATTTTTCAAAATGACTAACCGTTTGTATAGCGGACTTGTAATAAATTAATTACGGTTGCTTAAACTTTGCCGAAACTCATTTTTAAACCACATTTTGGACAAAATCACCATCTTTAACCTCTATTATCTTTATGTTCGAGACCTCTATGACGAAAACTCCTGTACTAAAACTTCTAGATTTTGATACAAACTTTCCAAAACAGTCGAGTTCGTTTCCTAACGTTCGACGTACACCATTTTACGACTAGTTTTTCGAAGCCATTTTTGTCACTTTCAAGAAATTTCCGACAACATTATTTTACGACGAAAAGTTAAAATTTCACAATAAATCATTACAAAACCATTGTAGGATGACATTTTGACGTAAATACTTGTAAAGTGATTTAAGAGTGGTCAAGACGTCAAAAGAGTATTTTTCGACGATAAGTATTATTTTCAAAACTCACAAATGGTATAAATAACATACGAAATGCATGCATATCATAACATCATAACTCATTACATATCATATCATTCGTAATATGTCCAGATTAAAGTTTCCCGCTATACCTCAGTGTACTCACTCTTGTCATCATACCAGTTTATCAAGTGAGTTTTCATAGCCCCGATTTATTCAAGTTTTACTTATTTCAAACCTACGGGGGAGAATACATTGCACAACATTTTTATTACGATACCAAGTATGTTAAATTCATTTACATTGCTTAAGTTACCACGTTGCCAGTTAAATGTCCCCACTTCATATGCATGAGCCGTTAATTTCCTAGAAGCGTGTGTGAGTGGATAGATCTATCGAGGGTGACGCCTCCATCCGGGTTGGTGAATCCCAACTAGTCATACGGATGAATTTCATTCATAAAAATTATTAGAGTTGTTTGGCAAGACACTCTGTTGGGGCGAACATCAGTCGGAGCTTCGGTATCATGCGCTTAAGCAATTGTAACATTTTTATGTGACATGATTGTCATACCAGTAACATTTTTATGTGACATGATTGTCATACCTGTAACACTTTTATGTGACATGATTGTCATACCTGATCTATACTTGCGTAGTCGTATAAAACATTTACATAAACCTATGATCTCTCACCAACATTATTGTTGACCGTTTTAGCAATGTATTTTCAGGTAACTAAGGCATACTCATCATGGCATGGTTAAGGAACCCCTTTTGAGTCGCGGCGTCGACTTACATCATTGTACATTATGGCACTTTCTTTCAAAACCATCGTTTGGACTTGTAATATATTTATATTTCCGCAAACTTTGTAAACTTTTGGGACCTATGTTGTAACTCTGATTATTTTATTAAATCAAACGATGTATTTTCCAAACGACACTTTAGGTTGTTCAATATAACTGTGATTGTGATGCTATGACAGTCAATCCCCAGGAATTCCATTCCGCTGCAAAACAGGTAATTTGGGGGTGTGACAGATTGGCATCAGAGCTTCGGTTATAGAGAACTAGGTTGCATCATTGACCCTAGACTATAACTACATCATCATAGCATTTCATCATTTCATCATAAGTGCATATTCACTTTACATGCGGTTTATGCCTACATTTTCGAGTTATTTACTTTCATTTCTCATCGATTGTCACATGGATGCCTTTAAATGCCCATTCCATTATTCTTTCTTCATACTCTGATGTGGAGAATTCCTTGTCATTCCCTATCACAATTTTCACATCAATCGACTCATCACCGATAACGTTGAATACCGAGATAAACCTTTAAGTACGGCAAAGTCACTCTCACTCCTTTGTTTCACCACTAACATGTCGAGTTACACTTTATTCACACACTAAGTCACTAAACCATTATACATTTGAAGCACTTACAACACCTCATAACCCATCTTTTCGGAACCCGTCGATCATTTTGAAAAATAACCTCAAACTTATCACCTTCTATCACATCTCTTTAGAGCGCTTATTCCTAACATAGGATTTGACTACGTCTCATTTTCCTTTTATTTTGAAGAGTTATGGCGCCGAAGAAAGCTGCAATAGAAATGACACCAGCTGCTATCCAAAGGTATGTAGATGATAGTATAGCCGAGGCACTAAGGAAAGAACGAGCGACAGTAGCTGCTATTACCGAGGCCGCAACTGCTGCTGAAACTGCGAGACTTGCTTACATCAAAAGGTTTCAAGAGTTGACTGTTCTTTGTCCAGCTATGGTTTCGGACAATGAGAAACTATTGGAAAATTTCATTGGAGGACTTTCACAAAATATCCAAGGAGATGTAACTTCTTTCGATCCACAAATAATTGAAGAATCTACCCGTATGACTCATATGCTCATGGCTCAAGTTGTGAAAAGGGAAAACATTATCAACAATAACTACCACAACAATAACCGAAACAACAACAACAACGATGACCAAATTAACAACAACAAAAGAAAATGGGAAAATGACCAAGGAGGTTATAACAACAACAACCAAAACCGTAACACTAACCATCACCAACAACAAAATAGAAGGCAAGAAGCTACTATGGTTTATGTTGCTGCGCCAATAGAAGGCAGAGGTCATGCTGGAACACACCCACTATGTACTAGATGCAAGTTTCATCACTCAGGTCTTTGCCCTGCCAAGTGCCGCAAGTGCCAAAAATTAGGACACCTCGCCAGGGATTGTAGAGGTAAAACTATAATGACATGTTTCGAATGTGGGGAGCAAGGACACTATCGGAGCCAATGTCCCCAAAACCAAGATCAACAAGTTGAAGGTGCTCATGGGAATGCATACATGTTAGAAGTAGGCAAAGCTCAACAGGATTTCAACAACGCGGAAGACTGAAGAAGTTCGGAAACTAACAGTCTTATTCTTTCTTTATGTACTATGTTGTACTAAGTTTATGTTTTCCATCGTATCTGAATCTTTATAACTTAAGATGTACTACTTTTGATAAACCACTCGTTGTAAAATATTCTCATCTATCGTACTTTATTTTCTTTCCGATTTGTTATTACTCACGAGAATTCTAATTTCTTTTACTTTAACTATCATTTTATCGACACAGATTAAATCGTTGTAAACATCGAGAGTTATAACAACTAAACCGAACGTCACATCATCGTTCCTTAATTATACATAGCCTAGCTAACTATGTCTAATTTTGGAGGGATCATGTTATGTTGGGAGCAGTTAATTATAAATCTTAGTGCAAGCAAAATTTTCACATGTTCCAAGTCAAAGTGTTACTCATCGGAGATACTCACCCAATATTTTCTCTACTACGATGTTTTGTACACTCGCAATCATCGACAACCGTAACGACACTTCTCCATGTCTTCTCTCCTCAATATTCATCATAAACTCAAAAATTCGATAGACCAACACGAACTGAATTCAGGGACTGAATTCCTTTTTGGATGGGCGAATGTGACAACTCGCAATTTCAAGTCATTTCTCAAGTTTCACTATTTCATCATTTATCGTAAACTAGGTTTACGTGTTCCAAATTCGCGTAACCTTAATGGTTTAGCGGCGAATTCATGATTATATCATCACGGACATTTCATATGGACTAAGTTTAGTCTACATTTCATTAGCATCATTTGCATCATGTTAGTTCATTCATGATTTTGCAATTCACATTAAACGCGTAAATTTTATATTAAATAAACGTTATCGCGTAAGTTATTATTTTGAACATTTAATCCGTTACTTCTAAAAATGATCCCGATATATTTTTATACTTACATTTAGTTATAAAAACAATATTTTGAGTTTACCTAGTGTTTTAAATTTATTTGGTATATAAATCGTTAAATTTATATTATTACGACGTTTCTCTTAAAAACTACACGATAATTATTATATCACTCAAATTTTACAAGAGATGTATTTTTATAATTTTAATGATCTCATTATACTTTACTTGGACCTATTAAAAATTACTTTTTCCAAAAATTACCTTAAATACACTAATGTATATAAAACCTTACAAGTAATTATTTCCTACACATTTACTTACACTTTTTCTTACAATTACACACAAATATAAAAAAAAAAATATATATATATTTTCAAGATACATCCCCCCCCCTAAAACCGGCCATGTGGGGGAGGGTGGAGGCATTTATTGATTGGTGAATTATTTTCTTACACACTTATATCTACACTCCAACTTTATTCACTCTTCATTCAACTCTCAATTATTCAAGTTAGCAAAAACTTTTCTCTCTTTGTTTCCTCTCTCAAAGAACCGGCCATCTAAGGAGTTTCAAGGGATCACAAAAATTTTTCTCAAGCTCAAGCTAAAACAAACTAGATTACACCCTTATAAAAGGTTTTGAAATAAAAACCTAGGGTGTTTAGGTTAACCTTTGTTCTTTGCACCTCATCAAGTTTACTTGTAAGCATATTACTATCATTTTACATATTTCATCTTCATTTCATATTTATTTCTTCATATTTGGAGCAAACATGCAAGACTTATGTTGATTTATACCATTTTTACATGATTTTTAGAGTTTTATATATATAAAGTCATCCTATAATTATTCCCTTGGTATATATTGGTCTTGATGATGTTTAGGAACCCATGACACCCTAAGAAGGTGTATGGTAGGATTAGAATAGCTTTGGAGTTGATTTGAAGGGATTGGAATAGGTTTAGTACGAGAAAAACTATTTTTGACAAGTATTAAAAGTGGTCTGTCCTTGTTTTGAGGTGTATGGTAGGATTAGAATAGCTTTGGAGTTGATTTGAAGGGATTGGAATAGGTTTAGTACGAGAAAAACTATTTTTGACAAGTATTAAAAGTGGTCTGTCCTTGTTTTGTTTTTCTGGAAAATCCGACAGTAGGCACGAATTTTTGGCCTTGATATTTAGAAAATATACTTTAAAACGAATCCGTGGCCGCTTGAACGGATTAAAACGGAGTTATAACGAAGAAGTTATGAATTTTTCAAGTTTGACGACGAAATATATATATTTCTGAAATTTCAGCAAGGTATTTTTATTTTGTACGAGTCAAAAACGAGCCTTAAGCTTCATAAATTATTTGACTTATCAAAAATATATTAGTATACTTTGATACGAAGCTAAGGACGTATAATACGTAGAAAACGGATTTGAAACGACTAAGATATACACGTTTTCATAAAATTGCCGTAACTATATTTTTAGAGAAACTATATTATTTTTACGAGATAAGTGTTACGGTAACTAAAATGACCATATTGAAGGCTGTTTTTAAAGTTGATGTGGAACTTTTTTGTAACGAGATATCTTCTAATAAAATCAAGATCACCAAGCATATTTTTCAAAATGACTAACCGTTTGTATAGCGGAGTTGTAATAAATTAATTACGGTTGCTTAAACTTTGCCGAAACTCATTTTTAAACCACATTTTGGACAAAATCACCATCTTTAACCTCTATTATCTTTATGTTCGAGACCTCTATGACGAAAACTCCTGTACTAAAACTTCTAGATTTTGATACAAACTTTCCAAAACAGTCGAGTTCGTTTCCTAACGTTCGACGTACACCATTTTACGACTAGTTTTTCGAAGCCATTTTTGTCACTTTCAAGAAATTTCCGACAACATTATTTTACGACGAAAAGTTAAAATTTCACAATAAATCATTACAAAACCATTGTAGGATGACATTTTGACGTAAATACTTGTAAAGTGATTTAAGAGTGGTCAAGACGTCAAAAGAGTATTTTTCGACGATAAGTATTATTTTCAAAACTCACAAATGGTATAAATAACATACGAAATGCATGCATATCATAACATCATAACTCATTACATATCATATCATTCGTAATAGGTCCAGATTAAAGTTTCCCGCTATACCTCAGTGTACTCACTCTTGTCATCATACCAGTTTATCAAGTGAGTTTTCATAGCCCCGATTTATTCAAGTTTTACTTATTTCAAACCTACGGGGGAGAATACATTGCACAACATTTTTATTACGATACCAAGTATGTTAAATTCATTTACATTGCTTAAGTTACCACGTTGCCAATTAAATGTCCCCACTTCATATGCATGAGCCGTTAATTTCCTAGAAGCGTGTGTGAGTGGATAGATCTATCGAGGGTGACGCCTCCATCCGGGTTGGTGAATCCCAACTAGTCATACGGATGCATTTCATTCATAAACATTATTAGAGTTGTTTGGCAAGACACTCTGTTGGGGCGAACATCAGTCGGAGCTTCGGTATCATGCGCTTAAGCAATTGTAACATTTTTATGTGACATGATTGTCATACCAGTAACATTTTTATGTGACATGATTGTCATACCTGTAACACTTTTATGTGACATGATTGTCATACCTGATCTATACTTGCGTAGTCGTATAAAACATTTACATAAACCTATGATCTCTCACCAACATTATTGTTGACCGTTTTAGCAATGTATTTTCAGGTAACTAAGGCATACTCATCATGGCATGGTTAAGGAACCCCTTTTGAGTCGCGGCGTCGACTTACATCATTGTACATTATGGCACTTTCTTTCAAAACCATCGTTTGGACTTGTAATATATTTATATTTCCGCAAACTTTGTAAACTTTTGGGACCTATGTTGTAACTCTGATTATTTTATTAAATCAAACGATGTATTTTCCAAACGACACTTTAGGTCGTTCAATATAACTGTGATTGTGATGCTATGACAGTCAATCCCCAGGAATTCCATTCCGCTGCAAAACAGGTAATTTGGGGGTGTGACAAAAGATTTGTGAAGCTATAAGTAGCCAACAATCCATTCATGAAGCTGGATCCCTTGATAGACCTCCAATGCTCACTCCCGGAAACTATGATCAATGGGTGATGCGGTTTTTTAGGGTCTGTGATCTCAAGAAACCACATGGTAAGTTTTTGAAGAAGGTAATCCTTGAAGGTCCATTTCAAATGCCTACTACAACAGTACCCGGAGATCCAAATGTTACTCCACCAAGAGATGATGTTACTTCCACTCTCAGAATGGATCAACTCACTGCTGAACAAATACTTCATTTTGAAGCTGATGAACTTGCAATGCAATATATCCTTTTGGGTTTACCCAATCCGATTATTCGCAGTGTTGATGATCAGAAAACTGCAAAAGCAATGTGGGATCACATCCATCTCCTAATGGAAGGCACAGAACTCAATCAAGAAGACATGGAATCAAAAATTTACTTATCATATGAGAACTTCATGATTGAACCAGGGGAATCATTAGAGTCATACTATCATCAGTTTACAGACATCATCAATGACTTGGACAGATACAACATCCATCAATACAAAGCAATCAATATAAAGTTCCTAAGTTGTCTTGGTCCTGATTGGGAAAAGTATGTTACATTCATCCATCAAGCTAAAGATCTTCACAAAGCAAAATATGGGTTGTTGTATGACTACTTGAAGCACCACCAAAAGGAAGTAGACAAAGATAGAGCTCTCTGCGGAGTAACTGCACCTTTACCAATTGCTAATGCTCTTGCTTTGTTTTCTCAAGCTTGTTATCCAAAATTTCCATTGCTCCCTACTATATTTACTAATCCACAACAATTAGCCCAGATTACACCATATGATCCATCACAGCAATCACAAGAAACTCAACTGGTTCCTTACAACAACAACACTGATTCAGCACTCTACAGTGAGACACCGAATGAGGATGCAGAAGCTTTCGATACGTTGAGTCAAGGATTTTTGTTAATTGCTCGAGCGTTCGGGAGATTTGCTAACAAATCCAACAACCGTATTCGGACCTCATCTAACACAAGGAATCAAGCAGTTGTTAACAATGGAAGGGTTGAGGTTCAGAACCGAGGAAATGGTTGTCAGATGGGTAGTGGTCAAGGATTTAATGCTACTAGAAGGAATAACATGGGTGCTCCACAACAACGGGTTCAAATTGTTGATCATGGAAACATTCAGAATGGGAATAATGGTCTCCGATGCTACAACTGCAATGAAAAGGGGTCATTTGGCGAATGCTTACCCAAAGCCGAGAACAAGAGACAGCGCTTATCACAAGGAGTCTTTACTCTTGGCTCTCAAAGATGAAGCTGGTGGAACACTTACCAAAAAGGAACAGAGCTTCATGGCTAATGCAGATTCTGATGATGACATGGAGGACTTGCAAGCTAACGCAGCTGTAATGTTGATGGCCAACATACAAGAGCTCCACATGAGTGATACAGGCCCAGTGTATGACACTGATGGCTTGTCTCAGGTACCGGATCCTAACATATGTCTTATACATGATCTGATATATCCGCCTGCATCTACATCCGATGAGGAACAGAGTGTTCAACATGAGCCATCCACATCTCATCACGAAGAAAATCAATTGGATCCCGTAGTTACATTTGACGATCAAGATGACCTTACGGTTATCGTTGATAATCAAGTTGACCCCGTGATTACATTTGAGGATCTAAATGATGAATATGTTGAGACTTAAGTTGAACAAAATGAATCTTTGTCTAATCCAGATCCAGAGCTCATGACCTTATTTTAGACCACCAAATCTCAATTGGAAAAGTGCAATGAGATTAATAATAATCTTCAAGAAAAAGTGACACTATTGACTAAGGATATTGAATGCTATAAGGTACAACTCAATAATTTTGAAACTAAAGAAAAACGTGAATATAGTTTTGAAGTCGCTTTTTCAAAGTCATACCAAAATGAACAATCTTTTGAGAAACAGATACGTGATCTAGTTGTTTCCAAGAATGAATTGATTTCTCAAATAGAACAACAAAAATTTGAACATAAAAAACAAGTTAACACTCTTACTTTGTGTGGAAAACTAAAATGGGGGGTTGAATAGTTTTGCCGATTTTAAGTTAGTTTCAAAAACTTTTAGATTCGATGTTATGTGAAATCATATGAATGAAGAGATAGTATAGATCTAAGAGTAATGCAAGTAAATTAAGTAAAGTAAAGGATATAAATGACACAACTGATTTATACTGGTTCGGCTACAAGGACACCTTCCTTGCCCTACTCCACTCCCGAGTCACCTACTCGAGAGTTCAAGCACTATGTCAACAAACTCCTTCAACTTGGCGGAGAAGTATTCACAACGTTGCTTACACCTTTTTCCTGTACAAAGCTAAATACCGAGTCCGTAACACGGAGGACCAAACCAACACTACTATAACACAACAAATATGTGAAATATGAAATACAAGATCTTCGGTACAGAAATCTTGTGGAGGAACAAATCAATCAAGGACCCCTTGCTTGGATGACTTGTAGAATGCTCGTGATCTCGCCTTAGAGAAGGACCTATATGAGAATCACAATAAAAGAAAGAAGAACAACTCTCTAGATCAAGTGATCTTTTGTTAGAAGAGTGTAAGAATATATGAGAGAGTTTGTAAGAAGAGGGGTGAGTAAAAATGAAGAAATGGCTCTTTATTTATTAGCAAAATCTTGCCACTGTTGCACGGATCCCACGGATCCTTTTCTTGAGGGATCCGTCTAGTGTAACTCCAGGGATCATTTGGATCATTTCTAGTGTTAAAGTTTGGATTTTGATAGTACTTTTGTGTTTAAAATCATTATAAGTGTTTAGGTTTTGAATTGGAAGGCTTGAATCATCGTGGTTGGGTTGTTTTTGGATTGAAAAGTGGTGTTTTTAAATGTTTCTTGGATGCGATTTGTCTCTCGGATTGTGTTTCTTCTATGCGATTGTCCTTAGAAGCATGCGATTTGTCTCCTCCGTGAATGCTTATTGAAGTGATTTATCACTCATTTTGTGCGATTTTTCAGTTACAGAGAAGCGACTTGTCCATTAAGCGATTTGTCTATTGAGACAAAACGACAAAAAATGGACAAAGTAGTGGAAGTAGTGGGTGTACTTGTATTATATGCGATTTGTCAGTTTATGCGATTTGTCTTCTATGCGATTTGTATGCTAAGCAATTTGTCGTTTAAGCGATTTGGTAATTAAGGATCAATTTGTCTAAAAGAGCGATTTGTCTGGGATGCGTTTTGTCAAGAGAGCGACTTGTCCTGAGTGCGATTTGTCTGAAGCGATTTGTCATAAGGAGGATTGTTTTAAGCGATTTGTGTTCAACTGTCTGACATTTTATTGAAAATTAAGACTTTTCATCTGATTTTAACACAATCTCTTACACCACTGATCCCTTAATCTCCAATGTGCTCAAACTATATGATACTGTGGAGAACAAAGAATGTATTTACTACTCAGAAAGTTTAACCATGATTGATTCAGCCAAAGATAATCTAAAATCTTCATACTTTGAGTCCAATGAGAAAGAAGTACAACTATTAATGCTACCGAATACCATGCAAAAGGAATGCGGCATTGAGCCCTATCAGCTACTTTACTCTCACCTCATATTGCTTCTACCCATAACAATGGAACGAACATGTATTGCCCTCTTCCGTCATGACTTATCCACATTAACAGGAACTTTGCTGTTAAACTTAGAACAATTGGAGCTACAACCTACCAAAGAAAAGGTTCATAAGGATGGTTCCATTGCTGCACTTCAAGTTATCTACAAACAATTTCAGCCATTCATCAGTGGGGAATATTCATCAGACTATGATCAACACATGACTGAGATTTCCTTCAAAAAAACTTACTGGAATGGAAATTCATGAGTTCATTGATACACTTATCCATCTTATGGACAATGTGAAGAAGTACATTGAGGAAGCTACTCAGAACAGTGATTACATGAATGGATATGAAATGCAATCAATGGAGAGGTGTGAGGAGTTGTGTAACCTATCAGGTATTGCTGAAACCAGAATTACAGACACATCAAAAATGGAAGCAACAAGCTGTTCAGAAAGTCTTGCATCAAATATGGAAGCAACAAGTTGTTCAGAAACTCTTGCCTCACAAGAGAAGGATGTTGAGTGGAAAATGTTGAACGAACAAACATTGGGTGCAGAATCTTCATTGAATGCAAAATCTTCGGTAACTCTTATTAATAATCCATATGTGCTTAATTATGTGCAAACTAATGACCTTACAGAACATGTAGCTGTTAAATGTCCTGTAACTGAGACTGAGTCAATGATAAAACATATCATGACTAACAACATGGTTGATAAGAAAATTTTCGATGAACTTTCAAACAAATACTTAATTCTTGAAAAACATTGCATTTCTCTAGAAATTGCAATACAACAAAAGGAAGAAAGTTTTCTTGCTACAAAATCTTGCATAAATTCGGAATTCCCAGATTTTCGAGAATTTTTTGAAATTAACAAGTTAAAAACTTAGCTTCAAGACAAAGACTCAACCATATGTAATCTGATGTCAGACCTCCATATGGAAATTAATATGGGTGTAAAAAATTTTGATAGTAAGGTTAGTGATGCTGTTAAAACTAGGTATGATGAATTGGCATTATGTGTGGCCAAGTTGTTAAGGAAAAATGAGTCTCTGAGGAAGAATCAATTAGAAGATAAGACCAAGTTTTTAGATCAAACTAACTCCTTGTTGGTAGACATTGATGCCCTCAACACTCAACTTCAAAACAAGAGCTTCACCATAGTCGCTTTAAAAAATAATCTTAGGAAAATCATTGGGAATGGTGTGAACACTAAGTTTGCAAAACCATCAACCTTGGAGAAGCCAGATTCACAAATTGCTAATGAACGATCTGTAATTAGGCAACCCAATGCATTTAAGTCAGAAAGATTTAAACCATCTAAGTTCAGGTTTGCCTCCAAAGTTTTAACTCATTCGGGAACTTTAGCTTGTCAGAATTGATCTGCTAATACTATGATTCATGATCGCCTTTGCTCAGGACTCGTACCTCATCGGTTGACACAACAAATAAATCCAGAAAATTACAAAAATACTGGTATTGATAACATCTACGATCCTAGAAATGTCATTCAATAATGGCACGGGTCTTTAGATGAAGTTCAAACAGTAGTTTTACTTTTCCTTTTAAACATTTCTATCAACACTCACATACCTATGGTGTCTTGGACTCATTAATGGGTTATTCTCAATCAATGTTCACTCATTCATATTCGTGACATTGATTGAGGGGGAGAATTTATCACTCTGACATTCCTGATATTATTCCATATGTGAAGTATCTGTAGTGGATTGTGCTTCACTTGAATGCATGTTTCGTGTGCGACCTGTCTTGTTTGGTTTGTGTGATATCAGTATTATGGATAGCTGTTGTATGTTACTTAGAGCGATTTAATCTGACAAATCATGTTCTGATATGTGTTATGTTGCATGTGATTTGTCTAAGTTATGTAAAGTTCTGCATCCGACTTGTCCTAATTATTTGGGTATGCGATTTGTCTAATGATTTGGCTAGTCATTGCTCTGCATGCAGTTTGCCAAAGTACAGGGACCTAATGTGCCATCTCTGATAACTTGTCCTTAGATATAATAGAAGCGATTTGTCTCATTAGGTCAAACCTTTCATTTTCCAAGTCAAAATTTCACACGTTTTTTTCTCTCTACTCCATTCTTCGAAGCGATTTGGCAAACTTAAGTTCTTGTGGTAGGATTACTGATCATGTGACACACATTTTTCATCATAAAACTTGTTTGAAACATCATTCTAACAAATTTTTATCTGCAGATTCCTTCGTGCATTTTCCCTTCGACCCAATCTGCATCTAGGTTTGTTTCTGTGTTAAAATGATAATTGGTGTAGGTTTTAGAAGGGTATGCTTTGGGGATTCGTGGGTAGGAATTGATGGTTTGTTTGTGTGATTTTCTCCCTTTATGCGTGGGTATTTAGAATTTGGTGATTTGGTGAGTTGGTGTGTAGTGGTTTTTAGGATTTTGTTGCAGGAATGTTGTATCCTGGTAGCTGTGTCTAATCTATATGGAATTTGCATGCCTGAATTATCTATGGAATTGTTGATAATCATGTTATTGGTCTCTCATTGTATATTCTTGAAAGTGATTTGTCAATGGTTGCTTGAAAGCGATTTGCTAGTGATTGCTTGAAAGCGATTTATCTTCATAACTTCTGTATGCGATTTGTCCCATATGATCTTGAAAAGCGATTTGTCATTTTAAAATAATTGATGCGATTTGTCGTATCAATTGCTTAATGCGATGTGTCTCTTTTCACTTCGTATGCGTTTTGTCTTATGCTATTTACTGTATGCGATTTTCTATATGCGATTTGTCTCACACGTTTTGACGTGTGCGGGTTTGTTGAATGCCTTTGACCAATTCGATTTGTCCATAATGCGTTTTGTCTTCACGAATATACGATTAGCTGTATGCGATTTGTCTCATTCGTTTTGACGTGTGCAAATTATTGAACGCACTTGACCTATGCGACTTGTGATATGCGATTTGTCCATATCTTGACCTAAGCGACTTGATGTATGCGATTTGTCCTATATCCTTCCTTACAACTTGGTCATTGTATGTTGGCTGTATATTTGATATGTCTCTGTGTGCGTTTACCCATCGTTAATTGTCGATTCTCTGTGATGTTTGTGTATATCCCTCACTTAATATGTCTCTGCCTCATTCATATCTTGTTCACTAATGTGTGTATGCTACTTCATATGCTTAATTCACTAACTTAGTGTCTAAGTTATGGTGATGCAATAAGTTTGATCCATTGATCTTGTCTAACCTAACAAAATTTCCGGATATTGTTGTTGTTTTATGTGTGGCCTACAAAATTACAATGGCAGGCACAACTTCTTCTGAGAATCTTGCTACCACTGCTCCACCCTCTGTACCTACCGACGATGAAATTCTTCCACATAATGAATGGGTGGACATTGCTAAAAGTAATTTCTTCGTAGATGTGGACAGAAACCAACCTAACCCAATCTATCGAATTGCTGTTGATATTCTGAAGAACACCAATTTTTTTGGTGCCTTAACCATGCGGTGCACAATTCCTACCATTTACCTGCAACAATTCTGGAACACCGTAACATGGGACAAGATCACTGCCACATACACTTGTAAACTTGATGACAAGTGGTATGAAATCAACACTGAGACTCTCAGGGAGACCCTTGGAATCACTCCACGAGACCCTGCAAATCCATTTGTTACTCCACCTACTGCTGATGAACTAATGGACTTTGTCGAAGAATTGGGATATCCAGTGAATTTAAGAAAGGTCTCAGCAATCATCACCAACGACATGTATCAACCATGGAGAGCCATTGCCACCATTCTCAACATGTGTTTAACCGGTAAAACTTCAGGGTTTGACAGAGTAAGGGCTCTAATTCTACAAATCATGTGGGGGATTGTTAAAAGGGTAAATATCGATTTCCCTGAACACATTTGGGAAGAATTCTCTATGGCTATGGACACATTCATCACTGACAGACAAATTTTTTTAATCAAGTCAAAGGAAGGAAATCCAAAGACAAGAGGGTGATTCCTAACATAAGGTTCTCGAAGCTAATCATCCATCACTTGCAGCAGAAACATCAGTTTACTCCAAGAAGTGAGTCTGTACTACATGAGGCTGGTGATGAATTTATGCTTGGTAACCTGAAATTTGTTGCCAAAGGAATAAATAAAGAGGTCTTTGGAATGCCAATTCCTGAAGCTCTTCTCACTGAAAGAATCAAGAAGGCAGATTATTTCAAGAAATACATAAAGAAGGCCTCTGGCACAACCACTGATGACACACCCAATCCTATACCCACACAACCCAAATCCACATCCTCAATGTCTACTTACTCAAGCCTCCCTAAGAAGAGACAAGATAGATCAGTGTCTGCTGATTCTCCAACTCAAAATCAAAAAAGGAGAAAGAGAGACAAGATAGTCCGAGGTACTTGAGAAAGAGATGAATTTAATGGATGAAGACGAGGCTGCACTCCAACAAGGCATCCAACAGAGCCTGGAAAGTCTTGATGTGTCTCAAAGACAGCCATTAAAGGGGGTTATGATACAAGAACCTGATTCAGTACCACGCCAAACCACTCCCGTCTCTCAAGGCAAAGGTAAATGAATAGCTGGAGAAGAAGCGGAGCAAGCGGCTCAGATATTGTTAACCATTTCCACTCCAACTCCAAAAACAACAACACAATTTGAGCTCAACAAAAGAAGCGTTGAATCATCCTCAGCTCAAGAACAAATTGGAGTGGAAAAAGATGTGTCTGACACAAAGGAGGATACTCTTGCCTCCAGTGACACCCAGTCAGAAAGTCAGGAATTTGTATCTTCTACGAAAATAGTACCAGTACTAGAAACAGAGAATGAACAAATGGACACTGACAGGCAAGATACAGAGGTTGAGGGAAATGATATGCTGGAAGGTTCATAGGAGATTCTTAAGACAAGATCTGAGGAACGCGTGCGTCTGGATGAAGCAAACGTGTCAACGGGATCTCTGTCATCCCTGAAGAATCTTGAGACTGACATAACTTATGGTGACCAATTCCTCAAGGATAGACCCTCAGATGTCGAGTCTGACAAACAAAACGATGAAAAGGAAGAAGTTGAATCTATGTTCTCTGTCACTATCCAGCAAGACACATCAACTATTACTCCTATGTCGGCACCCGTAGTCACTTCATCAACAAAAACTCCATCAACCGTACTTCTACCACCTATTTCATCCCTCAGATCAACCGCACATCCACCACCCATCGTCACAGAGCCTACAACAACGGTTATCACACCTGATGTCATCGCAGTTAATGACCCTGCCACACCACCTGCATCACCACCTCCCAGCAAAACAACTGAAAAACTGTTAGAAGAGGCTATGAAACAAATTGCAGCTCTTGAGAAGCATCACCTGCCTGAATCGGTTAAACATCTTGACCGTCTTCTATCGAAGCTCGAGAGTTTCAACTTTGATACAGAAGTCATAAATGCCATTGAAGCTGAAGTTAAGGATGCGGTGGAATAGGCAATGAAGGCTCCGCTGCATCAGAGATTTAAGGATTTACCCACTTCTAATATGAGATCAGTTCTCTCCGATAGAATGTTTGACACGGATGAGCATAAAGACAAAGTACACAAGAAGCTGTATGAAGCTCTCCAGGAATCCATCAAGCACGATAATTATTTGCAATTCTTGGAAGAAATTCGTAAAAGGGAGGGAAAGAAGAAGAGAAGAGTGGTTATGCTGGAATCTATGTCTGGAGTTCCTAAACAGCCACCATCTCCTCCGCCTCCAACAGGTAGAGCTGGATCATCTGGAATTGGTGGATCTTCTGGTTCTGTTGAAACTCATAAGACAAATCCACCAACACCATCACCAAAACCTTCTAATCAATCTGGTTCATCTGGTGGTCAAGGGTCTCAAAAGACATCGGTAGCTTGGACCGCTACCGACTCCCGATTCACACCTACCGTCTCCAAAATTCTTGAAGAACAGACAATGAACGAGGAGTCCTATGTTGTTCAAGAATCTGATTCAGAGAATGATGATGCCTCCACGAAACACATTCCCAAGCCTTCAAACAATGAAGATTGGTGTAATGCATAGATTGAAGGAAAACACATCAAATCCTCTAGGCCTGAACCTTCTAAAGAAATGACTCAAAGCTAGTGGCCCAAAGAACAAGCTGAATCCACTGAACCAACATGGGCCATTCCCGAGTCCGATGTGACTGTCCTTGATAAAAACTGGGCAACCACCATTGTTACCAACCATGAAGATCCTTCTGAAGAATCACTCTTGCACATCACTGGTTACATGGGATGCTTCATTAAATGGTTTTGTGACAAGCAGGGAATCACTTCACTCACACCAAAGGATGTGAAGAATTCTAACGCTACTCATCTACAATTCCAAATGGAAGAATGTCACAAGTTATTGATAGATCAAGTTGGTGATGATATCAGTCAATTCGATATTAACATCCCTCTTCCTCTTGGTGGTGAACCCGGACAAAAGACCATTCAATCTGACTTCTTCTTCAATAAAGATCAGGACTATCTCCGTGCTAATATTCAAGGAAGAAGAAATGCATTATCTATCTCTAAAATGAAGGCGGAAACTTACTTAGATCCAGGTCTTGAGCAGATGGTACCCGACCAATTCTGGACTGACAAAGAACATGAGTATGATATTGTTGCTTCATACGGAATCTCTCGTTGGTGGTTTAAGAAGAAGAAATTCTACATTGAAAGACATGGTGCTGAAAAGAAACGAGAGCTGTTCGCTCCAAGCTGCGTATTTTGAGTGTGGTTAGCGTGGAAATCTTCCCAATTTATGGTTATGATTATCTGAAAAAGATTGTCCTTAGACGAGCTGACCTAAAAGACAATGTAATTGAAGAGAATGACTTCAAGCACTTGTTACCAAGTGACTTTGAAGATCTGTACTTGTTAAACCTTCTAGGACATCTTGACCATCTGCCCGTTCATGAAAAGAATTCCCTCTCTGCTGCAGTCAATCTATGGATAAGGGGGTTAGTGATTTGACAAAGAGTAGGTGATTTTCAGCTGGGAATGGAAAGCTACCAGACTCAGGTCAATCTCACTAGTCCTCAATGGGAAGCCACATGGCATGAATTCAAACGCGACTACTCTGTGATTGACTCTCCAAGAGCAGTCATCTTTACTGACAAATACAGTTCAAGAATGCTTCTGAGATTGTGTGAGCTATACAAGTTTAGTGATGGTACGCTTAAGATGGTTGCAGAAGAATTGGATTCAAGGGTCAAGGAATTCAAGCTCAATATGAGACCGGGGAACAACACGAGGTTCTGGACAGAACATGATGTGAAGAGGTGTGAAGATTTCATTGCTGCTATTGGACGAAGACTTAAGACAAGAAAGATTTTCCGTAGCCTTGAAAGTTTTGTGGGTGGGAGAGTACGTAAAGGACACTACAAGCTAATTCAAAGAACAGAATGAAGATATCTTCCTTTAGTAGCTATTTTGTCTTAATATAATGTGTAATGTGGTGACTGTACTATGAACAACAAAAAGTATAATGTATATAGTAGTGATAGGTTATGGCTTGTAGTTTCCCTCTTGTTCTAAAGAGGGAACTTAGGAGTGTTTCGTTTCAGATCAAATAAAACCAGACACATTTTTCTCCAACAAGGTTTTTACATATTTAAATCACTTGAGATCCAAAATCTCAAAGTATTTGAAATTTTTGATCGGGGGAAAAAATGTGATATAAATATGCAATCTGATAAAATGTGATCTTCAAGGCTCAATAAATTGGCATATCTCCCCATATGTGCTAAACCTTTTCGTATATCCAAGCACACATTGAGGGGAAGCATTTCGAAAAGTTTACAAAACTATCAAGGTACTAAAATTTAAAGGTCTTTTCACAAGAGTTCCTTGATTGTAACTTTAAATGGTTTCTTTGGCTACTATGATCGTGAAGTTTGCGTCATATTCCCCCTGTAAGCTCTAAAATGTATTAAAAATTCTTCACATCAAGGGGGAGCAATCTTTTGAAAACCACATCCTTTCCCAAAATATCTTCAACAAAGTATTTAAAATACTAATTTTGATCGAGAAAGTAATGTTGATAGTTTTAGAAAATTTTGATCAAAGAATTGAATTCTTCATTCTTAATCTATGATTTCTAAGTCCTCTTTCCTCCATGTGCCAAAACAATTTCAAAAATTTGTGCACATGTTGAAGGGGAGCATTTCTAAAATAATCAAAAACAATTAAGGTACAAAATGATTTTTCAATTGGTTTCGAGAAGGAATGAACTATACCAAAATACCGACCAATTTACTTTATGCATGGTGTTATAAGGATGGTTAGGTTAGGTATTAGTTCCCACGATCCAGCCAGAACCGGAGGGATCTACCCAGGGACAATCCACTAGTTAGTTGTAACATATTGGATTTCACAAACATACTAAACCAATAATCAAAGAGGCGTATACAAGAGGTTTTAGAGAGAGAAAGTTAGAGGTTGGGAACTTTAGTGAGAGAAAGAAAAATCTTATTATGAGCTCCAACTCTCTACCTTGGAAGGTAGAGAGTATTTATAGTTCTTACATAAGTCGCCACCTACGGGCTGTGGATCAGGCATACAGTGGGTAAATACCCGTCCGTCCTCCACGGTGTTACTTAACTAAATACTACTAAACATTAACTAATCTATGACTACGAGCTTTCTAATGATTACATATACTTGAGGTGACCGACTCTTTAATAACTGGATTTACAAAATCCTAACAATCTCCCCCTAAGGGAGGTCACCTCAAGATCACCTCAAAATTACATTGAACATAAACAGATATTACATTAAAATTGTTCTTGCATTCTTGATGTAGTTCTTTGCTCAGGAGCTCATAGACATTGATTCTTCATTATTGCATGTTTGGATAGTCAATGTGGAGGTGTTTAACTGATCCACGTGATAATGATTTTTGAGCCAGCTTTTGAGATCATCAGCTATCATAAATCTCTGACTCTTCCATTTTCGTGTTGGTATTATGTTATGTTATGACTTATGGACCGACATGCTCACATTCTGGATCATGATATATTCTCATCAGAGTAGCAGAAGCTTTCGTTGATTCATGATATTGGCAGCAGCGTAGCAGAAGCATGGAGTGAAAATATCAGAGTCATTGATGCACTAATCATGATTTCTTTAGAAATGAATGTGTTGTGTGAGCATGCGGCTATGGATTGACTGCTTCATTCTGATCAGCTGCAAACGTCGGGCGTACCTGCATACAATAGTTAGCAATAAAGCGCACGAAAGTGTCTTTGATCACTTTCGTTGAATTGAGGTACACAGCCCACGGTTCCCCGTTGATCAGTACAAGTACTGCCTGTGATCAGGTAACATTTCGAAGAATTTCTTTGGCAGGGTTTCGCAGCTGCTCTAGCTGTTCCCAAACCGGAACATCTCAAAGAAGACAACACGGAGTGAGTGAACCAGCGAATAGAGATTCACTAATTGATGAAAAAATATTTGAAAAACAATCTTGTATCGCTCAATAGAAATTGTTTTTGCAATACAACGAAGGTTTTAATGAAAATCAATTATCAATCATAAACACCTTTTATTTTGAGATATTTGTACACAGTCGATGTGCTAAAGAAAAGAGTTTTTAAGCACAACGACCGGTTTTTCAAAGGTATCCGTCAATCCATAACCTGAACCAGGATTGATTCAAAAGATTGAATCGCCCCATTGTTTCTGTTCAGTTGTCACATGGTTGATCTATTGGATAGATCTCACATGCCACCCACCAGGAGCTTGTTTGATGATGGCTCCAGAAGGCTTTCCATCTTCATTGTGAATATGTTTGCATATCACTCAGATGTTTTGGCAATACCACAAGGATAATGCGTAGGACTCATAAGATATAATCTCTCTTTCCACATTGTGTGAAACAGAGAGTCTTCATTGAAAGTGTCCTAATGAGATTTATTGATGATCTCGTGGCTCTAGACTCAATTGTGCATATTTGGATCCTATTTCGGAGACTAGGGAGAGGGTCTCCTTCTTCAATATCAACAATCTCTAAGAGAAAGTCGATAGATTATGTCGGTTCACTCTTTCAGTGCTTACCGAGACTTCATAACTAGAACCTTGTTTGGTTTATTTCAGTACTAGCTCAGTCTGAGTCTGCACTCTTCCCATATCTCATTTTTCTCCTTTTTTCAATATACCTAAGGACTTCTACACTATCTAGTGGATTGTCCCTGGGTAGATCCCTCCGGTTCTGGCGGATCATGGGAACTGTTAGCCTTAATAGTTTTATTAAAAGTGATGGTCATTCACGATTAGGAACTTTGTAACGTGTGTTAGATATCGTGATAGAATAGTCAACGGGCTCGTGGATTGGGCTAAGCTAAATGGCTAATAGTTATGTTAAGCTAGCCTTTTATTAAGTGTAATCCAATCCAAGTCCACAAAAGCCCAATGAAAGCCCAAGCTAAAGCCTTTAGGGTTTTATGCCTCTTGTACTATAAATACCCCTCAAATGGTCATTTGAGGGGTGTGCTTGAAAGTGTGTGTGTGTGTGTTTTTCCTTTGGAATATACAACATCTTGTGTTCATCTTTATCTCACATATACACGAATTTATATCTTCAAGTCACCAGCTTTCTCATCTTATTTCTAAGCTTTGTTTGTGTTTGTGTTGTTTGTGTTAACGTGGTATTTGTGTTGGGTTTGTGATAAGGTTGATAAAAGTAAGGTCCTACAGGAACAAATACCTAACCTTATCGTCCTTATATCACCATACATAAAGTAAAATTGGTCGGTCTATTTGGTATTGTTCATCTGCCATTAGAACCAATTGAAAACCATTTGAAAATCAATCCAGATACTTGTGATATATTATCAAAGCATTTTGTACCTGAATTGTTTTTGATATTTTTAGAACGAGAGCTCCCCCTCAACATGTACATCAAGCATCATTTTGTAATAGAAATAATTTTCATCTTTGAGGGGTTGGCTTGCATCTAAGAGTAGTTATGTAAAGAATGTGGTTTTCCAAATAGTTGCTCCCCCTCAATATGTGCATAGATATTTGAAAATGTTTTGCACATATTAGGAAAAGACTGCACATTGAAATAAATTGATCACGTTTCAAATCTTTGTGGTTTAAGATAGATGCTCCCCCTCAACATGTGCATGGAAAATTTGAAATCGTTTGGCACATGTGGGAAGGAGAGCTTGTACATCCTTATAAAACCATTTACCGAATTATCAGTTTAAATCTAATTTAAATCACAAATTCTCCCCCGATCACAATTATCAAATCATTTGAGATTTGTGATCTCTGTAGATTTAAATTAATTTTGAAAGCTTTTAAGGAGAATTGTGACTTGATTATGAAAACGTTTTAACTGATAAGGATCGGATTTTGAGACTTTAAACTCCATTGATTAAACATGCATGATTATCTTTTGAAAAGAATTGTATGACAAATAACCTTTTGATTTAATTAAAATCATTCTCTCCATCAATCAATGACATAAGTTGTTGATTGAGAGATAGATATTTTTGACAAACGTTGAGTCTAGATGATTTTCAAAAGTAGAGTCCGAGTTATTTTTCAAAGCAATTAGTTTTCATTAGATAGTAATTGTTTATAGAATCAGAGCATGAGTTTATAAAAACAAGATAAAGCATGGCTCTGTTCTATCTTTGAAAAGCGGGTTATTGCCTGAAATGTCAATAAACCATTTTTTTTCTTTCTCCCAAAAATATTTTTTGATTTTTTTTTTAATATTCGAACAACATCTAAAGTCCCGTGTCATTCTTTGAATGACCGCACAAAGATCGTAGATATTTATCGAATCAAGAAAATCATGACAAAACGACAATATGTTTTTGGAATTTTTCAAGATTTTTCAAATTTTTATGGATTTTTGAAAGTTTTATATTTTTCTATTTGCTTTTTGAAGCTTTTGTAACTTTGTATTTTGATTTTCGAAAAGATATTTACAAGAGATGGATGAAGAAAGACCTTTACTCCTGGTCTTCCTCTTGAAGACGTTTGAGTGTTTCCGGTTGTAGACTTTTTAAACCAAGTCGTGGGAGGATAAACTCAAAACGTTCTCTAGGAAGAGCTTTGGTGAAGATGTCTGCTAACTGATATTTAGTCCTCACAAAATAGAGTTCCACCACACCGTTTTCTACTTGCTCCCTGATGAAATGATGTCGAATGTCGATGTGCTTTACTCTTGAGTGTTGTACGTTGTTGCATGAGAGAGCAATAACACTTTTATTATCACAGTACAGAGGGATTTTGTTGAATTCAAAGCCATAGTCAGATAATTGAGATCTCATCCATAGGATTTGAGCACAACAAGATGACATGGCTATGTATTCAGCCTCTGTAGAGGAAATAGAAGTACTCATTTGCTTCTTTGAAGACCAGCTCACAAGCTTATCTGTTAGGAATTAGAAAATTCCATGTTAAAGTGTCGGTCATCCCAAGTATAGTCTAGCATATGTTAGCTCGTAGACTTGTAGTTATTTATGTTGTTTAGCAGTTTATTAGTTAGCTTGTAGCGTAGTTTAGTTTAGAGCAACACCGTGGAGGAAGGACGGGTCTTTACCCACTGTATGCCTGATCCACAGGTCGATAGGAGGTCGTGTATTGTGTAAGTATAAATACCCCTTCCATCCATGGAAGGGGTGGTGCTTTTCAATCTAATATTCTACAATTTGTGAAGTAACTCTCTACCAAGAAAACACACAACTCTCTAACTTTCTCTCTCTAATGGCTAACATGTATTTTGATCATCCAAGACCACCCGAATCATCAACACAATAAATATTACGATCCTACAATTGGTATCAGAGCCAAAGTTGATGTGTTTTGATGATTTTTTCTTGTGGTTTTGATACTTGGTTGAATCTGTTTTGTGTATTTGTGTGGTCGGTGTATTTGTTATGGGTAAACTGTTACTATCAAGTTTTTGTATCCTCGTTTGGTCAACAATGTTCATATTGTTTGTCCAAACAGTTGTATCTATCTTAAAGGTCATATTTTTTATGGGTAAACAATATGTTTTTGGAAGAAGGATAAAGGTTTTCAGTGTTAATATTTGTCTTATGTCTAATACTTGTCCAAACTGTCCTTATGTGACGTTTTTGTTACCATATCCGTAATGTCAATATGAACCTGTTCATATATTAGTGGTCAAAATGGGTAAAAAGTCATGCTTTCTATGCATTTTCTGGGTTTGCTTGAAGGTGTACTGGTTTTGTTATCGGAAAACTCACCGGAAAAAAAATCTTGATCTTGCTAGCGACTTGCCACTCAGTCCAGATTCATTGAATCATCTTAGCAACTTGTATTTACAAGTGCAACGACTTGTCATTAAGTTAGCGACCTGATCTCATTTAGCGAGTTATTGTTTTGACTTTTGAGTCAAATACATCTTTGCAACCTATTTGTAAAGCAAAAGGGTAGCAATTTCATATTTATCAAAGTAGCGACATGACTCATAAATCTGGCTAGCGACTTGGTTTTTAACCTAGAAACTTGTTTTTTAACAAGTCGTAGCGACTTGGTTTGGAAGATGTCATGGCAACTTGGTTTTGAAAGAATAGCGACTTGTTTTGACATAATGCTAGCGACTTGCTTAAGGTAAAATGTGGCGACTTGTACTGGTTTGACTTTTGAGTCAAACTGAAACAAGGTTAGCGACTTGTTTTGGATAGAAAGGATGAAGAAGATGTTAAAGACATTGACCACGCGACCACAACAATATACCAAATACCATCTTTACTTATGCCATCATCAGTCAACAATGACCAAATTTCAGTCAAACAAAACCTTGACCTCATCGAATAACAACATACCATATACACATCACGACCACTGTTACCCTCGCATCAACTTGTCATCTCACAAACTATCAAGACTCAAAATGTAAAGATGAAATGGATCTCAGAATTTAATTCGTGTATGTCAAATAACTTCGAGACTTTAAAAGATCTAAAGCACGAAATGAGGTTATCATCACAGATCCAGAAATTAAAAGAAAATCAAAATGAATATTGCCTAAAGATCTCAACTTTGTTTCTTTTTGTGTATGGTTCTCACAACACATAGACCCTTAAACGATCTACAAACAAAAGAACACATGCATCATAGATCTAAAACCTTTTGCTAACATTCGAAAAATGAAGGAAAAGACTATAACAATTAGGTTACATCTCTCCTTAGATTCGTTGAAAAACTGAAATTGGAGACTCGAACTTAAAGATTAAACCTACCTGTGTTGAATCTCGTAGCCATTTCCTTGTCTTAAGCTATCCCTGTGGCGAAATCAAAGAGGAGATATGCTCCAGTGTACGATCTGTTTTGGTATTCTCATGGATGATGTGGCTGAAGTGATGATTGAGATAGGGCTCAGATGTATGTTAGTGATGCGTACTGGCAATTTTTTTTGTTCGGATTCGTGTGAAAGAAAGATGGAGGCGGACTATCTTTGAGAGAATACTTAGGGTTTGATTGAGAAAGATTAGGGGAATGTTATGTGTTATGTGTTATGTTGGCGTTTTATACCAGGACTATTAGGGTTCACTCGTTTGAGAGTATTAACAGATTTGACCTAACCATTTGGTTCTTTGGGCTTGCTTGGATATTTTGGACTTTGGGTAAAGAGTGGATAATGGACGTTGGCCGAGTCATGCTTCTTTGGTCGATACAATTGATTGGGCTTGCACGTTATTATTATTGTTGCTTTGTGTTGGACGTGAGTTTGTGTCAAATTTGTATCATTTGAAAATTTGATTTATTGACTTTAACAAGATCATTGTTGAGTGAGAATTGTTCAATGGGCCATGAACAATTATTTAGACTTGCGCTAATTTTTGAACCTTAATATGAGCTTAATTGGACATGGGCCCTCTAAATCTTAAATTCATCGGGCTTCGTCATTTTTTTGAATCGGGTTCAAAGTTGCGGTTGGGCTTCTCAATATTGGATTGTATTCAAGAGACTTGATGATGAGATTTGATCATGAGGTTTGACAATGAGATTTGGTGTATGATGTGATTTGATAATGAGACTCGATGGGTTATGTGGTTTGGTACTTTGGTGTCTACATTTTCACGAAGGTTATTTTGTCTCGGCTTGAATTTATGATTGATCAAAGTTGACTACGGGGTTGTTGTTCAGTATTTCATTGGGATTTGAAGTAAGGTTTTTCGGGCGCGTTTACTTATTTCGTCTTCTTTCTTTCTACCCTTCCGCGAAGATGACTTGTTTGGGCGTTTTTATTGAGTGTGATAAAGACTTGGCTATTTAGTTACGGTTGTGATTCTTTCTCGCTTTATCCACAACGTAGCTATCACTTCGGTGTCTCACGTAGTTGAGGATACGTCAAGAGGTTTTGTACATTGGGTACACCGTTTCTTCTTCACAAGGATTAGTACAAGTTTAAGTAACTAATCTGGGGAATTTTACTTCATGATCAAGGTTGACATATCGGGTTTACTTCTCCATGTGGTCACAGCAATAGCCGACAGAATGCGTGTGTGATGTGTTTACCAAAGTGTTTATTGGATGGATGATGATGTTGATGTTGGTAAACGAACCGTTGATGAACCGTTGCATGTTCCCCTAAAGCAGATATTCACCGAAACCAAAATTATCACAACACATTCAAGCTGTCATTGTTTACGGTTTTGTCTTGATTTTGTAAAATCCCGCGAAAGAACCTATTTCTCGGTTTAAATCATAGACTTGTAAAATTCCGTGACAATGGAAACATCCTGGCAATAGTAAGGTGCATTTCCGGATCTATCTTACGGTTTATTCTTGGTTTTGTAAAATCCCGTGAAAGAAACTATTTCTCGGTTTAAACTATAGAATTATAAAATCCCGTATTGATGGATTCATCCTAGAGGAAGGAAAGCGTATTTCGGGATCTTCTGATGCTGGTGCTATGGTTTCTGCTTCGAAGAAGGGATAAAAGGGTGTGCTTCATATTGGATGCGTGTTTGGATATTTGTCATGGCAGTTTGGTTATTACATGGTTTTACGGGGTGATGTGCTTTTAACCATGGTCGGGATGAAAACCATTATCATAGTTCACTTAAAACGTCAAAGGAGGCTAGAGTTGAGTTTTTAACCAGAAGATGTGACAACGGCGTTAATTCAGTATTATTTATTTGAGGTTGAAGTGAAATATCACGGGCAAGTATACTTAGTATCTGAAGGTATCGGGGATGGTTGGATGAAGATTCTTCGAGATCCTTGTTCAAGCTTATTATCAAAAACGAAGACTTGGAAATCTAGTTATTGTTGGGTGACTTTTTCCTTTTCATTTACCACTTGGGGGAATTGGGCTCTTATCATCTCAAAATAACTATCACTTAAAGGAGTTACGTTGTAGTGCTCAGTGTCACATTCAATTGTGGATTTTCAAGAGGTGATGTACGTCTTATACTTGATGGTTGGTTGGTTGAAGAGTATAGAGTACTTAGAGATTCAAATGGGCATAAATTCTCGACACCGCTCTTTGTTACACATGTGCAAGTTTAAGTCACGAGTTCGGGGTAGTTTACTTCAAGGTCAAATTCATCATATTTGGTTATCTCCATCAGTTGTCACGACAAAGAGCCTACAGAATGATAATGGGGTTGATTACATGTTTTGCTAAGAGAGCTGAAAAGAGAGAGATTATGACGTATGAACACATCAGTTCATGCCTCGTACTCTAAAGAAAAGAAAAGTGTACGTTTCAGTGCGCTTTATCTTCAAAAGAAGAGAAATCTTCTTATGACGTTTGAACATATCAGTTCAAGCCTCGTACTCTAAAGAAAAGAAAAGTGTACGTTTCAGTGCGCTTTATCTTCCAAAAAAGAGAAATCTTCTTATGACGTATGAACACTTCAGTTCATGCCTCGTTCCTCAAAGAAAAGAAAAGTGTACGTGTCAGTGCGCTTTATCTTCTGAAGAAGAGAAATCTTCTCAATTATGACCATTCTCATCAACATGCTTCATACTTTTTCCATGCGCTTCAGTCATCAAGTGAACCGGGCTACCACTGATTGTTTTCTCATTCCACTTGCTCAATTATAATGAAAATGGCGACATCATGTGCTGATTTTGCGGGAGAGAAGTGTGAATAGAACATTCGGATGATTTTCACTTATTAAGTCAAGAATGGCATCTCCGTATGCAATTCTTGAGGGGGAGAAGAAGTGTGAATTTTTTGCATTGCTGATTGATATTTGAGAATTTAAATGGTCATACGGCTCTAAACTCATGTAAGAACCGAGCTTCTTATTATCGGGTCATCTTCACATGGAGTTTCTCTCTTCTAAGAGCCGTTGGTTGACATCTTCACTCGGATTGATGAGTTTATCGACAAAGTGCTTCCGGTTAATGCTTCACGTATACATCAACATGATGATTCCGAACAATCTCTCTGTTCTTGTTTGATGTGATTGGTAGTTTGGTGTTACCATCTTGTGTGTTCGTTGCGGCCTGATTGTTGATTTCCTTAATGAACATCTTTCTGTTCTTGTTTGATTGGGAGGGATTAAAGTTAAGGGGATTTGCAAGATGTAAGTTAATTGGGATGCTTTTTGGTGGGATGCTTTTTGGTGTGAGTTGAAGATGTTAACTAACTATTCCCCAACTGGACAATCTTGAAGAAGGTCGAGTCTACAGTCTGTTCTACATTTTCTGCTACATGTTAGAAGACTAAAGACGAGTTGCATTTAACGATCTAAAGACTTCTTCTTAATCTGGGCATTTATCAAAAAGATTGTCGGTATAGGGGAGAGCACTAATTGGGGTAATGTGATATGTCAAATTTAATCCCCAATTAGACTTGCTCACATTATTCAGCATGTTGATTCTCACAATGACTTCAAGCGATCTTCTCAACAAATTTCAAGTATTTGGGCATTCAAAGAGTTGCTGATTCTGAAGTATCAAAACCAGAAAGGAGGAAGGAGACAAGCATCTAAACGCGAGTAAACTTGATGTACTTAATACTTCTAAGAAATTGAAGATATCCCGGGAAGACAAATGTTATTACCGCAGAGAAACTCAAGGTTTGACTCATGGCGAGTAAACTTGATGAACTTAATTCTTCTAAGTGATTGAAGATATCCCGGGAAAACAAATGTCATGACCGCAGAGAAACTCAAAGTTTTACTCATCAAGGCGTTTAGTATTCTTATTCCAACTATGTGGGGGAAGCGATGGAAGAGTTAGTTTCTGAAGATAAAAGAGGTACACAAGTGCGTGATGATCTCGATGTTATCACAATCATCAGAGGAGAGAAAATTGTGTACATTAGAGGCGCTCAGCTGTTTCACTTGAGGGCTTAATCAGTGATTCAGAGATATAATCACTTATTCCAGAGTTGACATCCGCAGAGATTGTCATCCGCAGAGATAATCAGTGACTTGGCTTGCTTCTTCAATGTTATCAGTTATTCATTCCTTGTGTATTGGTATACTTCGGATACTTGAGCTTCATACACGATCATCAGGGAAGAAAAATGTGAACATGGGGAGGTGTTTTCATTCCCCTCATGATGTGTATTCGGGAGAGCTCTTGGGTATTGGTGTACTTCGGGTTCTTGAGCTTCATACACGATCATCCGGGAAGAAAAATGTGAACATGGGAAGGTGTTTTCATTCCCCTCATGATGTGTGTTCGGGGAGAGTTCTTGAGCATTATACAAAGAAACTGACTGCTTCAATTCAACTACTTGGGGGAATTGTTCTCTTGACACCTTTTTAGAATGGATTGCTTCAGACCTCAGTGGAAAATAAATTTGAGAAGATTATTTAAATGTGGGATGATACGTTGCTGTTCTTCTATTGGATGATATAGCCTCGAACGAAGAATCACGGTGATTATTCTTAAAAGGAGCAGCTGGATCAATGATAATGGTGTGATTCTTTGTGCACCTGGCTAAAGCAATCTTGAAATAGAGCTTCGAATCTGCTCAACATAAGGATCTTCGGTTTGGGGGGAAGCTGCCAAAGTCTCACTTTCAAGTGGCTCAATTTCTCTCTTCGATTCAAGAGTCTTGGAATCTTTGGTGGTGAATGCTTAAGAAATGATGACTTCTATCTTCTACAACGAGGCTGCTCGATATTCTTATCTTGGTACTCGTATCATCATCCTCTTAACTATATCATCTATTCTATCCTTGTATATATTTATTCAAAAAGCAAAATACAAAAATATAAAACCAACAAAAAGAAAATAGAAAAATATAAAACCTTCAAAAATCCCATAAAAATCAGAAAATTTCAAAAATACCAAAAATATGTTTTCACATGACATGTCTTCTGGTATCAATAACATCTACGGTCTTAGAAATTTCATTCAATAATGGCACGGGACCATAGATGAAGTTCGAGCAGGAGGTGTAAATATTCTTTTCAAATCATGTCTCAAAATATGGCTTACAGTTATTTCAGACTGTAACCCGGGCTTCAAATAATGGCTTGCTATTATTTCAGATAGCAACCCGTTCTTTTAAAGGAAGGAAAGTGCTGCACCAAACCTATTTTCAAAATATTTCTTGCACTTATCCTAAAATATATTGAGGAAAGTATGTCGAAGGACTGCTGTTCCTACACAAATGTTTTTCCGTCTAAAATTCTTCAGAAAAATATTTGTTGTATTTCAAAATTGTGGTAAAATGAGTTGCTTGAAAAATCAATCAGGATCAGAGTTTTGATATTAATTCGCAAAAACTCAATCGATGATTTCAGCACTTTTAAAACTTTTCAAGAAAAAGAGTCATTGATTGAGGGGAAGAATATTTTTCAAATTTATATCATCTAACGGACTTTCTTAATTATCCTACGTGTTTATCTGAAAAAATATAATTTCTATGTTGAAGGACTAGGTTTCTAGGTTACGATTGTTAGGTTTAGATGATTAAAGTTTGATGAACACAAAATTCCCATGCTTTATATGATCCGATTGACATGTTGAATTGACTTTTATTAGTCGATTGCTGTTTGGGTGATGTCGACCACCATATATCTGTATGTGTGTTCACTAACGTATGCAGGTATATTGGTATATAAGAATGTTCCCGATCCGGATCCCACAACTGAATATGATTGGATGCCGAAAGGAAAGGGTAACTATATCTTGGGGTGACAAATGAAGAAACGGAGCTTAATTGGACTTCAATGGAGAGTGTTGGAATCACTCCTAAACAGTATTTCAAGTATTTATATTTCATATGTAATAGGTAGCTTTATTATGGCCTTTATGTTTGTTTAAGGTCCAGCTTATGTAGAAGGCCCATAAGCTGAGGCCCAAGCCCACATAAGAAAGGATGGGAACTAGGAGTGTTGCCCTAGGTTCCCTCCTATAAATAATCTTGTAACCCTCATTTGAGGGTTGGTTGTTCAAGTTATTCTTTCACTCATACATTACGCCTAACCGTTTCATACTATTGTGTGTGTGTGTGCTTGTTTACTTGTTCAATCGCCTTATCTCTTCTCTTATAAGCTTGTGTTGTAAAACTAGTGACCTAAAAGTGGTATCAATCGCCAAATAGTTGGGTGAATCGTTGTGTTTGAAGTAGGTTTTGGTCCTACGCGTAACACCGGTTCCTACACTTGGTCACGCTTAAAAACTGATTTTTTACACTTTTGAATCCAAGATTCTTGTACTTTCAACGTTATTAGGTGTTAAACTATTGGTTTTTGGCAAAAAGTTTGGAACTTTACGTGTATTTCCTTGTTTTTAAGCTTGTTTTTGTACGAAAGTGTTATCCTACGCGTAACTGTTTTAGGTGCTTTGGATCATCAAGTTTCACACTTTTGTGTTATTTTGGTGTTATTGAAGCTATTTCATCACACAAAAACTGGTTTAGAAACATCTTTGGACAAAATCATTCTTACGAGTAGGATTACGCGTATCAAAACCCTAGTTATACGAGTAGTTCTACGCGTAACTTTGTTCTTGGCTTGATCTTCATTTTCCTGGTTTATTCCGTGTTTTCTTACTTGGATAAGTCTGAAAATACGTCGACTTTGGATATCTTTTGCACTGTGAAGTGTAAAAGATCATTTGGGCAAAAACCCTAAAATTACGCATAAGCATAAGCTTACGCGTAGAAATTCTACGCATAAGATTTACTTTACGCGTAAACTTCGGTCTACGCATAAGGTAATCCTACGCCTAACTTTCTACGCCTAACTTTTGTCTACGCCTAACTTTAGTGCTTTTATCCTACTTACGCGTAAGCTAAAACCTACGCGTAACTCCTCTTTGTTACGCGTAACTTTTGGTGTTTTTACGCATAAGTGCTACTTGGTTCTTGTCTTTCCTACGCCTAAGGACACTTCATCAACAACGGTTCATTCGACTACAAA
This sequence comes from Chrysanthemum seticuspe, assembly GCA_019973895.1. Classification (NCBI taxonomy): domain Eukaryota; kingdom Viridiplantae; phylum Streptophyta; class Magnoliopsida; order Asterales; family Asteraceae; genus Chrysanthemum; species Chrysanthemum seticuspe. Next base: position 140,224,745 of record BPTQ01000005.1, on the reverse strand, counting down.
GATCCAATCTTACCACACAAGTTTATCATCATGTCTCAACCACCATACTCTAACTATTTCCCTCACACTTATAATCATCAACAACAACAACAATTAACTCCACAACATCAACAATGGAATCAACAACAAGCTATTTATCAACAACAATTTAATCAGCAACATACTCCACAACTTGGTGCAATTCCACAACCACAAATGGTTCAACCACAACCAAGCCTTCAAGTTCAACCCTACACAACCGATTTCAATCAACATCCATCACGGACCACTATGAAGGAACCCACTTGGTTTGCTAAGATGTGTGAAGCGTTAAGCAGCCAACAATCAATTCATGAAGCTGGATCACTTGATAGACCTCCAATGCTCACTCCAGGAAACTACGATCAATGGGTGATAAGGTTCTTTAGATTCTGTGATCTGAAGAAGCCACATGGAAAGTTCTTAAAGAAGGTTATCTTGGAAGGTCCATTTGAGATGCCTACTGTCATTATACCCGGAGATCCAACTGCTGTTCCACCAAGAGATGAACAAACCAACATTGCTACTGTTGCAGATTTAAATCCTACAGAACTTCTACACTATGAAGCTGATGAACTTGCAATGGAATACATCCTCTTAGGATTACCAAACCCAATTCTTCGTAGTGTTGATGCTCAAAAGACTGCACAAAAGATGTGGGATCATATTCGTCTTCTTATGGAAGGATCTGTACTTAATCAGGAGGATTTGGAATCCAAAATTTACTTGGCTTATGAATACTTCATGATTGAACCTGGAGAGACACTAGAGTCCTATCATCATCGTTTTTCAGATATCATCAATGATTTGGATAAACACAACATCATCATGCCAAGAATTGCAGTGAATACTAAGTTCCTGAGTAGTCTTGGTCCAGAATGGGAGAAGTATGTCATTTTTCTCCGTCAAGCGAAGAATATGCATCATTCTACTTATGGATTGTTGTACGATTACTTGAAGCCTCATGAAAAGGAAGTTGATCGGGAAAGGATTTTCCGTGCTCAAATTGCTAAACAGTCACAACCGGACAATCAACAACTTGCCTTATATGCTCAACAGAATTATCCCTCTCAACCAGCAACTCAACCAACTGCTTCCAACACAACTTCACAGCAACAACCTCAACCTCAACAAAATCAATTGGTTCCATACAGCAACAATGCTCAAGCATATGTCAGTGAAGCGACTGAGGAAACAGATCCGTTCGAAGCATTGCAACAAGGATTTGTGATGATTTCTAATGCTTTTGGCCGTTACACCAACAAATCCAACAATCGTATTCGTTCCTCATCTAACACACGGACTCAAGCTGTTGTGAACAATGGACGTGTTGAAGTTCAGAATCGTGATTATGGTCGTCAGATGGGCGGTGGTCAAGGGTTTAATGCTGTGGGTAGGAACACCAACAGAGCTCAAGTGGTGGAACATGGAAATGCTCAGAATCGGTTAAATGGTCTTAGATGCTACAACTGCAATGAGAAGGGACACCTGGCTAATGCATGCCAAAAGCCAAGGACTAGGGGCAGTGCTTATTTCAAAGAGGCCTTACTTCTGGCTCTTAAGGATGAAGCTGGTAGATCTCTTACAGACAAAGAACAGAGCTTCATGGCAGATGCAGACTCAGATGATGATATGGAGGACTTGCAGGCGAATGCAGCTGTTATGTTGATGGCTAATATGCATGAGCTGCACATGAGTGATACAGGCCCAGTGTATGACACTGATGGCTTGTCTCAGGTACCTGAACAAACCATCATCATATCTGAACTAATATCTCCGCCAATATCTGAATTCGGCACGGATCAGACTGTTCAAAATGAGTCTTCTACATCTTCTTCTGATGATTTTCAAGTTAATCCTGTAGTTACATTTGACGATCAAGATGACCTTATGGTCTCCTTTGATAATCAAATTGACTCCGTGGTCGTACTTGAGGATCTAAAGAATGATCATGATGAGACTCACGTTGAACAAGATGATCTGTTGCCTCATCCGGATTTTGCTCGGTTAATTCAAGACCATAAAATCAAAATGGAGGAATGTTATACATTAAATCAATCCTTAAAAAGTAAAAATGCACTGCTAACCAAGGATTTTGAATGTTTACAAATGCAACTCAACTTTTTCAAAACTCAAGAAAACCGTGAAAAAGGTTTTGAAGCCGCTTTTGCAAAATCTCATCAAAACGAAAAATATTTAGAGAGACAGATGCGTGATCTAGCCGCCTCGAAGAATGCTTTGTTGTCCGAATTAGAACAACTGAAACATGAACATAAAAAGCAAATTAACGCTCTCACCTTGGAAAATCAAAAAGCTAAGGCTGAGTTGTTAAATTGTCAAAAACAGTTCTCCGCATACAAAAAGCATTCAACGAATCGGGTAGATGACCTTCTTGCAGAAATTCTCGGTTTGCAAAACAAACTTAAAGAGTTTAAAACTGTTGTTTACAAACATGGTGAATCAGTAACAGCTATTGAAAAGTTTACCTTAAAACCAAATCCAAATGGATATGGAAAAAATCTAGCTGATTACAAACCAAAGCTTTCACTAAAAACATTCAAACCAACTCCTGAAGTTTCCAGTGCAGAATACAAAATTGATAATACTGTCATGAGTGTTGTTGAATATCATCGTCAAGAGGAATTAGATGCAGAAGACGAGAGTCGATCAAAATTAAAAAATGTTGTTTACAACAAACCTTTTAATTATAAAAACGCGGTCACTTTCGTCACACCAACGGATTCTTCTAACACACCAAGGATTATCATCAAAACACCTGAGTCTTCTCATGTTAATCCCAAAACAGAATTTGCACAAACTTATGGTCCTTTACCTTCCATTAGTGAAGTAAACTCAAAACCTGAAAATCGAAAAATCCTTCGATATTTTGACATTTTCATGGCTGACCTCAAAATTTTACAACATGAGATAGAATATCGCTCTGAAATCAAAGTTGAACATTTTCAATCGCCTCTGGCGCGAGAACAAAGAGACATCTTTCAGAAAAATCTTTTACCTAATGTTAAAAACTTGAAAAGTTGTGCAATTGCCTGGGAAAAGGATTTTCATAAGGAACTTGGGGTAATGAAAAACGTTTTCGAGAAAACAGAAACATCTATTACTAACACAAAACGCAAAAAGAAACTGTTGAGAAAAGATGTTGATCGACTCTTGGAAGATGTTATTTGTGCTGATATCCATAATGTTGTGCTATTCTATTCGTTGCCATATGCATCTGATCATATCTCTACTGATATTGTTGAAACTGTTGTAAGTATTGCTAAAACCGATAATGTTCTTCAGATCGAGTCTTTAAAAGCTGAAAATAAACAATTACACACGGAAATTAACAATGCAAAACGTCGTCTTCATTGGTGTGAAAAAGATATTCACAACCATCAACTTAGTTTTCAAAAGAAAATTGCTCAGCTGAGTGAAAAATCTTCTGATCCTAAAATTGAGCACCTGGATGATCAAAACGTGTCTTTGAAAAGTCAAATCTCAAAATATGAACAAGAACTTTTAAAAGTTAAACAGGAATATGGTGTCATATTTGATTTACTCAAAAAGACTCGAGATGAAGCATCAAACGAACTTGATCACTATCTTGCTCACACTAGAGAAGTCATGAATTTTGCTGGTAATCTTCGTTCTGAAAATCAAAATCTGATTCACACCATCTCTAAGTTACGGGAAATGTTAGGAAAGTATGAACAACTCCCGCCTACTGTGATTAAGAGATTAGCACCAGTCACACTTAGTAATCGTGAACCAAGAATTCCCACTGCCAAATCACAAGTTGCTAATGTGTTTCCCTCTACTGAAACAGGAATAGTTGCATCTTTTCCAAACGTCCGCACTTCACAGCCTAGGAGCACTCAATCGAAGAATAGGAAGTTGCGACCTAAGAAAAGATCAATAAGGAATTCTAAAATAGAAGAACACCCTAGGAATCTGAATAAAACTCATGTTACTTCCACTATAGATGTTGCGTCTAGCAAATGTAATAGAAATAGTGATGTAACGAATGCTAAACCGTTAAGTACCTTTGATATTCAGTCTGATACACCTTGTGATATTTGTCAAAAGAGTATGAATTCTGATTGTCATGACAAATGTGTTGCTAAAGCTATAATCTCTAGATTACGGAATCCTAAGAATCGGAATACCTCTAGGCTCACTAATCATTCTAAGTCTGTGCTTGGTAAACCACCTTCTTTAGATTCTAAGGCAACCATTGCTATCACAGTAGCTCCCGCTACACCTCCTAAGAATACAGTACCACCTAGTGTTTTCACTAAGACTAAAGCAAAGAGTAATTATAGATGGCAGAAATGGATATATAACACACTTGGATTTAAATGGATGCCTAAACTTGTCAATGTGTGTATGTCTAACGTACCTGCTTCGGAACCCTCTAACATTTCGGGTTCCACATCTACTTCTATTCCATCTGTGTCGTCTGTGTGTAATGCAGGTGATACAGATCATTCTCTGGATTGTTGATAGCGGATGTTCCCGACACATGACAGGCAACCTTAAACTGTTATCAAACTTTATTGCAAAGTTCATTGGCACTGTCAGATTCGGGAACGATCACTTCGCAGCCATCATGGGCTACGGAGATTATGTTAATGGGAACATTGAAATCAGCAGGGTTTACTATGTGGAAGGCCTCGGTCACAATCTGTTTTCAGTAGGTCAATTTTGTGATGGAGATTTGGAGGTTGCTTTCAGGGAGAAAACTTGTTTCATTCGTGATCTACAAGGAAACGATCTTATGTCTGGCTCGCGTAATTCTAGTCTCTACACTATATCTATGCAAGACATGGTTGCTTCCTCTCCCATTTGCTTACTTTCAAAGGCAACATCTACAAAATCCTGGCTATGGCACCGTCGTCTCTCACACCTAAACTTTCAAACCATAACCAACCTTGCTCGACACAAACTAGTTGAAGGACTCCCACGATTCCGGTATTCAAAAGATCACCTTTGCTCAGCCTGTGAACAAGGGAAAAGCACTCGTGCTCATTTTACTTCAAAGGTGGAACACAGCTCTCAGCATGTGCTTCATCTTCTTCACATGGATTTGTGTGGCCCGATGCGCGTGCAAACGATCAATGGCAAACGCTACATCTTAGTAATTGTTGATGACTACTCACGATGGACTTGGGTCTACTTTCTTCGTAGCAAAGACCAAACTCCACAAATGATCATCACCTTTCTCACAAAGATACAGGTTCAGCTCCGCAACAACGTCAGAATCATCAGAACAGACAAAGGAACTGAATTTGTTAACAAAACCCTTCGTGAATTTTATGAGAAAGTGGGAATTCAGCATCAAACATCTATTGCACGGACACCTGAACAAAACGGTGTTGTTGAAAGACGAAACCGAACGTTAGTGGAAGCTACAAGAACAATGTTAATCAATGCTAAACTTCCAGATTACTTATGGGCAGAAGCTGTATCTACTGCATGCTATACTCAAAACCGTTCCATGATCACAAAACGCCACAACAAAACACCTTTTGAGCTTGTCCACAACTATAAACCAAACCTCAAACACTTTCATGTATTTGGATCCCTTTGCTATCCGAATAATGATCGTGATGATTTTGGAAAGCTCAAAGCAAAAGCTGATATTGGAGTCTTTATTGGATACTGTGACAATTCTAAAGGTTTCCGAATCTGGAATCGTCGAACTAAGGAGGTAATGGAAACGATTCATGCTCATTTCGATGAACTCACGGAAATGGCTTCTGAGTATAACAGCTTAGAACCCGGTCACAACCGTTTAAACTTCCCTCAACCCCCATCATCAGCTGAAGAAAGCCCTCAGCTAACTCGTCAACAAATGGAAAGGTTATTTACTCCTCTGTTCTGTGACGATATTGATGAACGTGCTCCTGGTGTATCCGCTGTTTCCGCTGCACAACCTGATAATATTCCTATACCTGATACACCTGCTACAACAACTACTGTTGAAGATGCACCTACACCAATTGACTCCAACACAACAGTTGAACACACCGCTTCCAACAATGATGAACCAGCTGATGATATTCTGAATGAAGTACCCCCACCTGCAGATTTTGATCCGAATGCGTTCTTCAACCCGTTTGCCAATGAGACTGCTGCACCAGATGTCGCGGAATCTTCTACAAACCATTTGAATCCTCAGAATCTGCACAATGTATACCAACATCAACCCTCTACACATAGATGGACTAAAGACCATCCTCTGGCTAATATTATTGGCAACCCGAATCAACCAGTCGTTACGAGACAACGTCTTCACTCAGATGGTGAACACTGCATTTATGCACTCACTGTCTGCCAATCTGAACCTAAAAACATTAAAGACGCAATGACAAAAGACAACTGGATTGAATCCATGCAAGAAGAACTCAACCAATTCAAACGTCTTGAAGTATGGGAACTGGTTGAAAGACCAACAGGAGTCTACGTCATTGGTCTAAAATGGATTTGGAAAAACAAATTGGATGCTGAAGGGAACGTCATCCGAAACAAGTCACGTCTAGTTGCTAAGGGTTATCGTCAGGAAGAAGGAATAGACTTTGAAGAATCTTTTGCTCCGGTGGCTCGTCTTGAGGCTGTTCGGATATTTCTCGCATTCGCGGCTCATATGAACATGACGGTCTATCAGATGGATGTCAAAACGGCGTTTCTCAATGGACAACTTAAAGAAACGGTCTATGTCAGCCAACCAGATGGATTCGTTGATCCTGAGTTCCCGAACCATGTCTACAAACTGAACAAAGCTCTTTATGGTCTCAAACAAGCCCCTCGGGCATGGTACGATAAGCTATCATCTTTCCTCATTGCCAATAATTTCACCAAAGGCTCGGTTGACCCAACTCTTTTTATACAATATCACGGGGCACACATCTTAATTGTTCAAATTTACGTGGATGACATCATTTTTGGGTCAACACATAAAAAGTTTTCAATCGCTTTTGCAAAACTCATGAAGAAAAATTTTGAAATGTCCATGATGGGTGAACTTACGTTCTTTCTAGGACTGCAAGTTCATCAATCACCCCGTGGTATTTTTCTGAGTCAGTCCAAATATGCCCTTGAACTGTTAAACAAATTTGGAATGAATACCTGTGATACTTATGCCACACCAATGGCTCATACCAAGAAATTAGATGCTGATTTACATGGGAAATTGGTTGACCCTACCAAATACCGAAGTATTATTGGGTCTCTCATGTATCTAACAGCTAGCAGACCTGATATTGCCTTTGCTGTTTATCTATGCTCCCGTTATCAGTCGCGACCAACTGAAACCCACCTCTCTGAGGCTAAAAGAATCCTCCGATACATCAAGGGAACCATTAATTTGGGGATCTGGTATCCGAAGGATTCTGGTTTTGAACTAATCGCTTTTTCAGACGCTGATCACGCAGGATGCCTAGACTCAAGGAAAAGTACTTCAGGAGCACTACAATTTCTCGGTGATAAACTGGTGTCTTGGCAATCAAAGAAGCAGGATTGTACATCGCTGTCATCAACTGAAGCAGAATATGTAGCCATGTCCGCGTGTTGTGCTCAAGTCATTTGGATGAGAACACAACTCAAAGACTATGGTTATGTATTTGACAGAATCCCGATGTACTGCGACAATCGGAGTGCCATTGCAATCTCGTGCAACTCAGTTCAGCACTCGAAATCAAAGCACATCGATTTACGCTATCATTTCATCAAGGACCACGTGGAACAGGGTACCGTTGAATTATACTTTGTGGGTACTGAATACCAATTGGCAGATCTGCTCACCAAAGCCTTGCCTCCCGCCAGGTTTAATGAGTTGGTCCACCGAATTGGTATGAGGTGTTTGACTCAAGAGGAATTGGATGACCTCTTAAAACAGTCTTAAAAACCTGTCAAACACCAAAACATCTTTTGTAAATAAATTTTTTCAAAAACAAAATACAAAAATATAAAATCAGATAAAACAACAAAAATATTCTTCTAATCTATATTTCTTTCAACATGGCTAGTACATTTCTTCCGTCAACACTTCAATCTTTCAAAATTCAGTATTTTTCCGATCAAGTGTTGAGGGGGAGAAAATAATCCTTTAACTGTTTCAAAACATCTGTGTACTTGCATGTTATCACATCTCGGTTGATTCTTTTACAAATGGTGGTAAATTTCCTGGTTCAATGACACTCCTCGGACTTTAATTAATAACCTTTCATTATTTTCTCAAGTCTAGGGGGAGTGTCGTCAAATCTCTTTCCAAAAATCTTCATTTGGTAACAAATAATGGAAGTTAAAATGCTTTGGATGAAAATGGTAAAGTCTATTTTAATAAAACTCTCCACCTAACTCTTATCCATCACATTTAATACACCAAACCTAACAAGATCCTATGCATATAATTCGTTCATCATATCCGTGAATTTGATCATCATTCTGTAAGTAGATTAATGTTTCTAACGTGTTTTCAAACATGGGTCTTGAATCTTAAATGAATCCAACGGTCAAATCTATGGATATGAGTGATTTTGTGTTCTTCGCTTATGCGTAAGAACACTTGATCATGTGTTTGGTGTTTGTGGCTTAAATGTTAATGTCAAAATGCTTTAAAAACATCCTTGATATGTTTTCTATCACCAAAACAAACCCAGAAACACAATTTGATGAATATTGCGAATTAGGGTTTATGTGTCAATTGGGCATTTTTGAATGTGATGTATCTTGGTTAAAAAGATTGTTGTTTCATGCTCTTGAGTTGTTAAATTGATGATTTCCTAAGTCTATAGCCACCCAGAAATACGAATTGATCATCAATTCGAAACTAGGGTTAAAGCTTATAAACTTTGGGTATTTTTGATTCTCAACAAATTAAGTGTTACAACTTGGCTTACATACTCACAACATATCTTTGAACTACCAGAAAAAGTCTAGTGCATAATCTATGGCTAGAATCCATACGCGTAGATTTAGGGTTTAGACTACGCGTATGCAATTCTACGCATAACTCTGTAACATATGTTATTGCCATGATCTGTTGTTAAAATGTATCTATGTGTTAATGTTGATGATTTGATGGATTTATTTCAGGCCTTTGCTACACGTAATATTCAGAATCATGGTGGTTACTAATCTACGCATAAGGATCACCTTACGCGTAGCTTGTTATGCGTAAGACTTGTCTTGCACGTAGCTTCTACGCATAAGGTTCTACAATGGACTACGCGTATCCTGTGAAGGATATGCGTAAACAGTAAACCCTACGCTTAAGGTCAACTCTTACGAGTAGCCTTACGCGTAAGGTTAATATATGCCTACGCATAAGCTCTACGCATAAGGTCTCCTTTTCCTACGCGTAACATTTCTTACGCGTAAGTTAGGATTCTACGCGTAAGTTTACGCCTAAGCATATATCATTCCTGTCTACGCGTATCTTTGCCAAAACTACGCTTAACCCTGGATTGACCTTCATGATGAATTGTTACTTGTACAAACTTGTAAATAAACTAATCATATCATCACGAATCCAAAAATGTCACTAATAAACTTAAATCGTTTGATATGTTGTGAACAATAAGTGATAAAATAAACTTTAAAACTTAAAGTTAACTAACTCACGATACATTTCACGATATCATTGAACTATTGAACATACAAGTGACTTAGGACTCGTAACAATCATTATCACTATACATTCAATAACTAGACAATAAGACCTTCTGTTGACTAACATTATGTCTTTCGATATGTTGGTTCTTTTGGCTAATGTTATTTCAGATCACGACATGGCTGAACAAATGAATGTGGATGCACCTGAAGTTCTCTCCATTGCTGATATCTATCCTCATGGCTATCCAATGAAGATAGGAAAGAATAACCTCCATGTTGACTTTGACACCCTCACTTGCTCTGAATCTTCATGTCTTATTGCTATTGATATTCTGAGAACTCATCCGTATCAGAACATGCTTACTCACTCTGCAACCATTCCTGAGATCTACATCCAACAGTTCTGGAATACTATGGAAAGGGTCAAAGGAAGGACTGCTGTGACAGTGACTCTGAACCACAAACAAGTCACTATTACACCTGCAGACTTAAGGGCTGCTCTCCTTATTCCTGAAGTCAATCCAACCAAACTTTATGCCACACCTGCTGAAGAGCTAACTCTCCAATTCTTAATCAATATCGGTTATGATGAGGCTACAGGAGTAATCACCAAGCACTCTCACGTAGAGCTTAAGTGTATTCCTCAACCATGGAGAACACTCTACATGATCATCACCAAGTCTGCTTCTGGTCGTGACAGCGGCTATGAGCATCCTAAGCTCATAGAACTGCAAATATTTTGGGCATTGGTCAACATGAAACACATCGCTATTGAAGCTCTGATTTGGGATGACATGATGTCATTTCTCAACAAACTTGGCTCAAAGATCCCCTACATCAGATATACTAAACTGTTGATACAGAGAGCACTTGGACTTCATCCTGATATTCCCAAGAGGCTCAATGACCCCGACAATCATGACATGTTGACGGAACCTATTCTATCTGTCAGAATCAAGGAAACGTCCACAAAGAAACAAGGTGCTGTATTGCCAGATTTCCTTCTAACTGAAGATGTCAGAAAGCTAGAATCGTACCAAAGGTATCTGGAAGCAGTCAGACAAGGCAAAGTTGGTCATCTTGACGAAAAATCTTCTGGAACACCTATAAGGAGAACCAGAAGAGGAAGTGCAGGAAGCACAACAAGTTCTGTGAGTCAAAGGAAGGTTCCTAAAAGGAAAGATCCTTCTATAAGGATTGTTCCCGTAAAGGAAGCCGAACCTATTCCCACACTTGAACCTCAAAGACAACTTAGGGATGAGAGCTCTGAAGATACTGAGACAGATGAAGAGGTTCATTTCTCTGCAACTGCAACCGAAACACCTGCCTCAGTGACAAAACCTCCAAGTCCTCCAGCTGTCCAAGAAAAAGGGAAGACTCCAGCTATTGTACCTTATGATGAGAGCTCTGAAGAAGATGAAGAAGAGCAATTGGATAAATCATACAGGAAAAAGTTTCACAACGTCCGAAACATTCAAAAGGCCGCTGAATTTGCTAAAGATCAAATGGGTGGCCCCGGAGGATCAAGTGGTGCTGCCCACTCCTCTCCAGATCCTGATGCGGTTAATCAACCCGATAAGGGATCTGGTGCCACCACTCTTCTGCAACAACAACCGCCTGTTGAAGACACCATTGTGTATGATTTTGAGAAACAGGAAACTGAGAAAGAAAAGTCTAAGGATGACGAGGATGATTATACAAAGTTTCTTCTAGACAGTCCAACACACTCAAAGGAGAAAACCTCTGAAACTCCTAAGGACATGAAGTCTCCTCATGTCTCCTCATCATCGGATTCTTCGTCTCACTCATCACAGCCACCATCAACAAAGTCAACCAGATCATCATCCAAATCCGTGAAGAAACCACCTAAATCTTGGATTTCTCAAACACATGCAAGAATTGTGAAAGCTGTCAAACAAGTGAGAAAGAAGGACATGCTCCACAGAAAACTTAATTGGTATGCTGAACAAATGCAGTACTTACAGGATGAGAATGACAAGATGAGGAAAGATAGGAAAGCTATTCAGGAATTCATGAGAAGGCACCGTCAGGAGGAACTGAATGAAATGATTGAAGGTTACACTCAAAAGTATCTTCAGGATATCGTTCCTAAAGTCCAAAAGGAACTGGAAAAGTCAGCTAGAGATCAAACCCACAAGTTTCTTCTCGACACTGTCCCCAGTGTGACAAAAGAAGTATTTTCCAGACAACTCACCCCTAACATCGTAGCATTGGTTAAACATACAATGGCAAAAGAAGTTGATCTCTCTGAATCTGAGTTAATTGCTAAACTTGTGATGCAAATGTCAAAGAGATCTGGAACGTTTACTTCAGATGAAGCTAAATTTTTCGAAATTCTACTTGACTATCAACTCAGATCATCATGCAAGGAGTCAGCCATTCAATCCAAACGGCCAAGAGATGACGATGACAAGGATAAGGACTCTGCACCTAAACGTCAGAAGCAGTCTGGTAAATCTACTTCTATGCCGCCTCCTTCTCCTCGGACTTCTTCTCAACATAAGTCTCCATCACCTCGGTCTTCTACTGATCAACCTCGGGACGATTCCGAGTTACCACCCCTGACTCATAAAATAGGTGACTACTTTGAGTTCACGGGTGGTGACGATGAAGAGGTCCTTGAGCCCCGACAACAACCCACCTCACCTAAACAAGTGCAGAAACCAAAATCATCATCAAAACCTTCAAAACAGAAGAAGAAAACGACTCTGAATGACGTCGTATCATGGCTTGATGACGATAAAACTGCAGAATTTGATTGGTTTGCTACTCTTGTTAACGACACTCCCTACCCTAAAGAAGGTCAAGAATTGGTAGACGGTAGTACCTTGGAGCATGCAAAAATCTTGCAAGAAAGATTCCGTGTGAAGAAGATGACGAAATCCGAGTTGAAGCGCATCAAGAATGACGCATTCCTTCTTTTGAAAAACAGCTCGGAAAGTGCAATCGAGGTTGAATATCACCTTGAAAACATTGCTCGAGCCATGTCTAACAACATGGATTGGCTCAACCCAGAAGCAAACATCGACTTCACTAAACGGAACAACCCTCCATATTACACTGACTGGACCAAACCTCTACCAACAATCGGCCAACCAGATGAACCAAGGATTCCCTTCAGATATTTCTTCAACAAAGACCTGGAATTTCTTCTCCATGGTGGCAATGGTTCACGAAAATACGCTACATCATTGACTCTTCCATTCCCAGCGGCTATTTACTCAAACTGCATAGCTATCGAGGAACGTGCAAATCACTTGTTTTCTGACAACGTGCAAGCATACGACCAAGATGCATTGTATGGGATTCATCATTGGCCTGAACGCCGAAGAATCTACTACAGAAGCTGCCTGGTTCAGAAGTCTCAACATGAAGTGTATTGCTCAAAGGACATCGTGGCCATCAAACACATTGATCTCAAGTCTAAGTGGGACTACACATTCTTGAAGAATATCATAGTCAAACGACAAGATGAACAGGACTATGAATTCTCAGAGGCTGACTTTGAGAACTTGTCCCTCAACGACATCGAAGACTTGTACCTTGCCAAAGTACAGGGTCGTATGAGACAATTCTCGACTGAAGTTCAACGTGAATTTATCAAGTCAGTTCTCATCTTCATTAGACGCATTGTGATCAAAGAACGTGTCGAAGATATCCAGATGGCTGTTGAATCATATCAGAAACGTGTAAACTTCACTCCACCACAGCTTGATCTTCCTGACATCAACCAGCTCAAACAACTTACGCTCATCAGCAAACCTTTCGGCATTGTTTACCGCAGTGAACTTCGCAGAAACTGCTTAATGGCGTGTAGTGAGCTCCATAAATTCGGGGATCATACCTTGAAGATGGTTAGGGATGGATTGGCCTACAGATTGAAGGATATACGACTGAAAGTTAGGAATCCTAAGCGCTGGAACTCTCAGGAAAGGAGGGATGTGAGAAGGATCATCACCATGATTGATGAACGGTTGTTCAGAAGGGATCAGTTCAGACGCTTGGAGAGCTATGTTGGTGGTCGACCCAGGAGAAACATCACCGGCTTTCAACGCCCTGTGCGCACTCCTGGGAACATCACTGCACTTCCTGGTACCCCTTGAATTGTTTCCTTCATATGATTTTGGATGTATGATTTTTGAATGGCTTGTGCACACATAACAGTGTACAACCCGTAAGTGTCAAGAAAGGACCCTGTGGTACGCCTCAGTGCCACAATCCTTATAAAAGGAGCGAAAGCTTCTTATTTTTGAGTAAAACCTATCAAACCTTTCATTTTTCAAGGTTTTGCTCAAAAAGACAAGTACTTCCCCATATGATTTTAAAACCTCAACCGTTTATATCACTAGTTGAGGGGGAGTATTTGAATTAAAACTTTGTTCACAAATTGTTCACAGTGGTCACTCTTCCCGCAACACTCAAAATGGTCATATTTATTCTCAAACCGTTCAAAAATAACAATTTTATATGCCATTTTTGAGGGGGAGAAAATTGTGTGATAAGAAATATGTTGTGCAAAATGCAAATGAATCTGTGTACCTCAGACTTAACCAACGAATTGACGGTACTAAACTGTTTGTAACTCGAAAAGACTTGTCCTGGACGGGTAATAATTTCAAGCTAGTTCGCTAGTGATGTAAACGTGTCTCGCAAAGGACTAGTCTGAGTAGAATGTACCATTCGTGAAACTCTTGATAGACATGAACTCTGACGGGTTTGACAACCTTCCAAGGTTTGTCTACACCTTCAAGGTAGTTATTAGAGTTAGTTGTCACCTAAAAGCTGACAATGCAACTCTTTAACTATTCAACGTAACCGTGTCTCGCGGGAGATTGTCTATCTTTAGTGGATCAATTCAAAAAGTGCGCGCTCCTTCCTCACTGTGCATTTAACCATTAAAACTATTAAGCACATGTGGAGGGGGAGTATTTATGCAAAAACTTATCTCTCACTGTGGTTCAAACATGTCTTTCATTTACAAACCCTTTGAGAGATACTTTTCACATACAGTGGTTTAAATGGCAAACATAGGTTAGTCATGGAGTTATAAGGTGACTAAGGTTAGGAATAACCGTCCTATGATCCGCCAGAGCCGGAGGGATCTACCCAAGGACACTACCATTAGTTAGTGTTAGAAGTCCTTAGGAATGATTATAAAAAGGAGAAAATGAGAATCGGAGAAAGAAGGAGTTGAAGAATCAAAAAGAAATGTAAAGTAAAGGGTGAAAAGAAATAGCCCTCCAGATTATTCAACTTAGGGCAGACACCGGGTTCAATTCATATGCTACTGGTTGTCACTTAGTGACACCGGTATTGAAGATTAAAAGTCGTCATGGACCCAGTGACGCATGCACTAAACCTTCTGAGCCACTCAAGTTTCTCTCAACAGAAACCTGTTTCATTCTCACAGGGAACCCTACATTATCTATTGGCTTTCTCTTAGAGATCGCTGGTATTGAAGAAGGAGACCCTCTCCCTAGTCTCCGCTCAGGAAAACCAAAACGCACTGTTGAGTCTAGAGCCATGAGATTCATCAAAAGATCCCTTAGGAACACTTGACATTTAATCACTTGTTGATCAACAAATAAGATCTTCAGTGATTCAGTGGTTCATATCGAGTCCTTCACAGATCTTAGCAATCTGTCGAGAACATTTATGAGAGGTTCACATCTGTGATCCTCAGTGATTGAATGGAAACTCCTGCCAGGGTCAACATCAAACAGCCCTGACAGCAGGTCACTTCGGTAACTCCCCGTGGATTACGCGGAGTGTGTCTCAAACGATCTACAGTCGTGAGGTGATGCTTCGGTGTACCTCAGCGACTCATCTGAACTGTAGATGTACTTCGGTACATCGCGTTATCTCACTTGTGGGACTCCAGTTCAGGAACGGCCTTTGTAAGAATTAGAGTTGTGTTTTCACACTATGCTGTTAACACTCTCGAAGTTCAAACTTGTAAGTGCCGGAAACCGCTTATTACTAACCGTTTGAAATGTTTTCTTCTTATGGAAGCTCTGGAGCGGGATGATCGTGCTGATTCTTCTCATGTTCACACCAACATCATCACTAATGGAAGTTCTATTCAAAAGCAACACAACCGTCAGAATGATTCTTCGTCAAACCAAAGAATCTACAATGATAAAGATTTAAAGAACTTCATCAGTATTGAATTCCAAAGTCATAGATCGTGTGAGCATGTTGAAGAATGACGTGGAGACACTGGAGCAGCGAAGCAGACCTGAGGCAGACTGATGCAGACAACAACATACTATCACTTTCACCACAAAGAACAATGATCAAAGAACAAAGTCAAAGATGACGTCAAAGCATAACCGTTTAAAGATAACGATCTCTCTACACTGGGGAGATTGTTCGAATCAAGGCAATTCCTCTTACAAGAAAGAAGAATGTCAGAAGATGTCACAGCTACTATTACATCAACGCCTTCACCGTTTACATTCATATATACTTGAGGGGGAGATTGTTGGAATCACTCCTAAACAGTATTTCAAGTATTTATATTTCATATGTAATAGGTAGCTTTATTATGGCCTTTATGTTTGTTTAAGGTCCAGCTTATGTAGAAGGCCCATAAGCTGAGGCCCAAGCCCACATAAGAAAGGATGGGAACTAGGAGTGTTGCCCTAGGTTCCCTCCTATAAATAATCTTGTAAACCCTCATTTGAGGGTTGGTTGTTCAAGTTATTCTTTCACTCATACATTACGCCTAACCGTTTCATACTATTGTGTGTGTGTGTGTGCTTGTTTACTTGTTCAATCGCCTTATCTCTTCTCTTATAAGCTTGTGTTGTAAAACTAGTGACCTAACAGAGAGTTGGCATAAATGCAACTTAAGAGGTGTCACTGCATCAGCAGATGGTTTTCTTCTAAGTGATTGAAGAAACGGAGCTTAATTTGACCTCAGTTGGCATTAAAATGCAACGTAAGAAGTCTCACTGCATCAGCAGATGGTTTTCTTCCAAACCCTACAGCAACAACAACAGAAGCTTCTCAACCACCTAACGTATCTTTGTGCAGGATACCATTTTTAAACAATTTTGAAAAATTTGAATAAATTGTTTTGAAAATGGAAAAATATTGTTTTGAAAATAAATTGAACTAAATTTTGAAAATCACCGGACTTCATTTTATCAAAACATAAGTCACTCAATCATTGACTTATGTCATGGATTGAGGGGGAGTGTGATTTAAAATAAAATATTTTCAAACGATACTTCTTCATAAAAGGTCCGGTTTGTACGAAACAAAGTGGTGATCTAAAGATTTAATGTTATGTCATGGTATGATTTTCTTTAAAACTCAAAGATCTGTCAAAATGAAATTTTTTCTGTTCTTGTTTGATTGTGAAATTGTTTTATTTTACTAAAAGATCTCTTAAACAATCATACCTGATACTAAAAATCTTTAATGTCTTAAAATGGTCCTTATATGTCATTTTTCAAAATCAAATTTTGCCACGTCTTTCCCCAAAATTTTCTAAGTATTTAAATCTTTTGGGATCACTAATCTCAAATGGTTTGAAATCTTTGATCGGGTGAGAGATCGTGATTTAAATCTCATATATGTTTTAATGGAATTGGTTTTAGTCCTTTATAGGCACTCCTGCCTCCATGTGCCAAACGATTTCAAATATACAATGCACATGTTGAGGAGGAGCATTTATCCAAAAACAAGATGAGTATTTAAACCTGGCCACATTTTCTCCTATTTTTTCTAAACCTAATTAAATCACTTGGGATCCAAAATCTCAAAGGGTTTGATATTTTTGATCGGGGGAGAATTTGTGATTTAATAATGAAATTTAATAAATGGTGATCATTTTGATTTAATTGTGCAGGCTGCTCTCTCATATGTGCTAAACGCTTTCGAATCTCGAAGCACAGTTTGAGAAGGAGCATAACAATCGAGGTACAAAAACTTTTTAAAGTTATTTATAAAGTACCTTGATTGAGTTATCAAATGGTTTTCTTAATGGTTTTTGTGATCGTGGATGTGCTTCAAAAGAACTCTTGCCTCTATGTGATAAAATGATTTCAAATATCTTACGCACATATTGAGGGGGAGAATTTTACCAAGAAAATCAAATGGCTTTTTCTATGAAAATAGTGATCAAAGAAAATATTTCAAAGTCCTCTTGCCTCCATGTGCTAAACAATTTCTAAATCTTATGCACATGTTGAGGGGGAGGTTTTCTAAATGATCAAAACTATTAAGGTACAAAATGCTTTGATCTCGTATCACAAGTACCTTGATTGGTTTTCCAAATGATTTTTCAATTGGTTTCGAGAAGGAATGAACAATACCAAAAGACCGACCAAATTTACTTTATGCATGGTGTTATAAGGATGGTTAGGTTAGGTATTTGTTCCCACGATCCGCCAGAACCGGAGGGATCTACCTAGGGACAATCCACTAGATAGTGTAGAGTCCTTAGGTATATTGAAAAAAGGAGAAAAGTGAGATATGGGAAGAGTGCGGACTGAGACAGAGCTAGTACTGGAATAAACCCAACAAGGTTCTAGTTATGAAGTCTTGGTAAGCACTGAAGGGGTTGAAGAATGAAAAAGAAATTAATGTGAAAAGGGTGAAAAGAAATAGCCCTCCAATAATTCAACCTTAGGGCGGTAACCGGGTTCAATACATATGCTACTGGTGTTTACTAAGGTAACATCGGTATTGAAGACAATACGTCATGGACCCAGTGACGCACTGCACTAAACTTCCCAAGCTACTCAAGTTCCTCTTTAAAGGGCTTGTTTCATTCTCACGGGGAACCGACATAATCTATCGACTTTCTCTTAGAGATGGTTGATATTGAAGTAGGAGACCCTCTCCCTAGTCTCCGACACAGGAACCAAATGTGCACTATTGAGTCTAGAACCAAGAGATCACCTACAATATCCCATTAGGACACAAAATTAATGAAAACTTGTTGTTTCACACAATGTGGAAAGTAAGAATATATCTTAAGAGTCCTACGCATTATCCTCGTGGTATTGCCAGACCATCCGAGTGATATGTAAAAATATTCACGATGAAGATGGAAATCCTTCTAGAGCCAACATCAAACAAGATCTTGGTGGGTGACATGTGAAATTTTGCAAAAGATCAAACTTGTGACAACTGGATAGAAAGGTTGGGGTGATTCAATCTTGAATCAACCTTGGTCCAGGAATGGAATTGACGAATACTTTTGGAAAAACCGTTCGATGTGCAAACCTTCTTTTCTCTAGCACGTCGAATGTGTACTTATGTTTTCAAACACAAAAAGTATCTCTGATTGAAAAAATACTTTTGGAAAAACCGTTCGATGTGCGAATCTTCTTCTTACTAGCACGTCGAATGTGTACTCTTTCAAATATAAAAAGTATTTATGATTGAAATTGATCTTTCTCATAAAACCTTCGTCGTATTCCAAAACTCTTTCTTTCAAGAAATACGCGATTGTTTTTCAAATCATTTTTCATCAATCAGTGAATCTCAATCCGCTAGTTCACTCACTCTGTGTTGTCTTCTTTGAGACATTCCGATTTGAGAACAGCTAGAACAGCTGCGAAACCCTATCAAGGAGATTCTTAGGAATCCTACCCGATCACAGGCAGTACTTGTACTGATCAACGGGGAACCATGGGCCGTGTACCTCAATTCAACGAAAGTGATCAAAGACACTTTTGTGCGCTTTATTGCTAACTGTTGTATGCAGGTACACCCCGACGATTGCAGCTGATCAGAATTGAGGAGTCAATCCAAAGCCGCATGCTCACAGCATCCACACTTAATTGAAGAAATCATGACTTGTGCTTTTCTACATAACCTGGCTCTGATATTTCTATACTATGCTTCTGCTACGCTGCTGCAAATATCATGAACCAGTAAGGCTTCCGCTACTCTGATGGAAAGATGTCATGATTCAAAAGTGTGAGCATGTCGGTCCGAAAGTCACAACATCACATGAAGGCAACACAACTATGGATGATCCAGAGAGATTTGCTGTGGCTGATGATCTCAAAGTATGCTCGAAGATCATCAAAGATGTGGATCAGTTAAAGGCCTCCACTCAAAGTACAAAACAATGCGGACTTTAAAGAATCGCTACAAATGCACAAAGATTGTGGAAGTGAAGAATTCAAGTCTACGAGCTCAAGAACGAAATCAAAGATAGAAAGCTAGGAAGCAAAATGTATTTCATGGGGTGACCTCCCTTAGGGGGAGATTGTTAGGAATTAGAAAATTCCATGTTAAAGTGTCGGTCACCCCAAGTATAGTCTAGCATATGTTAGCTCGTAGACTTGTAGTTATTTACGTTGTTTAGCAGTTTATTAGTTAGTTTGTAGCGTAGTGTTAGGAATTAGAAATTCCTGGTATTAAAGAGTCGGTCACCTCAAGTATATGTAATCGTTAGAAAGCTCGTAGTCATAGTTCATTTAAGTTTAGTAGTATTTAGTTTAGTAACACCGTGGAGGACGGACGGGTCTTTACCCACTGTATGCCTGATCCACAGCCCAAAGTGTGGCGTTTTATGTAAGACTATAAATACTCTCTACCTCCCAAGGTAGAGAGTTGGAGCTCATAATAATATCTTTCACTTTCTCTCACTAAGTTCCCTAAACCTCTAACTTTCTCTCTCTAGAATTCCATCTATATGCTACTTTGTGTTATGGTTTGATGTGTATGTGAAAAGTTATATCTTACAATTGGTATCAAGAGCCATGGTTAGATCATATCTTGCACATCTTTGGATTTATAGTGGTTTTTAGGTGGTTTTTGAGTTTGAAAAAGTTTAGTGGTTTTTGCATCATTTGGGTGATTTCTTGTGTTAAAGTTTGAATTTTGTTGGTACTTTTATGTTTAGAATCATCACAAGTGTTTAGGTTTTCATTTGTTAAGCTTAAATCATCTTGGTTGGGTTGTTTTTGGATTGAAAAGTGATGTTTAGATGGTTTTTCAAGCTAGCGACTTAGCTCACGGAGTGTTTTCTTGGTAGCGACTTGCTTCACATTTTTGTAGCGACTTACAGTGTTGAAGGTAGCGAGTTAGATCTAGCGAGTTAACGTACAAGTAGTGGATTCTCCACTACGGGTAGCGACTTGTGGTAGCGACTTGGTCTGTGGCGAGTTGCTCTTTAGCGACTTGCATATCTAGCGACTTGTGTAGCGAATTGCTGCCAAAATTTGGCTAGCGACTTGGTCTGTAGCGAGTTACTTCTTAGCGACTTGCTTTCTATCTAGCGACTTGGGATTCTAGCGACTTGGCTGTCTAGCGAATTAATTGGTAGCGACTTAGTGCATTTGTTTCTAGCGACTTAGAGCTCTATCATCTAGCGACTTAAGTGATTGTTTACGGTTTTCTCTTGATTTAGTAAAATCCCGTGAAAGAATCTATTTCCCGGTTTAATCATAGAGTTATAAAATCCCGTATAATCGGTTAACATGTCTACCAACGTCCCTACTGTCATCTCCACTGTTGCCGAGGATGTACAAGCAGCTGGCTCAGATACTCGTCCACCCATGCTTGACAGAACTGACTACGATTATTGGGCTCAACGAATCAGATTGTATTGCCTTGGAAAGGAAAATGGTGTCAACATTCTCAAATCCATTGAGGAAGGACCATATCGGGTTGAGACGACTAGAGACATACTTGATACTAATGAAGATGGTACTCCTGTTTACGGAATGGACAGACCTAAGATGTACGATGAGCTTGATGATAAGGAGAAAAAGAGATTCGATGCAGATATCAGGGCTTCAAACATTGTTCTTCAAGGTCTTCCTAAAGACATCTACAAGCTGATCAATCATAACACTGATGCAAAGGCAGTTTGGGATAACGTTAAGATGCTTCTCTCAGGTTCAGAATTAACTATGGAAGACAGAGAATCCCAACTCTATGACGAATTTGAGCACTTCAAGATGAAACCAGATGAGAGTGTCTATGAGTACTATGTGAGATTCCATAAGTTAGTGAATGACATGAGGAACATCAGAATGACTATGCCTAACATTCAGCTGAACTCAAAGTTTGTGAACAACATGAATCCCGAATGGCACAAGTTTGTCACAGCTGTGAAGCTCACTAAAGGATTGAAGAATAAAAACTATGAGCAACTCTATGCCTTCCTCCTTCAGAATGAGAGACATGCCATGTTTGAAAAATTGATTCTCAATCAGTTCAAAACCAACCAGGGAGAGACAAGCTCGTCTAATGACTCAACAGCCTTCTACTCAAACATTGGAATCACAACCAAAGCATCACAAGTCATACCCTTGGGGAATGGTAATCACAAACTCATTCCTGATCCCATGTTCAAACAAGCTGATGCTGATGCACACGTGGGTAACATCATCAATCAACTAGCTCTTCTCTTTAGTCAAAACATGAATTCTCTCCCACAAACCAACAACAACCTCAGAACTGCATCTAACCCACATAATCAAGCCACTGTTAAAGATGGAAGGATCGTGGTGCAACCAGTTCAGGAAAGACAGTATGATCAGGGAAGAGGTGGAGCTGGGAGAGGTTATGTTGGAAACCAGAATCGAGGAAGAAATGGTAACCAAGGTCAACCTAAGCCAATCAAATGCTATAACTGTGGTGGTGAAGGACACATTGCAAGGAACTGCACATCTCCAAAGCGTCCACAGAATGCTGATTACTTCAGAGATAAGATGTTGCTGGCACAAGCTCAGGACAATGGTGCTGCGTTGGATGAAGAGGAATTGCTGTTTCTTGCTGAGGGCAATGCCAAGACCTATGATGCAGATGTGGATGAGCAGCCTATTCAGGAGATAGGTCACAATCATCAGAATGCCTTTCAAGTCGCTGACTGTGATGCATACGACTCTGATGTAGATGATGGACCTACTGCGCACACAATCTTTATGGCTAGCATCTCTCCAATGGTTTCTCCCAAGATCTCTTCTTCACCACAAGCTGGCCCATCCAAGGACAAACTCATCTCAGAGGTATTAAAGCTATACGATGATGCTGATGTGCAACAGATGCATGACATAGTACAACCAACTGAAACTATTGAATCAAATATTGAAAATATGGGTAATATCAATATTATCCCATACGATCAATACGTGAAACAAAGTGAAAGTGAAGTTGTACCAAGTGATGCATCTTCTGCAGTCAACAATGACTATGTCTTTGATGAATACACTGCATGTGCTCCTGATGATTCCATAATTTCTGAACTAAATGCCTATAAGGAACGTGTTGCTATTTATGAACAACGTGCAAAATTTGAGTTGACCACTCGTGAGCAGGAAATGGATGTCCAAGTGAGTACAGTAATTAGAAAAAGTAAGTTTAGAGAAGAAGTATTTAAACAAGAATTAAATTCCTTGCAAGAAAAACTTTCTAAAACAGCTAAGCAAAAACAAGAACTTCAAGAAAATGTGAAAATGCTTAAGCAAGAATTTAATGCAAAGGAATCAAAACTCTTGAGAGATTTTTCTAATCTGAAAACTTTGAAAAACAAACTTGAAAACAAGTTGTACTTACAAGGAAACACCATTCAGACTGCTCACATGGTCACGAAACATCGTGTCTTAAGCGATAAGCATAGCGTTCCCCTTGTTGAGGAACCAAATCCAGAGGTAATTAAAAAGGCTAGAAATGATCATAAGGTGATTTATGATGGTAATGAAGTCCTTAAGCCTAGGCAGAAACCTAGTTGCGTTGAGTGCACTGAGGAAGATAAGATATTAAATGAAATCACTAGGGAAAAGATGAATAAGAAACAAAATGATCCCAAATGCAAAGAGAAAAGCATAATCATCTCTCCTCATGATTACAAGAAGGAAAACTGGATTTCCTTGAACAAGTTTAAGCCTCAGACTTTGTTGACTCCCGAACAAGTCTTCTGGAAAAAGGATTTAGATAAGCAGAAAGCGGAAAACATTATTGAAACAAACCCTCCCCTTTTGAAAATGCCTAGAGCGACTGTGTATCCTCCTAATACACCAATGCATCTTGTTTCTAGAACAATTGCCACTAAAAGCAAGACATTAATTAGCCAATACGTTATATTTCAACTATTTGTTGATTTTGAGAAAACTTGCAAGAAAAGGATCACACCCACTGGTATAACTGAAGGAGAAAGAGGTTTTGAACAAATGAAAGAATGCTATTTAACTGAGGTCATGCTCTTCTTTAAACTTCTAAAAGATCACTTTGAGAGTCTTAAAAAGGGGGTAGAAACTGATATTAAGGGTATGGAAAAGGAATTTGATGCAATGGTGGTTGAAGTTAGTGATTATGAGCGTGCACTAAAATATAATGAGATTGAGAGAAAGAACCTGCATACATTAAATGAGAATCTTATTACTGAATGTGTTGCTCAAGATGTCTTTTTCACTGCTTCAAATTGCTCTATTAATGCTTCCAAATTTCATGAACTATCTGTGGCCCTGAAAGTCTCCCATGATCGTGTCATTGAGCTTGAAAAAACTAATTCTAAACTAAATGAGAAAATTGAACTGGATGATCATGACAATTTGGTTAAACATTTTTCTAAACTAGAAGTTGAGTATTTTAATCTACAACTAAAATATCAACATCTCAAAGAAAATGTCAAAACTTCAAATATCAAGACATCTTCAGATGCTCCAGAGTTTGATGCAGTTTTTCAAATTAACAAACGAGATGAACAGATTCAAGCTCAGTGTAACACGATCAGAAAGTTGAAAGCCCAAATCTCTCAATTAAAGGGTCAAACGAACAATATGACAGGCTCCCAAATGCCTCCTCCTTTAGATTCTCAGAATTCTCAAACGTTTCATCTTCAAAACCTAGTAAATGCTTTACAAAAGGAAAACGAAAGTTTTCTAGAAGAAAATGAAAAGGTTAAACGTCATTTCAATGAGTTATTTGAATCAATTAAAGTCACTCGTAACAAAAACAACGAACAAATAGCTTCATTGCAAAAGGAAATTGGGAATCTGAAGAGTCAGGTAAAAGGGAAAATGCCAATGATCAATGGGGAGAATGGTGTATCTAAGGCTCACTCTGGTAATAAATATGCTTTATCTGTGACATATGTCCCCCCTCATCTGAGGAACAACAAGCTTGCCATTCAAACATATTTCTCATCCCTTAAGGATTGCCTAGAATGTCTGCGTGAGATTGTTGAAGAGGATAAGCTAGAGAAACCACATGATAATGCAATTGGACATGCATGCTTATATGCCAAACGATCTCAAGAAATCTTAGAATGCTTGATCACAATATGCCCAAAGACATTAGGTGAGAAAGTTAACCCTTTGATTCCATGCTCGATGCCTAAGGCCAAATATGATATGCACTCGATTCCCAATGTTTTGAATGTGAACCGTAGTGTACCCTTGAGTAGTTCAGATTCTAGATCTGTCAATGCTAAGAAAGAGAACTCAAGCGTGCCTTCTAGGAGTACAAATCTCAGTACCTCTAGTTTTAAGAGTGTGAACCGTAGTACACCTGCATGTAGTTCAGATCCCAGCACATCTAAACAGGTGGTGCAAAGAGTAGTAAAACAAACTAATGTTCCCATTCCCTCTACAGGAGTAATCAGTGACACTAAAGGGAGCAGGTCAAAGTCTCAAGACAATACAAGGAATGATAGGACCTCTCAAGCTAAGAATGTGCACTGGAAGAGAGTAGAAGAACAATCTAGGAACCTTAAGTTTGAATCGAATAAAACGAATCGTGTTGATTCTAGTATTAGCCATAGGCGTACTGTAATTAATTCGAATTCTGATACTATTTGCAAACCTTGTACTGATGATTGCTTGAATTATGTTTCTAATCATGGATGTGATGTTAATGTTCTGCCTAATGATGTTAATCGTCCAGTTAATTTTGTTAATGCTAAAATTCATGCTAAAAAGGCTAAAAGGCAAAAGCAAAAGAGAGTCAGAAAACAATGGAAACCCACAGGAAGAACATTCAGCAGAATAGGCTTTTATTGGATACCTGTTGGTCATAAGACTAATCAGATAATGCCCACTAGAAAATGGATGCCTACTGGTAGAACTATTCCCTTAAGAAGTGGTCACACTGTAAACAGGGCTAATACAGACACTAGTATTGCATCTATTCACAATGATTCCATTACCTCACTGTCTGATATGAATGCTTCTATTTCTGATGTGGGTGGTCCAACCATTGTAACTAACCAAATGGAACCCATTCTTGCATGGGGATCCCAATTATCCAGTTATCCATTCTTGTCTGTGTTCAACTGCAGATCGTTCAAATCGTTCTGTGGTACCTGGACTCAGGCTGTTCCAAGCATATGACTGGAGACCGGTCACGGCTCATGAACTTCGTGAGCAAATTCATCGGGACTATTAGATTTGGTAATGATCATTTCGGTGCTATTATGGGTTATGGAGATTATGTTGTTGGTGATAGTGTCATCTCCAGAGTGTATTATGTGGAAGGTTTAGGTCATAATCTGTTCTCTGTTGGTCAATTCTGTGATTCTGATCTGGAAGTAGCCTTCAGAAAACATACCTGCTTTGTTAGAGATCTTAATGGTAAGGAACTGTTGAAAGGAACTCGTGGCTCAAACCTTTACACCATCTCTATCGATGACATGATGAGAGCATCTCCAATCTGCTTGTTATCTAAGGCTTCAAAAACAAAGTCATGGTTATGGCATCGTCGTCTCAATCACTTGAACTTCGGCACCATCAACGATCTTTCCAGAAAGGACTTAGTTGTAGGTTTACCTAGACTAAAGTATGAAAAGGATCATCTTTGTTCAGCATGTCAATTGGGAAAAAGCAAGAAGTATGCCCATAAACCCAAACCTACTAACTCTGTCACAGAAGTTCTTCACATGATTCATATGGATTTATGTGGACCAATGAGGGTGCAGAACATCTTTGGGAAGAAATATGTGTTAGTTGTGGTTGATGATTACTCTAGATTCACCTGGGTCAAGTTCTTAAGGACAAAGGATGAAACTCCTGATATCATCATCAAACTCATCAAACAGCTGCAGGTTCGACTAAACAAAATTGTCAGAATTATCAGAACAGACAATGGAACTGAGTTTGTCAACAAACAACTTAGTGAATTCTATGAAAGCGTTGGAATCAGCCATCAAAGAAGTGTTCCACGAACCCCACAACAGAACGGTGTAGTTGAAAGACGAAATCGTACTCTTGTTGAAGCTGCTAGAACAATGCTGATCTACTCAAAGGTTCCAATGTTTCTTTGGTCTGAAGCAATCGCCACTGCATGCTACACACAAAATCGTTCCCTGATTCACACCATTCATGGAAAAACTCCATATGAACTTGTCCACAACAGAAAACCTAATCTATCTTTCCTTCGTGTGTTTGGTGCCTTGTGCTATCCAACTAATGAGGGTCAAGACTTGGGCAAACTTAGGGCTAAAGCTGACATTGGAGTATTTGTAGGATATGCACCAAACAAAAAGGGATACCGAATCTACAACAAAAGAACCCGAAATATCATGGAAACAATTCACGTTACGTTTGATGAGCTGACCGGTCAAATGGCTCCTGGACACTCCAGCTCAGGACCCGCACTTCAAAACAGTCCTATTGGTTCATCCCTTGTTCCAAACTCCTCTCAAGAAACTCCATATGTACCTCCATCTGAAGATGATGTAAAGAAATTGTTTGATCCCATGTTTGATGAACTGTATGAGTCTACTACTAATGAGGTGCTGATCCCTACAACAGAGGATGCTCATATTCCAGTGAATGAAGTCAATCCATCAATTTCAATATATGTAAGTCAAGAAGCACCTGCTGCTGATCCTTCAGTCTCATCAACAAATCATCATTCTTCAAATGTACATCATGGAAATGTTTCTGGCATCAATGATGAAGTTAATCCCTTTGCGACTCCTGAAGATGCTCCATTTGAAAACATATTTGCTACTCCTGAATCATCATCAGAACCATCTTCTTCAGGAGACATCGACTCAGCTACCTCAGTTCCTCAACAAATGCCACATGAACACCTAAGAAAATGGACTCTCGATCATCCATTAGACAACATCATTGGTAATCCCTCTCGTCCTGTATCAACCCGGAAACAACTTGCAACCGATGCCTTATGGTGTTTCTTCAACTCCGTACTATCTAAGATCGAACCAAAAGATGTTAAAACCGCCATGAATGAAGACAGCTGGTTCAATGCTATGCAAGATGAAATTCATGAGTTTGATCGTCTTGATGTATGGGAGTTAGTACCTGCTCCAGACTGTGCTATGATTATAGCTCTAAAATGGATCTTCAAAGTAAAACTTGATGAGCATGGTGATGTGTTGAAGAACAAGGCTCGATTAGTTGCTAAAGGATATCGTCAAGAGGAGGGTATAGACTTTGAAGAATCTTTTGCTCCAGTTGCTCGAATCGAGGCAATCAGAATCTTTCTGGCTAATGCTGCTAGTAAGAACATGGTAGTTTATCAGATGGATGTAAAGACGGCATTTCTAAACGGAGATCTTAAAGAAGTCGTCTACGTCAGCCAACCTGAAGGATTTGTGAATCAAGAGCATCCTACCCACATTTATCGTTTGAAGAAGGCTCTTTACGGTTTAAAGCAAGCTCCAAGGGCATGGTATGATACACTGTCAAAGTTTCTTCTATCAACCGGATTCATCAAAGGAGCAGTTGATCCTACATTGTTCACCAGGAAGTCAGGCAAACATTTGATTCATGTTCAAATTTATGTTGATGATATTATTTTTGCCTCGACTGACCCAATGGAATGTGATCGTTTTTCAAATGAAATGAGTTCAAAGTTTCAAATGTCAATGATGGGACAAATGTCATTTTTCTTGGGATTACAAATTTCACAAAGTCCCGGAGGCATTTTCATAAATCAATCTAAATATGCAACAGAGATTTTAAAGAAATTTGGATTTGATTCATGTGACCCTGTTGACACCCCCATGATTGACCGAACCAAACTAGATGAGGACCTCTCAGGGATCATGATTGACCAAACGAAATATCGGAGTATGATTGGATCCCTGATGTATCTCACTGCTAGTAGACCAGACATCTTGTTCTCTGTGTGCATGTGTGCTAGATACCAGGCTAAGCCTACTAAAAAGCACCTTGAAGCAGTTAAACGGGTCTTTCGGTATCTCCAAGGTACCATCAATATGGGACTATGGTACCCGAAGGACACCGGTATGTCACTAACGGCCTATGCAGATGCCGATCATGCAGGTTGTCAAGATACACGTCGAAGTACGTCTGGAGGTGCTCAGTTTTTGGGTGATAAGCTTGTGAGCTGGTCTTCAAAGAAGCAAATGAGTACTTCTATTTCCTCTACAGAGGCTGAATACATAGCCATGTCATCTTGTTGTGCTCAAATCTTATGGATGAGATCTCAATTATCTGACTATGGCTTTGAATTCAACAAAATCCCTCTGTACTGTGATAATAAAAGTGCTATTGCTCTCTCATGCAACAATGTTCAACACTCAAGAGCAAAGCATATCGAAATTCGACATCATTTCATCAGGGAACAAGTGGAAAAAGGTGTGGTGGAACTATATTTTGTGAGGTCTGAATATCAATTAGCGGACATCTTCACCAAAGCTCTTCCAAGAAAACGTTTTGAGTTTATTCTTCCACGCCTTGGTTTGAAAAGCCTTCAACCAGAAACTCTCAAACGTCTTCAGGAGGAAGACGAGGAGTAAAGGTCTATCTTCATCTATCTCTTGTAAATATTTATTCAAAAAATCAAATAGAAAAATATAAAACTTTCAAAATCCATAAAAATTTGAAAAATTCGAAAAATCTTCAAAAAATATTGTCATTTTTGTCATGTTTCTTCCGGTTCGATAATATCTATGGTCTTTGTGCTGTCATTCAAAGAATGACACGGGACTTTAGATGTTGTTCGAATTCTTTAAAAAAAAAAAAAAAAAAAAAAAAAAAAAAAAAAAAAAAAAAAAATCAAAAAATATTTTTGGGAGAAAGAGAAATGGTTTATTGTCATTTTCAGGCAATAACCCGGTTTTAAAAGAAAGAACAGAGCCATGTTTTAACATGTTTTCACATTCCATGCTCTGATTCTATAAACATTTATCTGCTGAAAACCAAATGCTTTGAAAAATAACTCGGTCTCTATTTTTGATAATCATCTGGACTTATTTGTCAAAATCTCTATCTCTCAATCAACAACCTATGTCATTGATTGAGGGGGAGAATGATTTCAATTAAAATTAAAAAGTTATTTGGCATTAAATTATTTTCAAAAGATATACATGCATGTTTTATCAATGGAGTTTAAAGTCTTAAAATCCGATTCTTATCAGTTCAAAAGCTTTCACAATCAAGTCACAATTCTCCTTAAAAGCTTTCAAAATCAATTTAAATCTATACGAGATCACAAATCTCAAATGTTTTGATAAGTGTGATCGGGGGAGAATGTGTGATTTAAATTGGATTTAAACTGATAATTCGGTAAATGGTTTCATAAGAGTGTACATGTTGTCCTTCCCACATGTGACAAACGATTTCAAATTTTCCATGCACATGTTGAGGGGGAGCATCTATCTTAAACCTTTGATTTGAAACGTGATCATTCATCCCAATGTGCAGGTTCCCTCTAGTATGTGCAAAACTCTTTTCAAACCTCGAGGCACATATTGAGGGGGAGCAAATTCATGGAAACCTCATCCTTCCCGGAAATGCTATACCCACTTGATCTGTTGAGGGAAGTGATGTTGATATCTTTTAGAAAATGGTAATCAAAAGAAGTTAATTCTTTCTCTTGCCTCCGTGTGCAAAACATTTTCAAATACTTGATGCACATGTTGAGGGGGAGTTTTCGTTCTAAAAATATCAAAAACAATTCAGGTACAAAAAGCTTTGATAATATATCACAAGTATCTGAATTGATTTTCAAATGGTTTGCAATTGGATCCAATGGCAGATGAACAATACCAAATTGACCTACCAACTTTACTTTATGTACGGTGATACAAGGATGATAAGGTTAGGTATTGGTTCCCATGATCCGCCAGAACCGGAGGGATCTACCCAGGGACAATCCACTAGTTAGTGTAGAAGTCCTTAGGTATGATGATAAAAGGAGATAAATGAGATAAGGGAAGAGTGCGGACTAAGACTGAGCTAGTACTGGAATAAACCCAACAAGGTTCTAGCTATGAAGTCTCGGTAAGCACTGAAGGGGTTGAAGAATTAAAAAGAATTGAATGAGAAAAGGGTGAAAACAAATAGCCCTCCATTTAGTCAACCTTAGGGCAGAAACCGGGTTCAATTCATATGCTACTGATGGTAACATCGGTATTGAAGACAAGACGTCATGGACCCAGTGACGCACTGCACTTCAACTTTCCAAACCACTCAAGTTCCTCTTAAAAGGACTTGTTTCATTCTCACGGGGAACCGACATTATCTATCGACTTTCTCTTAGAGATGGTTGATATTGAAGAAGGAGACCCTCTCCCTAGTCTCCGGCACAGGATCCAAATATGCACATATTGAGTCTAGAGCCACGAGATCATCAATAAATCTCATTAGGACACTTTCAATGAAGACTCTCTGTTTCACACAATGTGGAAAGAGAGATTATATCTTGAGTCCTACGCATTATCCTTGTGGTATTGCCAGAACATCTGAGTGATGTGTTAACATATTCACAATGAAGATGGAAAGCCTTCTGGAGCCAACATCAAACAAGCTCCTGGTAGGTGGCGTGTGAGATCTATTATATAGATCAACCATGTGACAACTGAACAGAAACAATGGGGCGATTCAATCTCTTGAATCAAACCTGGTTCAGGTTATGGATTGACGGATACCTTTGAAAAACCGGTCTTTGTGCTTAAAAACTCTTTTCTTTAGCACATCGACCGTGTACTCATTTTTCAAACCAAAAGGTAGTTTTATGATTGATAATTGATTTTCAATAAAACCTTCGTTGTATTGCAAAAACAATTTCTATTGAGCAATACACGATTGTTTTTCAAATCTCTTTTCATCAATCAGTGGACTTAAAATTCGCTGGTTCACTCACTCCGTGTTGTCTTCTTTGAGATGTTCCGGTTTGAGAACAGCTAGAACAGCTGCGAAACCCTGTCAAGGAAATTCTTCGAAATTATACCTGATCACAGGCAGTACAAGTACTGATCAACGGGGAACCGTGGGCCGTGTACCTCAATTCAACGAAAGTGATCAAAGACACTTTCGTGCGATTTGTGAAGAATCAATGACTACGAGCTTAGGAGCAAAGGACTACATCAAGAATGCAAGATCAATTGTTAAATGTTATATCTATTTGTTTTCAATGTAATTTTGGTACATAATTGAGGTGACCTCCCTTAGGGGGAGATTGTTAGGAATTAGAAATTCCCGGTATTAAAGAGTCGGTCACCTCAAGTATATGTAATCATTAGAAAGCTCGTAGTCATAGTTCATTTAAGTTTAGTAGTATTTAGTTTAGTAACACCGTGGAGGACGGACGGGTCTTTACCCACTGTATGCATGATCCACAGCCCAAAGTGTGGCGTTTTATGTAAGACTATAAATATTCTCTACCTCCCAAGGTAGAGAGTTGGAGCTCATAATAATATCTTTCACTTTCTCTCACTAAGTTCCCTAAACCTCTAACTTTCTCTCTCTAGAATTCCATCTATATGCTACTTTGTGTTATGGTTTGATGTGTATGTGAAAAGTTATATCTTACACGTAGTTTAGTTTAGAGTAACACCGTGGAGGAAGGACGGGTCTTTACCCACTGTATGCCTGATCCACAGGCCGATAGGAGGTCGTGTATTGTGTAAGTATAAATACCCCTTCCATCCATGGAAGGGGTGGTGCTTTTCAATCTAATATTCTACAATTTGTGAAGTAACTCTCTACCAAGAAAACACCCAACTCTCTAACTTTCTCTCTCTAATGGCTAACATGTATTTTGATCATCCAAGACCACCCGAATCATCAACACAATAAATATTACGATCCTACATTATCACCCAAAAACTGAGCACCTCCAGACGTACTTCGACGACGTGTATCTTGACATCCTGCATGATCAGCATCTGCATAGGCTGTTAGTGACATACCAGTGTCCTTCGGGTACCAAAGTCCCATATTGATGGTTCCTTGGAGATACTGAAAGACCCGTTTAACAGCTTCAAGGTGCTTTTTGGTAGGCTTAGCCTGATATCTAGCACACATGCAAACAGCGAACAGAATGTTTGGTCTACTGGCTGTGAGGTACATCAGGGATCCAATCATACTACGATATTTTGTTTGGTCTACCATGATCCCTGAGTGGTCCTCATCCAGTTTAGTACGCTCTATCATGGGAGTGTCAACAGGGTCACTAGAATCAAATCCAAATTTCTTTAAAATCTCATTTGCATATTTAGATTGATTTATAAAAATGCCTCCGGGACTTTGTGAAATTTGTAATCCCAAGAAAAATGACATTTGTCCCATCATTGACATTTGAAATTTAGAACACATTTCATTTGAAAAACGGTCACATTCATTGGGGTCAGTCGAGGTAAAAATGATATCATCAACATATATTTGAACGTGAATTAAATGTTTGCCTGACTTTCTGGTGAACAATGTCGGATCAACTGCTCCTTTGCTGAATCCAGTGGATAGAAGAAACTTTGATAGCGTATCATACCAAGCCCTTGGAGCTTGCTTCAAGCCGTAAAGATCCTACTTCAAATGATAGACGTGAGTAGGATGCTCTGGATTCACAAAGCCTTCAGGTTGGCTGACGTATACGACTTCTTTAAGATCTCCGTTAAGAAAAGCCTGTAACCACCCGCATTTTTAGGTTACTTTTTATTTTCGAGAATTTACTATTCACTTTTACTATTCAAATTCACTATTCATCTCGTAAAATTTTTAATCCACATTCTCGTAAGATAAATTATTTTAGTAATAACCTGAGAGTTTGACCATCGTTAGATCATTTTCGCAAAAATTATTAAGTAAACATCGTTTTAAAGTTTCGTTTTAGACGGTCCACCGTTTAAACATCACGCGCTTAACGAAAATCAACCCTGATAATTTTCCTCGCATCAGATAAATTTTTAGATCCTTCATGATTAATTTGAGAATTTTTAAGAATTATTATTTTTAATATTACCAAATAAGCCCTTTTTATTATTAAGAATTTTTAAGAGTTTAATTAGTACTTCCTAGATTTTTAAATAGACTACGCTCCTTTTAATAGTCCCAACTAAAAGCAATTCGCGCACTACAAATTTGCCACCTGGCAGATTTTGCTTTGAAATTTTGCTACAAATGAATTATTAAAAACGCTTTTACTAGATTGCTACCAGTTTGAGAGTCCAATAATGATTTTATTAAATAGAATGCTCTTACACCTAATTTTTAAAATGCTCTACTTATCACTTAAACTTATCATTTTCACTTATCATTTAAGAGCTTTTATTTTTCATTGGATTTTTACGCCCACCAATGTCCGAAAAGAATTGCCTCTAGAATTTCTTCAGCATATGCAGTCGGTTGGACTTCCGAAACACTTAGGTCTCGTAGGATGAGTGCA